>APFE031527436.1:47774-83197 GCA_000404065.3 Pinus taeda
CCACACAAATTTGAGGTGGGCGACAAAGTTTGGTTGCATTTGCAAAAGGAATGCCCTACCGGAGCCTATCAGAAACTTAAAACACTCTGATATGGTCCTTACACCATTACCAAGGCTGTGGGAGACAATGCATTTGAACTTGGCATTCCCCCATTCCTTGGCCTGCACCCAGTGTTCAATGTGGACTGCCTTCGGCCATACTTTCCACCATTACTAGACACATCCGACATTGCGGAACAACTCACACCCATAGAGTTAAATCCAGATTGCATGGAACAAGCTGCAACTGATCGAATCATGGACACACAGATCAAGCACACTCACTAGCAGAACATCCAACTGTATCGAGTTGTCAAAGCAGGCCAACTCCTTCACCTGGTCAAGTGGCTCACCAGGGACCAAGTTCAGTAGAAGTTTCCTCATCTGATGGAGGAACTCACTTGCAATGGGGACCATTGCTTCCTAAGGGGGGAGGAATGATGTAGGTGGATATTGGTGGCCACCCACCAAGTCCAGATGGATCCCCACCATGGTTTCTTTCAGCTTTTCAGTTTCCTTAATTGTAGCACAGTTTACTATTTTTAGCAATTTTTCGAGTCCTGAACTTCTGGAGCCATTTTGAGGCCCTAAACGACGTTTTTTGGGAAAAATGGGAGCAACATGCATCCATGGACTGATGTTGCTCTTCCCAAAGATGTAGTTCTCAAATATATCTTTCTAACGAGATATTATATGTGTCAAATGGAGATCGTATGCCAAAGTTACAACCCTGGGAAGTTGATGTACTAATTTACCCAAACGGGGCCCACAGTTTGGTGTTTCATCTTCTAGGGTTAGGTTTTTGGATGTGTAGGGTTTTCCATTGTTTCTCAACAATAAATAGGCCTTCAAGCCTCATTGTAACATAGTTCAGGGGCATGTAGCTGCCACATCTCTTCTCAAAGATAAGCTACCATCGCCCTAGCTATTTATTTCCATTTTTTTTTGTAAGCATATCCCAGTATTTTACATTAATGAAATGAAGTATTATTTCTATTGCATCTTTGTGTTTATGGTTATCTCTGTAATTTTTTGCATTCTTGTTTAAATCTGGATCAGTGGTATCAGAGTGGTTTGCTTTTTCTTTGTTTTTCTTTGCATGTCCCCAACAAGGTCGGGATATAAGGAGTTAGGGCTTGAACTGGTCGAACCTTTGCAAGACTAGCCTCGTAAAATTCGACGGCCTCCCATGGCAGATGAAAAGAAAAATGAGGGGGTAGGAGATCCTATCAAAATCTTGCTCGAAGAAGCCCTCGAGTGACAAAGGAATGCGATGATGCACAACTTTGCCCAAATCCTTTAGCGGCTACCCAGGGGTGACGCATCAGCTTCCCACAGCTACTCTGGAAATGCCACACTGTTTAAGGTACATGTTAATTTTGAAATCCCCATATTCGAGGGTCAGATAGACACACAGATGTCATCGATAAATGGTTAAATCTACTAGAGGGTTATTTTTAAGTTCATGATCTTTCCAGTCAGGAAAAGATTCTTTTCGCTCTTCTCAAAGTAGCCCCCCACATCAAGGACTGGTGGGAAACCTACTGCGAGCAGAAGGATGAAAGTACTGGCTCACTATTTTTAGCCGCACCCACCTGGAATTCATTTTGGGATGCCATCAAGGAGTAGTACTACCCTGTCGAAAGCTCTGAGGATCAATACATAAAGTGGACCACGCTGCTATAGGGAAGGGACCAAGACGTGCCGAAGTTTAGCAATATTTTCCATAGCCTTCACACAAAGTTGGGTATCAAGGATTTAGAGCAGCATTTGATACTCAAATACTGTGGCTACCTACACAAGTACATTTAGGAAGAAATAGAATTCTTGAACATCTCCTCGCTTGTTAGAGCATACCAATATGCCGTCAAGGTCGAGAAAAAGTTTAAACAGAAGAAGCGAGACTTTAGATCTACAAACCCGAAACAAGGGAAAGGTGCCCCCAAACCGCAGAACAAAGGACAAAGCCAAGGTGGGGTGGCCCAAGATAACTGGCCAAAGCTACCAGCAAAGAATAGTGCCATGAAGCCGAAAAAGGACACGGGAAAATGGTGTGAGTTCCATAAGAGCTCCACTCACAATACAAGTGAGTGTCAGGCCAAGCAGTCACTGGTGGCTGACCTAAAGGTTTCAGAATCAGATGCATGTTCTGACTCTGAGTCAGAACCCAACAAGGGGAATGACAAAGGGAAGTAGATTATCGATGCAGAGCCCAAACACCACTGTTGCCACCATGAAGATCCATAAGGAGGAACCTGAAGATCCAGAGGAGGAGGAGTGTCTCTTCCACTCCCAGATGTGGGTAAAGGGATCCCCGCTACAGTTCATTGTCGATAGCGGGAGCCAAAAGAACCTAATTTCGGCAGAGGTCATGAAGCGGCTGGGCTTACAAACCACAACACATCCACAACTATACACCATCGAGTGGCTTCACCAAGGACGGGACCTTCGCGCAAGCCAACACTGTCGCCTTCCATACAACATCAAGCCCTTCATGGATGAGGTATTGTGTGACATTGCTTCCCTTGAAGTTTGTGATGTATTATTAGGACAACCATACTTGTGGAAGCAACATGTTGTGTATGAATCAAGGCCCTGTGATGTTATTATTACTTTGGGAAATAAGTTGTATAGGATACGATAGGTAGCATTACCTACTGCCATCTCTTTGGTTACTGCAAAAAATGTAGTAAGCTCATTTCCAAAACCGAGAAATTTGTTTTCTTGATGATACACCCTCAAGGAAAGAAGAAGACAGTGGCCACGACCTCTAGATAGGGCCCCTTCGCATGACAACTACAGATGGACAAGGTCGTGGAGGAGTACGAGGGCATTTTCACCTCCCCAACAGGGGTTCCTCTGCACTGTGAGGTCAAGCACTCCATCGATCTGAGCCCAGGTGTGCCACTACCCAATGGACCAATCTATCGGCACTTTGTTATGGAGAATAATGAAATCAAGAGGTAGATTCAGGAGCTGCTATAGAAAGGTGACATCCGTCTAAGTTCATTGCCCTGTGGGAGCCCGATCGTGTTGGTACAGAAGAAGGATGGGACTTGGAGACTCTGTATTGACTATCAGGCACTGAACAAGATCATTGTTCATAATAGGTACTCGATCCCATGGATTGATGAGCTCTTGGACCAATTGAAGGGGGAAAAATATTTTAGCAAGATCGATTTGAAGTTAGGATATCACCAGGTACCAATCGAACCCTCTGATGTGTGGAAGACTGCCTTCAAAGACAAGTTTGGTTATGCCTTTCAAATTAACGAATGCTCCTGCAACCTTCATGAGGCTAATTGATGACTTCTTGTGGCCATTCACCAACTCATTTGTAGTGGTATACTTGGATGACATCCTAATCTTCAGCCAGAGTTGGGAAGAGCACCTCTACCACATCCGCCAGGTTCCCAAACATTGCAGCAACACAAGTTATGTGCCAATTTGTAGAAATTCACTTTTGGCATGACCCAGGTTCAGTATCTGGGATACATTATTGATGAACAGGGGGTGCATGTGGATCCATCCAAGATCCAAGTCATTCAGGATTGGCCCTCTCCAATGATTCTAACGGAGCTCTGCAACTTTCTAGGTCTTGCCAACTTCTACCGCAGGTTCGTGTTGGGATTTTCTCATATCAGTTTGCCCTTGAGTTAAGTCACCAAGGGAAGTGTGAAAGAAAAATTCTTTTGGTCTGAATCTCAATAGAAGGCATTCACAGAGTTGAAAGATCGCCTCTATTCGGCACCAGTACTCGCATTACTAGACTTGTAACAACCATTTGAGGTCGAGACAAATGCCTCTGACTATGCTATTGGGGTAGTCCTTACTCAACATGGGCATCCAGTGCCATATCACAGTGAGACACTTTCAGACACAGTCTGGAAGTATCCCACTTATGATAAAGAGATGTATTCCATTGTGCATGCTTGCCGATAATGGAAACATTACATTTTGGGGAAGGAAACGACATCCACACAGACCATCGACCCCTTGTGATGCAGGAAAGTGTTCCCTTTGCGGACAGAGGCAACCCCTCTAGCCCTAGAGTGGGTCTAGTCACAACAAGGACAGATCAACAATAGATTTCCTTAAATATTCATAGTTGGAGGCCTACCTCAACCGGTGGTTGATGGAGTTCTGTTTCGCTGTGATCAACCTGAAACAATACTAAGGAAATACAACAAAGCACGTAACCGGAAAACAACAATGATCTATTTACTCACAAAGTCAAGAAGTCATGAGCTATCAAGTAAATTACATACAAGACATAGGAAAACATCGTTGATTGTGTTAATAATGAAATAAGAGCAAGCTTACAACCAAAGTCTTGACGTCGCAAGCCTTATCAGAGGAATCCAGTCATCATGTTCTTTAAGCATTCACTCTTTGAAGATGGATCTCCCAACATACAAAGTATCTCTCTCACTCACAAGCTCTTACACAAAGTTAAAGGGCACTTCACAACCTTCCACAAGCCATCAACAATCCCACACTTGTCACACTCACACCAGCTATCTATCAAACTCAAAAGCATTAACAACACTGCTCAAACCAAGAAATTGACAACTAGCTAATCATAACAAAGGCGAGTGTTTAAATAGGAGAAGGAGTCTCCATGAAAGGTGGAAGAGAGATCTTATCTCCAAGGAAGGTAGCATAAATGATGGAATTTCCATACCAGAGAAGGAAGGGCGACACAAACTATGGCAACTACCAAGCTTGGAGACATCCAGAAGGTCGACTGTTGGAACGAATTCGCCCAATCTAGATCATCGCGAGTTTATAACTAAGCTTTAGCGTTGACATCACTAGTAGGCAATATGGCCAGTCAGATCGTCGCTAAAGATAGCAAGTAGCCTCGTGCCGGAGCATGAAATCAGACCGTCGCAGGAAACAGATGTACTTCCGCACCGAAAGCACGGCTAGACTGTTTACGACCGCCATTGATCGCGTATATTAAGTCCATTCTCGCGATGAGGCATATAACTTAGGTAAAGTGGGTGAATTGGCAACATAAGAGAGCATTTTTTCAGTATGAGCATGTTTGACTTGGACACATGACACAGTAGAAGGACTGGGAGTGAAGGCAGTGAAAAATTACTATGTAACACCCATCCAGTTCATATAGACCTAAGGGAAATTGCAGAGTGATCGCCATAAGAAGTGGTCCACATACCTGCAATAGTTCCATTTGAATATGAAGTATAAAATGGGCAACACGAATAATGTTGCAGATTGCCTCAGTCGACCACCGATCATGTCATTAACCATTGTGCTCAACTCTTGTGGGCACGAGACTTCTGATTGGCCACTTCTCTACAAAAGCGACCCAGAATTCGGCCACACATACCAAACACTCTTGGAGGGTCGGCATGTTCCAGATTTTCACCTCTAGGATGCTCTATTATGCCACTTGGGTCACCTTTGTGTTCCTTCAAGCAAGCGTGCCAAGATGATTTGGGAAGCACACTATAGTTGGGATGCTAGGCATTTCGGGGTCAAGAAAATGGTGGCAGTACTGCAGAAGTATTTCTATTGGTTGAATCTTCGACAGGATGTCGGGAAGTACATCAAATCATGCATTGCCTGCGCCATTGCCAAACCGACAGTCAAGAAGCAAGGCCTCTATACCCCGCTGCCTACCCCTAGTAGACCTTGGGAATCCATCTCCATGGATTACATGTTAGGACTTCCTTCCACTAAGCATGGAAACAACTGTGTTTTTGTGTTCGTTGACAGGTTCTCGAAGATGGCCATTATGGCGGCCTGCAAGAAGAATATCACAGCAGAAGCCATTACTAAACTCTTCTTTGAACGAGTTTAGGTACACTTTGGGATCCCACAGTCTATCATCTCGAATAAGGATAGCAGGTTCCTCAGTACATTTTGGTCCAGTCTCTGGTCAATGCTAGACACCAAACTCACTAAGTCCACAACCTTCCATCCTCAAACTGATGGCTAGACAGAGGTTGTGAATATGATGATTGTACACATTCTGCGCATGTACAACTCAAAGCATCCACATACATGGGATGAGAGCCTCTTCTATGTTCAGTAGACTACAATCGGGCTCTCCACAGCTCGACTGACCACAACCCTTTTTAGGTGGGCTTGGGATTCCAACCACTATGTCCCATTGATGTGGCCATGCCATTTGCAGCTACTCACGCAGTTTCAACTCATGTCCAATTTGGAATAGATAAGGCAAACAACTTAATTGAGCACACCCAACATATTCACCAGCAAGTCCATAACATTCTGGAGAAATCAAATGCTAAGTACAAGCAGCGACATGATCAACATCGGGTGCCACACAAGTTTCAGGTGGGCGACAAAGTCTGGTTGCATTTGCAAAAGGAATGCATTACTGGAGCCTATCGGAAACTCAAACCAATCCGATATGGTCCTTACACCATTACCAAGGCTGTGGGAGACAATGCATTTGAGCTCAGCATTCCCCCATTCCTTGGTTTGCACCTAATGCTCAATGTGGACCGCCTTCGACCATACTTTCCACCATTACTAGACACATCTAACATTACAGAAAAACTCACACCCATAAAGTTAAATCCAGATTGCATGGAACAAGCTACAACTGATCATATCATGGACACCCAGATCAAGAACACTCACCAACAGAACGTCCAACTATATCAAGTTGTCAAAGCAGGCTAACTCCTTCACCAGGGAAAGTGGCTCACCAGGGACCAAGTTCAGTAGAAGTTTCCTATCTCATGGAGGAACTCAACGTAATGGGGATCATTGCTTCCTAAGGGGGGAGGAATGATCCAGGTGGATATTGGTGGCCACCTGCCAAGTCCACTTGGACCCCCACCATGGTTTCTTTCAGCTTTTCAGTTTCCTTAATTGTAGCACAATTTACTATTTTTAGTAGTTTTTCGGGTCCTAAACTTCTGGAGATGTTTTGAGGCCCTAAACGATGTTTTTTGGGAAACCTGGGAGAAACATGGATCCATGGATCGATGTTGCTCTTCCCAAAGATGTAGTTCTTGGATAGATCTTTCTAATGAGATATTGTATGCGTCGAACGAAGATCGTATGCCAAAGTTATGACCCTGAGAAGTTGATATACCAATTTACCCAAACGGGCCCCACAGTTTGGTGTTTCATCTTCTAGTGTTAGGTTTTTGGATGTGTAGGTTTTGCCATAGTTTCTCAACAATAAATAGGCCTTTGAGCCTAATTGTATCACAGTTCAGAGGCATGTAGCCACTATTATAGACATATTTGGGCAATGTAACCCCAATCATATATGTCCATAAACCAAGGGCTTTTGAGTCCCTAAAAGTGTTGTTTCACACCCTAAGGGAACAAGGTCAGCTGATTACGTCATCTCGTAGAAGTTCTCCATGGAAAACTGCTAAGAACTAGACAAAACTGGACCATACGGACTGCTTAGTGCTAAGGGTGCGATGCATCTCACCTGCCACATGCAAAAAGTGTGATGCATACTGAAAAGTCCTTCTGTAAGGTGCAATGGGTGAGAGTAGACAAATGGTAGAGATAGTTTGCAAGGTGGATGATCATGGAATCTTCCATAAACTTCTCTTGTGACACTTGCCTCTCTAAATTCGCCTAGGGATGAGTAAAAGATCATGAATCTCCAAGTGGAACCAAGAACTATCAGAGAGAGGACACTAATCAAAATCCCATAAGCTAACTCACACCCCTGCAAACATCTATATATGGATCCCTCATCCCAGAGATCCAGAGGCTGGAATCTTGTATTTTTTAAGGAAGTGTTGTTGTTTGCTTGGTGAAACATCATAGTGTTGGGTGATCTAAGCTTTTCATGAGGTGAAGAAGGGCTTTCATGCTAGGAGGATGACGCTGGGTCAGATCAATGGGTTGTAATCCTCTCTTCTACTCTTTCTATCAATAAAGCTATTTAAGTTTTCCTCCACATTCTTGTATGTTTCATGATATATGCATTTGTGTGGTCAATATATATCTGGTCCTATATTGTTTATGATTGTAGATCTCTTTGCTTTGAAGGTATTATGTTGCTTTGACTTTACAGGTGCTCTTTGAAGTGGGGTAAGCAAGGAAGGGGTGGCAAAGATCTGTCAGAGGGGAGAGGAAACAAGCAAGGAACCAAGTGAAATATTGAGGTTGGTACTCTCCACTTCTCTCCTACCTACTTCTCATAAAGGAAAACCAAAGTAACTTTAGTTTGTTTGTTTCTAAGATAGCTACCCATCTTAGTGGGAATAGCAGCTTTGGATGGACACCAGATTTCCCGATAACAGCCGCCACATCTCTTCTCAGAGATAAGCTATCATCGCCCTAGCTGTTTATTTCCATTTTCTGTTTGTAATCATATCTCAGTATTTTACATGAATTAAATGAAGTATTATTTCCTTTGCATCTTTGTGTTTATGGTTATCTCTGTAATTGGTTGCATTCCTGTTTAAATTTGGATCAAAGGTATCAGAGCGGTCTGCTTTTTCTCTGTTTTTTTTTGCATGTCCCCAACGAGGTCAGGATATAAGGAGTTAGGGCTCGAACTAGTCGAACCTTTGAAGGACTAGCCTCGCAAAATCTGACAACGTCCCATGGCGGATGAAAAGAAAAACGAGGGGGTAGGAGATCCTATCAAAATCTTGCTCGAAGAAGCCCTCGAGCGACAAAGGAATGCGATGATGGACAACTTTCCCAAATCTTTCAGGGGCTACCGAGGGGCAATGCATTGGCTTCCCACAGCTACTCTAGAAACGCCACACCGTTTAAGGTAAAAGTTAATTTTAAAATCCCCATATTCGAGGGTCAGATAGACGTAAATGCCATCAATAAATGGTTAAATTTGTTAGAGGGTTATTTTTTTGTTCATGATCTTTCCAGTCGGGAAAAAATTATTTTCACTCTTCTCAAAGTAGCCCCCCACGTCATGGACTGGTGGGAAACCTATTGTGAGCAGAAGGATGAAAGTACTTCTCACTATTTTCAGCTGCACCCACCTAAAATTCATTCTGGGATGCCCTCAAGGAGCAGTACTACCCTATCGAAAGCTATGAGGATCAATACATAAAGTGGACCACGTTGTGGCAGGGAAGGGACTAAGACGTGCCAGAGTTCACCAATATTTTCCATACCCTTTGCACAAAGTTGGGTATCAAGGATTCGGAGTAGCATTTGATACTCAAATACCATAGCTGCCTGCACAAGTACATCCAGGTAGAAATAGAATTCCTGAACATCTCCTCGCTCAGTAGAGCATACCGATATGCCGTTAAGGTCGAGCAAAATTTTAAACAGAAGAAGAGAGACTTTGGATATGTGAATCCAAAGCAAGGGAAAGGTGCCCCCAAACCACAGAACAAAGGACAAAGCCAAGGTGGGGTGGCCCAATACAACCCACCAAAGCTACCAGCAAAGAAAAGTGTCACGAAGCCGAAATAAGACACAGGAAAATGGTGTGATTTCCATAAGATCTCCACTTGCAACACAAGTGAGTGTCGGGCCAAGCAGTCACTAGTGGTTGAGCTAAAGGTTTCAGAATCAGATGCATGTTTCGACTCTGAGTTAGAACCCGACAAGGGGAATGAAAAAGGGAAGCAGATTATTGATGCAAAGCCGAACACCACTGTTTGGTCAATTTAATGTGTCCTAGATTGCTACATTAATTGTCAATCCGGGATTCATAAGTTGACGAAGTGTGGCGCACTATATGTGCATGATAACCTATTTCTTACTTTTGTCATTTTTGAATTTTATGTTGTTTTGGGGGTTTTTATCTTTGTTTATGGAATTCCTATTCCTAAATTTATAGAAGGCAAGTATGGTTATAAGTTTTAAGGAAATTATGTCCCTTATAAGGGTTCCCAAAACTTAACACTTCAGAAGGTCTAAGAACGTACTAGCAAAAAATAACACTTGAATCAAGAATGAAAAGATGATGCTAATTAAAACAAGTAATGAAATACTGATTATTAAAATTATCATCTCTGCTGCTATCTAAATACATAAAATTGATTTAAGCTACTGCACTCAAGGAAATCAAAGATTGCAAAGAAAGTAAAACTAAAATCAAATTACATCATCCATATTTCAGTCCCTCGCCAGTTAGTCTCGCTATGGCTTTCAGAGGTAACTGTAAATGAAATGATCAATCCAATTATCTAATTGTAGAAAAGTAAACTAAAATCAAATCACAACATCCATATTTCAATCCCTCGCCAGTTAGTCTCACTATGGCTTTCGGAGGTAACTGTCAATGAAATGAGCAATCCAATTATCTAATTGCAGAAAAGTAAACTAAAATCAAATCACAACATTCATATTTCAATCCCTCGCCAGTTAGTCTCGCTATGGCTTTTGGAGGTAACTGTTAATGAAATGAGCAATCCAATTATGTAATTGCAGAAAAGTAAACTAAAATCAAATCACAGCATTCATATTTCAATCCCTCGCCAGTTAGTCTCGCTATGGCTTTAAGAGGTAATTGTCAATGAAATGAGCAATCCAATTATCTAATTGCAGAAAAATAAACTAAAATCAAATCACAACATTCATATTTCAATCCCTCACCAGTTAGTCTCGCTATGGCTTTCGGAGGTAACTATCAACGAAATGAGTAAGTTGATTTCTAACTAACTTAATAAAGCAAATGAACAAAACTGAGCTCAACAAAGCAGAACTGAAATTAAAAGAAACTAAGAAAGAAAAATTAGCAGAGGATCAATTCCATATCACTAGTTATTATGAAAATCATATGCAAATGCCCGAGTTGCCTATTCTATCCTGAAACATGCACACACTGATCAACGTTATACAAAGCCTGTAAAATCATGAATAATAGTGAAATGTTAGAAATATATACACAAATGGATAACTATAAAACATATGTAGTGAGAATAAAGAAACGATGCATAAAAACTATACAACAACAAAGGAAACGAAACCTCAGTGTGTAGGGGCCCTCTGCACAACCTCGGGCAACAGGCTATCAATCCAAAATCACGTTTACGCAAGCATGTAGAACAGAGTCTTCTTATATATATCTCAAAACATAGTTACAACAATAAACTAGTATCACAACACAGTGAGTTCTTAACAACAAACTTACATTCAAAGGCTAGCTATTATGCGTATAAGAATGCGTTATTGATAACAAAGGTTACATAACTATTTTTCCTGGAAAACTACGTGAACAGAGGACACGTGAAGAACAATGTCCACGGATTTAGCAGCATGGTCGCCGAGATTACACAATCTTATTGAAAGCGGCTATTGGATCCACATCGTGGTCAACCTACAGGTGTCAATGTGCCTCCAAATATCTAGAAATGGTTACAAAAATCTTTACGTGCTTGAAAACGGAGTCTTGTTGCCGTAGGAATTCTCTTGTTTGACCACCGCTTGACCACCGTTGACCACGGCCTTCTTCGACGAATCCATCTGGAACAATGGGACCTGACCCATGCCCAGGTCATTTCCAACTTGCCCATGTGGCTTGCTTTGCCTCGTGACACTTGCAACTTGTAGTTTAACAAAAACGGTTGCGGAAAGTTGAACCAGCTGCGGAAAGTGACAAGATTTCGCAGCTCATAACAAAAATCTAGTTCAAACAACAACACAAAGACATAGTCAAGAAACCACTTTAAATGCTCTTTTATGACTAATATGCAATGATATTGATAGCTTAGGAAGTTCAGGTAAATGGAAAGAAGCTAGAAAGAGGTGTAAGAAAGATGCAAGTTCGGGGCTCAACATGCCCCTACTGTGAAGGTGTTTCATGTCCCCATGCAACCAAAATTTTGACTACCCCCCCTTCAAATCATATGCTCTGAAACTTCTACCAGTACATCCAACCCTCTTCTTCTCTTTCTTGGTGCTGCTAACATCCTGGGTTTCTTCATCAAGCATCTGAATTTGAGATTGATTAGTGCTCTACTTATCGTCCTACAATTTTTCTTCAATTTCCTGTTCTTTTTCTACCATAGCCCAAGATGTAGCATGGTATTGTCATGAATGAGCTTATCCAGTCTACTTTGTTCCTTTAATGCTTCATTTTCATGTTTAATGTGTCTATTTAGGGCCTCTAACTCAAAAATTTCCTGTTTCGATGACTGGATTTGAGCGTCCTATGTTGGATGAGGCATGGATGAAGAGCTTGGACCTGTGGCTTTCTTTTCCAAGGATTCTATATAATTATACATCTCCTGCTGATTCGGGTTTATCTCGGGTGAAGTTTTCCTTGGGCCGACCCTAAAGTCCTGTTGAGGAGGACTAATTTCAAAGTCTGGATGAGAAGGACTTATGTCAACATCTGGAGGACTGGTTTCAATATTTGGATAAGAATGAGGTGGACTATGGCCAATTGGAGGTTGTTCCGATGTTCCCCCTCCTAAGTCAATAAAATGGGGTCCTCTAAGCCTGATGCTTCTCCTTAAATGTTGTGGGCTAGTGCCCTCTTCCTCAATACTCTGTTTTTCTTTTTCTTTCTTCCTGGTTGTAGTTGATTGTCCTTGGAGGTGAGTTAGCCTTTCAGACAATGTTTGGTGGTCCTCTTCTAAGGAAGGTTCTGGTGATTGGTAGACATCCTCTGTGTTTCTTTTTACTTTCAATTTTCTTTGCTTTTTATCCTTGGTTCTTTCCAGCTTCTCTTCTTGATTAACTTCTTTGGTTCTGCTAATAGGAGGGTCTTGAATTCTTACACTAGTTTGCCTTTTTCTACTCTTCCTTATTGTACTACTCTCGGGCATCTCTGGCGGATCTTGAAAGTAATTTCTGACTAAAAATCGTTCCCAGGTATCCCTTTTTTTCTTCAATTGGTCTTCAATTAAAAATTTCACTAGCCCGTGATGATACAAGTGGGGTTCTATGTCCTCTATATTCTTTTGGATGGTTGTGCACATCTTTTTCAAGCTCGGTAATAAAAAGTAAGGGAGATTTAGGGTTTGATTCTCTAAAAAGTTCATCAACCGTCGGGTATGATACATATACATTGCTCCAAAACAGCCTTCACACGTAACGAACTTTTGAATAATCAATATTAAACTAGCCCACTTCTCTTCTAAAGCATGAAAAGGACTTCCTCGTTTAAATATAGTTACATCCATACCTGGATTGCGTAGGATAACCCTCTAAGCCTTCTCGTCAAAGATCTTGTTCTTGAACCAGTGTTCTCCCTCTTGAGGGAGTTCTGTAGCAACTGCTATGGATGCCTCGGTAACTGTAAACTTGAGGTCCCCAATTTCCACCTCCAGGCCATTAAAATACCTTGCAAAAGCTTTTGTAATCTCCTTATTATAGCCTCTGAACTTTTGAATAAATCGAAGCCACCTTGCCTTTTTCAATATGTTCTTTACTTGCGGGTACCCCTCCATAAACTTGGGCCCTTCTAGTTCTGCCCTCAACAACAGACCCATTATGTCCTTCTGTTCTAACAATTCATCTGCGTGAGAAGGGTTTAGTGGAGGTAAGACGGCTGGATTAGTGGGAGTGAACAGGGTTTATGGAGAAAACCAGTGACTGTAAGTGGAAAATAGAGGACAGACAACCGAGGTGAATTCACAGAATGGAGTGGAGACTTATGTGAACGAGGTGGTAATGTAGCCGTGGCTTCAATAAAATGGTAGGAGAGTGAAGTGAACCCGATAGAATTTTTTTTAAAATGGAGGGATGTGGAGTAGGCATAAACACATTCATGAAATGGCTGCGGAACTTATGCGGTGGAGGAGAGCCATAATCAAATTGGTCACATCCCATAATTACGGGTGGAGTGTCAAAATGCATCCAAACACGAGTTAAATCCGAGGATTAATCATGAGGCCATTGGAAAAAATAAATGCATGGTTCATGGAGAAATGTCGCGGAATGGTTATGGAGGCTATCATGCCAACCATTGCATATAGTGCAGCTTGTGATTTAATAACTATGCAAAAATGTGTTTTTGAATGCCATTTGAAATAAATTTCTACTCATACCTTGGAATTTTTGCCACTTGTTGTCCGTAACCTTTGATCAGTTGCCCCTTGTTGATGCCTTTAGGTGCCCCATGTCTTCATAATATTTCCTTGGTCATACCTGCATTTGATTTTTATTATTTTTGCCTATTATCTAACTGCCAATTTTGAATGACAGGGTGCTAGCTACGAAAACACAACTAGCTGCGGAATTAGTTAGTAGCTGCGGAAACTGGATTTAGCTGCGGAAACTGACTCAACGATCATATGACTAAATGAGATGGATGAATGATGATTGAATGAATGAAAATGGTCATAAATTTTTTTATTGGTGGAATGAAATGAGACGAATGAAATGGAGTGGAATAAAATGAAGTGGAATGGAATGAAAATGAAGTGGAGTGGAATGAAAATGAGAAAGAGAGGGATTTTTTTTGTGTGGAAAATATAGGGCTTTAGGAGTTCCTGATTTTCACCCTGTATTTTCTGTATAAGACTGCCAATCAGTGATTGGTTTTCAGGCTTATACATTTTTTTTTTTTTAGAACAAAAAAGAACAAAGGCTAGGCTAGTGGAGAAGATGGATTCTTCTTAACCAGCCTTATTGTAGAATCATCTTGAAATTTTTTGACAAATTCCTCTTTTGAGAGTGGCTTATGATAGATCTTTAATCGGTGACCATTCACAAAAATAGGAGTTTGAAATTCATCAATGGTTTTGATTCTTACTGCTCCATTTCTAAAGACTTTATCAATCTCATATGGCCCAAGCCAATGAGTCTGAAATTTCCCTTTGAAGTCTTTAAACTTGGAATCAAATAGCAATGCCCAGTCTCCTTCTTGAAAAGTTTTCTCTTTGATGTATTTGTCATGCCACTTATCTCTTTGATATTGAACTAGTTCAGTTCTTAGGATTGCTTCTTGTCCGATCTCATCTAGCTCATTCAACTACTCCATTCTATGCTTTTGGGCTTCTGATAGATCCATCCCCAACTGAACTGCCATCTTGAAGGTTTTGACTTGGAACTTAATGGGGAGCAGGACTTCTTTCCCATAAACAAATTCATAGGGAGAATGTCCTCTTGTATTTCTCCATGTATTTCTGTAGGCCCACAAGGCTTCAGGAAGCCTTTCTGCCTGATCTCTTCTGTGTAGATGAACATTTTTGGTGATGATACTTTCAAGAACTTTGTTTGTAGACTCCACTTGACCATTTTCTTGCAAATGGTAAGGAGTAGATCTTTTGTGCTTGATTTTGTATTCTTCCATCAGCTTCTCCACCAAATTGGATGTGAATTGACTTCCCTGATCTGTCACAATTTCTCTTGGAACACCAAAGCGAGTAAAAATATCCTCATAAAGAAAAGTAATAACTGAATTTTCAGTAGCAAAAGATAATGCTTTGGCTTCTACCCATTAAGTGACATAATCAATACATACCAATATATACTTCTTTTGCTTAGATGGCAGATTAATAGGCCTAATGAAATCTAAAGCCCATTTTTCAAAGGGTTTGATGAGTACCTGTGGTTGCAATGGCATTTCATTTGAAAGGGTAGATTTCCCTACTCTTTGGTAGCTGTCGCACCTTTTGACATATTGTTTTGCATCTTTAAAGATGGAAGGCCAATAATATCCTAAAGAGAGGATTTTATAGGCTGTCCTTTTGTCAGCAAAGTGTCCGCCGCATGGTTCATCATGACATGCCTTGAGAATATCAGGCATTTCATCATCCCTAACACATCTTCTGATCGCAAGATCTGGCCCTGTTTTAAACAATTCGTTAGAAATCCATGAATATTTTGAACTCTCCTGAATAATCTTTCTTATTTCACTAGGAAATAAATGTGGAGGTAGTTTCCCTGTAACCAAATAGTTAGCAATATCTGCATACCAAGGGGTCTTAGTAGTTACTGCAAACAAATATTCATCAGGAAACTTATCCTCTACAAGAGAATCTTCTTTAGTATTCTGAATCCTAGATAAGAATCAACTACTGTATTTTGTTTCCCTGGTCTATCCAACACAGTAATATTGAATTCCTGTAGAAGTAGGAGCATCTTGTAACTCTGCCATTAGTTAACAAAGTTTTTCATTAGATATCTAATCGTAGAATGATCAGTATGAATAAAAGTTTCATAGCTTGTTATATAATGTTTGAACTTATTGATTGCAGCATGAACAACAACTAAGAACTCTTTTTCAGTTACAGTATAGTTCAACTCAGTGGGAGTCAAATTTTTACTGGTATAGTAAATGGCATAAGGGACTAAATATTTTTGACCCAACACAACCCCTAGAGCTGTATTTGAAGCATCTGTAGAAATATGGAAAGGGAGTTTCCAATTTGGTCCTCTCAAGATAGGCGCTTCAGATATTTTTGTCTTCAAAGTTTCAAATGTTGACTAGCAATCAGGATCCCATTTGAATTTACAGTTTTTTGTAAGCAGTTTGAAGAGTGGAGATTCTATTTTAGTGAAGTTTTCTCTAAATCTTCTATAGTATCCAATAAATCCTAGGAAACTTCTAACATCTTTGACAATTTGGAATAGGCAACTTGGAGATGACTTCAACTTTTGATCTATCAACTTTAATCCCATCCCCTGAAATATGATGTCCTAAAACAATACCTTCAGTAAACATCATAAAGCATTTTTGATGGCTTAATGAAAGGTTTGTTTCTTTACATCTTACAAGGACTTTTTCCAAATTTTCTAATGCTTCTTCAAATGAGTCACCATAAACTGTAAAATCATCCATATAAACCTCTACACAATCATGGATTAGATAAAAAAAAATTCCTAGTACTGCTCTTTGGAATGTTGGGTGCATTACATAATCCAAAAGGAAGCACTCGATAGGCAAAATTTCCCCATGGACAGGTAAAGGTGGTCTTATCTTGATCCTCAGGTGGTACCTGAATTTGATTATAACCACTAAAACCATCCAGAAATGAAAAGTACTTTTTGCTTGCTAATTTATCTAATACTTGATCAATAAAAGGCAAAGGAAAGTGATATTTTAATGTTGCTTTATTGAATTCCCTGTAATCAATGCATATCCTCCATTTAACATTCTTTTTAGATATTATAACCAAAGGAGAAACCCATCGACTATCTGAAATTGGATAAATGAAGTTTATATTGAGTAGTTTTTGGAGATCTTCTTTCACTATCTCCCTAAGATTTGGATTCATCCTTCTCTGAGGTTGTCTGATTGGTCTACTATTTTCCTCAATATAGATATGATGGATGCAAGTTTTAGGATCAATACCTTTCATATCAGTGTGCTCCCATGCAAATGCAGTAGAATGTTTTGCAAGATTTTGGTTAGTTCTTCCTGTTGTGACTTTTCCAAATTTTTGTTGATATTCAAAGTCTTTCTCGGAAAAATCTCAATGGTAGAACTACTGAACTCTTCCATAGAGTAAAGAGACATTTGTCTTGATGATAAATATTCAATGTTAGAATCCAGCTGAAATTGAGTGGGGTCATATTCCAAAGATGTCTCAAAATTTTCTAATGTGTTCAGAATTTGACTATCCTCACTGATTTCAGAAATGGTAAAGACAGGTTGTATAATGTCCTCATCATCGACCCATTCATTGTCTCCTACTTCTGTAATTGCTTTTGATGGAGGATACAAATTGAATTTCTTTGTCGAATTACCATAAAAAATGTACATATCCCCAGATCTACAACTAATGAAAGCATCAGTTGTGGCTAGCCAAGGTCTTCCTAAGATAAGTGGGTTCCCTCCTAGAGTACTCTTGGGAGTCAAAATCATGAAATCTACTGGATATTCCCAAGAATCTAAGGAGACTAAAATATCTTCTAATACACCATCTGGTTTGATGATTGATCTATCTGCAAGTTGCAATAAAGTAGGTGTAAAAAGAAGATTAGGAAGTTTAAGCTGTTCCATAGTCTGTCTACTCATAATGTTGATAGCAGCCCTAGGTCAATCAAATTATTTGGAATTTCTATCCCATTTATATGTGCCTTGACAATTGGACTACCTAGATCTACATACTTCTGCATGATAATTTTTCCCATCATGATATCTGCAAATTTTCCTACCAGGTGGATTCTTCTTGTATCTCTTGGTTTCCTTCCTGGTCTTTTGAGACTCAAATCCTTTATTGTTTTTGCTAGAATAGGAATCTCTCTAATGGATTGTAGCAAGGGGATCTTGATACAAACATTCTTTAATTCATCTAGAAAATCATAGTTAGGCAACAAGATTTGTTTTTCCACCCCTTTATCAATTTGTAATCTTTAGGGAAGGAGATGTGGATGAAGATGCAGGTTGCTCAAATATAGGAGTTGTGGGGGTTGAATTTTCTTTCTCTTTTTAAATGTTTGAGTTTTGAAGAGATGCTTCCTCAGAACCCTTATTGAATTTAAGAGTCCTCCTTAGAGGTATATTTCTCTTGGACGTCTATAGAAGGTTTTTCTAAAACTCTACCAGACCTGAGTTGTACATCATTGAGAGTAACAATCATATAGGTAGGAAATTTTTGTCCTTCTATCATGTAAGTATTCTGAGGATTTTTATTGTTAGGATTTGGCAGTGGTTGAGCAGGCAATTTATTTGTCTTTTGTTGAAATGGAAGCATGAGTTGAGGATTTGGATTTTGTTGAGAAGGTTGTTGCTGTGGAAATGGAAATGAAAGTTGTGGATTTTGATTTGGAAGTTGTGGAGTTTGTTGATTTCGAAAAGATGGAGGATATTGATAAAATTGAGCAAATCTCCCATAAGGATTTTGCATCCCTTGTGCCCATGATTGATATGGATTTTGAGGTTGGGGCCAAGGTTGTTGCCAAGGATTCCAATTTGGCGGGGGTTGAAAATTCATAGGGTTGTTAAACCTTTGATTTTGTTGCCCCTACCAAGGTCTTCTTGAAACAAAACATAGAGATTCTACTGAATTTGGATCTTCTTGAAAGATGGCTTTGAGCCTAGGAATTGAAGGACAATCCTTGGTCTCATGATTCTCTGAGCAAATCATACATGTTTCTACAACTTTTACATCCAAGGGGCATTCCCTTAGAGCATGTTTCTTCCTACATTTCAGACAAAAGATGGCTAGAGCATCAGTTTATGCTTTTTGCTTGCTTTGAATTTTAAGGGTGTCTAGTTGTTCACTAAGACTCCCTAGGATATCAGTTTTGAATTCATCAAGCATATTGCCAATCTCTACCCTACTTACTAATCCAGTTGCAAATTTGTTTGCTCTGATAAGAGAAGGATCTCTAGGCCCTTTTCCCGTTTTAGATTTCCCTCTCGAGAGACGGACACATAGTTCTGCAATGTCACAAAGTGGAAGTTGAGAAATGTCTCCCTTCCCCATCATGTTTAAAATACCTAACCATTCATCTCTAATGGCTTTCAATAAAAGGGCTTTCAAAGTTTCCTCATCTAAGTTGCTCATCTTTGCTCTCTTTAAGTTGTGTTGAAATCTTTCAAGTAAATCCTCCAAGTTTTCATCTTCTTTTTTCATCATTTTGAATACCTCACCCTTGTGATTGGTGGGCATGCAATAGTCCAGGTATCTATCAAAAAATGTTTGTTCCATATCATCCAAGTCCTAATAGATTGGGTGACTAATCCCATGAACCATTTCAAGGTGGCTCCATTTAATGTTGAAGGAAACATTTTGAGTTTTTGAGAGTCTTCCATATGGTCATAGGTTCGGCACACTACTTCAAACTCAAACATAAATGTTTCAAGATCCTCACTTCACAATCCATAAAAGTTGGGGAGGACAGATGGTGAGATTTTTTTCATCGTTGTGTGAGTTTCCTCATCAACTATAGGGAATTCAAATGAGCTATCTCCTTCCCTATTTCTTCCATTATTACCTCCACCTCCACCATTGTTGCCTCCATTATTTCCTCTCCTCTACCTCTACCCCCAAATCCATTTACTACTTCCTCCGTCATGATAGTTTCCTCAGAGTCTTCTGGTTCTTTTATCAAGGGTGGATGAGAGAGATTCTCTTCCTTTTCATCTTCAGGTGATTCTACTTCTTTGATTACAATATGCTCTCCTGTACAAGTGAAGAAAGGGTCTTCTCCTAGATGAGATTTGGTAGATAGTGTAGGAGAATCCTCTAATTCAGTTGCTGCTCCTTGAATTCTAGGAATCTTAAGGGTAGGAGTAGATGGTTTTGAATCTTTTTTATGCCTTGAAGAAGCTGGAGTTGTGAAAATCGAACTCTTGGTTCTAGCTATAAACCTTCCCCTAGAAGCTCTTGCTCTATGCATGTTATTTTTTTTTATAAATTGGGCTAATAATTCTCTTTTTGATCTTCCAGATCACACTAGGCGCAAGAAGAGAGCATACTTAAGAAATTATTTAACCAATAACTCTCTTTTATGATTCTCCAGATCACACTAGGTGCAAGAGGAGAGCATACTTCAAGAAGTTATCAATTTTTCCCTTCGTTTTATTGTTGTTTTTTTAATTTTTTTTTAAGAAATTGGCTACCTAGTTACACTTTCCCGGCAATGGCGCCAAAATGTTTGGTCAATTTAGTGTGTCCTAAATTACTACATTAATTGTCAATCTGGGATTCGTAAGCTGATGAAGTGTGGCGCACTATATGTGCAAGATAACCTATTTCTTACTTTTGTCATTTTTGATTTTTATGTTGTTTTGGGGTTTTCTTATCTTCGTTTATGGAATTCCTATTCCTAAATTTCTAGAAGGCAAGTATGGTTATACGTTTGAAGGCAATTATGTCCCTTAGAAGGGTTCCCAAAACTTAACACTTCAGAAGGTCTAAGAACGTACTAGCGAAAAATAACACTTGAATCAAGAATGAAAAGGTGCTGCTAATTAAAACAAGTAATGAACTACTACTTATGAAAATATCATCTCTGCTGCTGTCTAAATACAAAAAATTGATTTAAGCTACTGCACTCAAGGAAATCAAAGATTGCAAATAAATTAAAACTAAAATCAAATTAAATCATCCATATTTCAGTCCCTTGCCAGTTAGTCTCGCTATGGCTTTCGGTTGTAACTGTAAATGAAATGAGCAATCCAATTATCTAATTGCAGAAAAGTAAACTAAAATCAAATCAAAACATCCATATTTCAATCCCTCGCCAGTTAGTCTCGCTATGGCTTTCAGAGGTACTGTAAATGAAATGAGCAATCCAATTATCTAATTGCAAAAAAGTAAACTAAAATCAAATCACAACATTCATATTTCAATCCCTCACTAGTTAGTCTCGCTATGGCTTTCAGAGGTAACTGTCAATGAAATGAGCAATCCAATTATCTAATTGTGGAAAAGTAAACTAAAATCAGATCACAGCATTCATATTTCAATCCCTCACTGGTTAGTCTCGCTATGGCTTTCGGAGGTAATTGCCAATGAAATGAGCAATCCAATTATCTAATTGCAGAAAAGTAAACTAAAATCAAATCACCACATTCATATTTCAATCCCTCGTCAGTTAGTCTCGCTATGGCTTTCGGAGGTAACTGTCAATGAAATGAGCAAGTTGATTTCTAACTAACTTAACAAAGAAAATGAACAAAACTGAACTCAACAAAGCAGAACTGAAATTAAAAGAAACTAAGAAAGCAAAATCAGCCGAGGATCAATTCCATATCACTAGTTATTATGAAAATCATATGCAAATGCCCGGGCTGCCTATTCTATCCTGAAACATGCACACACTAATCAACGTTATACAAAGCTTGTAAAATCATGAATAATAGTGAAATGTTAGAAATATATACACAAATGGATAACTATAAAACATATGTAGTGAAAATAAAGAAACGATGCATAAAAGCTATACAACAACAAAGGAAACAAAACCTCAGTGTGCAAGGGCCCTCTGCACAACCTCAACCAACAGGCTATCAATCCAAAATCATGTTTACGCAAGCATGTAGAACATAGTCTTCTTATATATATCTCAAAACATAGTTACAACAATAGACTAGTATCACAGGACAATGAGTTCTTAACAACAAACTTACATTCAAAGGCTAGCTATTATGCGTATCAGAACGCGTTATTTATAACAAAGGTTACATAACTGTTTTTCCTGGAAAACTACGTGAACAGAGGACACGTGAAGAACAACATCCACAAATTTAGCAGCATGGTCACTGAGGTTACGCAATATTATTGAAAGCCACTGTTGGATCCACATCATGGTCAACCTACAGGTGTCAGCGTGCCTCCAAAGATCTAGAAACGGTCACAAAAATCTTTACATGCTTGAAAACGGAGTCCTGTTGCCATAAGACTTCTCCTGTTTGACCACTGCTTGACCACCGTTGACCACGACCTTCTTCGACGAATCCAATTGGACCAATGGGACCTGACCCATGCCTAGGTCATTTCCAACTTGCCCATGTGGCTTGCTTTTCCTTGTGACGCCTGCAACCTGTAGTTTAACAAAAATGGCTGCGGAAAGTTGAACCAGTTGCGGAAAGTGACAAGATTCCGCAGCTCATAAGCAAAAATCTAGTTCAAACAGCAACACAAAGACATAGTCAAGGAACCACTTTAAATTCTCTTTTATGATTAATATGCAATGATATTGATAGCTTAGGAAGTTCAGGTAAACGAAAAGAAGCTAGAAAAAGGTGTAGGAAAGATGCAAGTTCAGGGCTCAACAACCACCGTTGCTACCATGAAGATCTAGAAGGAGGAACCCGAAGATCTAGAGGAGGAGGTGCGTCTCTTCCACTCCCAGATGTGGGTAAAGGTATCCACAGTATAGTTCATTGTTGACAGTGGGAGTCAAAAGAATTTTGGCAGAGGTCATGAAGCGGCTGGGCTTACCAACCACAACACATCCACAACTATACACCATCGAGTGGCTTCACAAAGGATGGGATCTTCGCGTGAGCCAATAGTGTCGCCTTCCATACAACATCAAGCCCTTCACATATGAGGTATTGTGTGACATTTCTCCCCTTGAAGTTTGTGATGTATTATTAGGACAATCATACTTGTGGAAGTGACATGCTGTGTATGAATCAAGGCCTACTGCCATCTCTTTGGTTACTGCAAAACAATGCAGCAAGCTCATTTCCAAAACCGGGAAATTTGTTTTCCTGATTATACGGCCTCAAGGAAAGAAGAATACGGGGGCCATGACCTCCAAACAAGGCCCCTCCGCATGACAACTACAGATGGACAAGGTTGTGGAGGAGTAGAGGTCATCTTCACCTCCCCCGCAGGGGTTCCTCTGCACTGTCAGGTCAAGCACTCTATCAATATGACCCCAGGTGTGCCGCTGCCCAATGGACTAATCTATCGGTGCTCCGTTCTAGAGAAAGATGAAATCAAGAGGTAGATTTAGGAGCTGCTATAGAAAGGTCACATCTGTTTGAGTTCATCACCCTGTGGGAGCCCAATTGTGTTGGTACAGAAGAAGGATGGGACTTGGAGACTCTGTATTGACTATCGGGCACTGAACAATATCATTGTCTGTAATAGGTACCCGATCCCACGGATTGGTGAGCTCCTGGACCAACTAAAGGGGGAAAAATATTTCAGCAAGATCGATTTGAAGTCAGGATATCACCAGGTAGCAATTGAACCCTATGATGTGTGGAAGATTGTCTTCAAAGCCAAGGAGGGCTTTTTCGAATGAATGGTTATGCCTTTCAGATTGACGAATGCTCTTGCAACCTTCATGGGGCTAATGGATGACATCTTGTGGCCATTCACAAACTCATTTGTAGTGGTATATTTGGATGACATTCTGATCTTTAGCTAGAGTTGGGAAGAGCACCTCCACGACATCTGCTAGGTTCTCCAAACACTGCAGCAACACAAGTTACGTGCAAATTTGGAGAAATGCACTTTTGGCATGACCCAGGTTCAGTATCTAGGATGCATTATTGATGAATGGGGGGTGCATGTGGATATAGAAAAGATCCAAGTCATTTAGGATTGGCCCTCTCCAACCACTCTAACAGAGGTCTGCAGCTCTCTAGGTCTTGCCAACTTTTACAGAAGGTTTGTGTTGGGATTTTCTCATATCACTTGGCCCTTGAGTCAAGTCACCAAGGGAGGAGCGAAAGAAAAATTCTTTTGGTCTGAATCTCAATAGAAGGCATTCACAGAGTTGAAAGATCGCCTCTATCCAGCACCAGTTCTTGCATTTCCAGACTTGCAACAACCATTTGAGGTTGAGACAGATGCCTCTGACTATGCTCTTGGGGCAGTCCTTACTCAACATGGGCATCTAGTGGCATATCACAGTGAGACAATTTTAGAGATAGTCTAGAAGTATCCGACTTATGACAAAGAGATGTATTCCAATGTGCAAGCTTGCTGATAATGGAAACATTACATTTTGGGGAAGGAAACGGTCATCCAAACAGACCACTGACCCCTCCAGTTCATACAGACCTAAGGGAAATTGTAGAATGATCACTATCAGAAGTGGTCCACATACCTGCAACAGTTCCATTTGAATATCAAGTATAGAAAGGGCAGCACCAATAATGTTGAAGATTGCCTTAGTCGACCATTGATCACGTCATTAACCACTGTGCTCAACTCTTGTGGGCACGAGACTTCTGATTGGCCACTTCTCTACAAAAGAGACCCAGAATTCGGCCACACATACTAGACACTCTTGGAGGGTTGGCATGTTCCAGATTTTCACCTCCAGGATGCCCTGTTATGCCACCTGGGGCACCTTTGTGTTCCTTCAAGCGAGCGTGCCAAGATGATTTGGGAAGCACACTATAGTCAGGCTGCTGGGCATTTTGGGGTCGAGAAAATGGTGGCAGTACTACAAAAGTATTTCTATTGGCCGAATCTTCGACAAGATGTCAGGAATTACATCAGATCATGCACTCCCTATGCCATTGCCAAACCAATAGTCAAGAAGCAAGGCCTCTATACCCTGCTACCTACCCCTAGTAGACCTTGGGAATCCATCTCCATGGTTTACATGTTAGGCCTTCCTTCCACTAAGCATGGAAACGATTATGTTTTTGTGGTCGTCGACAGGTTCTCGAAGATGGCCATTATGGCATCTTGCAAAAAGAATATCACAGCAGAAGCCACTTCTAAACTCTTCTTTGGACAAGTGTGAGTACACTTTGGGATCCCACAGTCTATCATCTCAAATCGGGACAGCAGGTTCCTCAGTACATTTTGGTCCAGTCTCTGGTCGATGCTGGACAACAAATTCACTAAGTCCACAGCCTTCCATCCTCAAACTGATGGCCAGACAGAGGTTGTCAATAGGATGATTGTACACATTCTATGCATGTACAACTCAAAGCATCCATGCACATGGGATGCGAGCCTCCCCTATGTTCAACACAGCTACAACAGGGCTCTCCACAGCTTGACTGGCCACAACCATTTTTAGGTGGGCTTGGGATTCCAGCCACTATGTCCCATTGATGTGGCCATGCCATTTGCATCTACTCACACAGATTCAGGTCATATCCAATTCAAAACAGATAAGGCAAACAACTTCATTGAGCACTGTTACATAGTAACTTGTCACTGCCTTCACTCCCAGTCCTTCTACTGTGTCAAGTGTCCAAGTCAAACATGCTCATACTGAACAAATGCTCTCTTATGTTGCATTGACCCACTTTTTCTAAGTTTTCTTCCTCATCGTGAGAATGGACTTAATATATGCGATGGACAACGATCGTAAAAAGTCCAGCCGTGCTGCCAGCGCAGAAGTACATCTATTTCCCGTGACAGTCCGATTTCATTCTCCAGCACGAGGCTATATGTTATCTTTAGCGACGGTTTGACTGGCTATATTGGCTACTAGCGATGTCAGTGCTAAAGCTTAGTTATAAACTCGCGATGATCCAGAGTGGGAGAATTTGTTCCAATAGTTGGCCTTTTGGATGCCTCTAGGCCTGGTCGTTGGCATAGTTTATGTCGCCCTTCCTTCTCTGGTATGGCAGTTCCATCATTTTTGCTACCTTCCTTGGGGATAAGCTCTCTCTTCCACCTTTCATGGAGACTTCTTCTCCTATTTAAACACTCACCTTTGATATGATCTGCTAGTTCCTGAGTTGGTAATTTCTTGGTTTGAGCAGTGCTGTTAGTGCTTTTGAGGTTGATAGATAGCTGGTGCAAGTGTGACAAGTGTGGGATTTTTGATAGCTTGTGGGAGGTTGTGAAGTGCCCTTTAACTTTGTGTCAAAACTTATGTGTGAGAGAGAGATTTTATATGTTGGGAGATCCATCTTCAAAGAGTGAATGCTTGAAGAACATGTTGGCTAGATTCCTCTGAGAAGGCTTGCGACATCAAGACCTTGGTTGTAAGCTTGCCTTATTTCATTATTAATACAATCAATGATGTTTTCCTATGTCTTTTATGTAATGTACTTGATAGCTCATGACTTCTTGACTTTGTGAGTAAATATATCATTGTTGTTTTCCGGTTACGTGCTTTGTTGTATTTCCTTTGCATTGTTTCAGGTTGATCACTCATTGAGGAAAAGGAAGTGAAAGCTGGAGCAGCGCAACAGAACTCCATCGACCACTGGTTTAGGTAGGCCTCCAACTATGACTTTTTAAGGAAATCTATTGTTGATCTGTCCTTGCTGTGACTAGACCCACTCTAGGGCTAGAGGGGTTGCCTCTATCCGCAGAGGGAACACTTTCTTGCATTACAAGCACAACCAACATATTCGCTAGCAAGTCCATGAAATTTTGGAGAAATAAAATGCCAAGTACAAGCAGTGAAATGATCAACATCAGGTTCCACACAAGTTTAAGGTGGGCAACAAAGTTTGGTTGCATTTGCAAAAGGAATTCCTTACTAGAGCCTATCGAAAACTTAGACCACTCTAATATGGTCCTTACACCATTACCAAGGCTATGGGAGACAATGCATTTGATCTCAGCATTCCCCCATTCCTTGGCCTGCACCCAATGGTCAATGTGGACCGCCTTCCGCCATACTTTCCACCATTACTAGACACATCTTTTCAGCAGTTTCGTAGCGAGCTACGAAACTGCTTTGTAATCACAAAACACAGTTTGATACCAAAATTTGACTGTTTTATTCTAGACATATCCCTTTCAACTGCCCTCAAGCTATCAAAACTGAGTAGAGATGTATCATCCTTCAAGAAACTGTAACAAGTTAAATCATCAAAATTTTAAATATAACCTTACTTGCTGTGTGGTTTTCTTAAGGAGATCTTTCCCACTGACTCAGCTGCATCCTCAAATCTTCAATTTGCCTTTTCATAACTCTGATCCCAACTCTTAGTTTTGTATTAACCCTTCTGATGAATGCTGCCTCCTTTAGTGTAGGGATTGTCCAGGTATAATATTGTGTATTACAGTCGACCACCTCAGGTATTTGGAATGTTTTATCTTCCCACAAAGCTTGCATTTTGTCAAAATGAGCCTCCTTGATTGCATGCTTCCTAGAGGCTTTCTTCAATTTAGCAATTTCAAGATTTGCTAACCTTAATTTATTTTTCAATTCTTCAACACTATTTCCTTCTGGTGAGATGATTGCCTTTCCTCTATCTTCTCTATGCAACTGTGATGATGTTTCTGATAAAGGCAAGGGTTTGTCATGAGCTTTTACAATCTCCTTTGTTCCACTTGCTTCTGGCAGCATCTCCTGCATCTATTTGAAATTCCTCGTGATGGGTCTTCTTGGCTTAAAGACAAATTGAGCAACTTGGTCATCAAACTTGAGCTTTTTTGAGGCTTTGACTCTTTTAGTTTTGTCTTTACTTGATTCTATCAAATCTGCTTGAACCAAGGGAGATTCTTCAATGTCAATGGCTTGCAGTAAGTCATTCAAGCTTCCCTTTGAAACAAGGCTTTCCTCAGCAACCACCTTCTTGCCTTTTTCCTAGCTAATTGACTCCTGGTCATTCTTCTCTGGACTACTTGTCCTGTAGATGCTTCACTTCTACCCTCTTTGATCAGAGTTTTCTCTTTCAGGGACTGCTGGGGTGTGTCTTGAATAACCAGTGATCTAGCAGGCTCCCTTACTTGTTTCTTGGCTTTCAATTTTGTGAATCTCTTGGATCCCGTTTCTGTACGATGATCAGTTGTTGGTGAAGAAGCTTTCACAACTTGTGGGCTAAGACTAGTTTCATTTTTAAAACCAGACATAAACATGAAAGTGGGCCAATCCCTACTTACTCTTTGGAGTTCATGCAGAACAATCAACTTAACTAAGCCGTGGTGAAATAATGAGGTCTCACAGGCTTCTTTCCTTAGCTGCACTTTGTCACACATTTTGCTCAAGCTACGAAATAAATAGAAAGGTAAATCAATAGATGTCTTTCCTGTGAAATGCAACAGAAGCTTGAAATGATATGAATACACCTTATTATATCTCCCTTCACAGGTTAGGTACCTATGTATGTAGGTAAGCAAATTGGCATATGAGTCCTTGACATAATTTCTAGGCACAGACTTGTTTAAATCTGAGTTAATGAACTCCGGCTTCAGAAATTATTTGCAGGGGGCAATATCAAATTTAAAATTTTAAAACCATTTTTCTTGTCCTCTCGGAATCTCAGTGACTATGGAGATTACCTTTGGTGAAATTTGCAATTCAAGCAAACCAACTTTTGAATTCAGTCATGTGAAATTCAAGGCAAACTCTTTGGTGATTTGTGCATGACCTCCCTGGAGTTTTTCGCAGAAATTCCAACATCCAACCTGCTTGAATGCACGTTCCACTTCCCTATTCTTCAAGATGATGTCCAGACCTTCAGGCTCGCTCCTCAAACATTTACCTGACCTGTGCTCTTTCTTTTTTGTCGATCCTTCTGTGATACTTCAGTGTAATGAAAACTTGATAGACTAGCGTTGTCTCAACCTTTGATCACTGCCTCACTTGAATACTGCCTCTCTTGACGTTTGAGGAATTCAAATTTAACATTTGTTGATTATTCCTCATGTAATAAATACAATCATAATCATGACTGTGAATACCTGGCTCTTCTTGAGACTTGCAATTCGAGTGTACCAGGGTACCTAATGACTCTAATGATGAAGATAAGCAGTTGGACATGATAGGCAAAGTGTATAAGCTGACAGTGGATGATGCAACCATAACTGAATGTGACAGATATGACAGCTAGGAAAGATATGCTACGGATTGCACGAATCTCCGATTTCGTAGCACAACCAGTGTAAAATCTGGGTTTTGCGCTACGAAAACGCCTAGACTTGTTTCCGCGCTACGAAAACACCTAAACTGCTTTATAACACATCAGGACCTTAAACAAACTTGATACAAGGAATTTATGTGAGTTATGGGACCAATGCTGAATGAGAACTAATTATTTACCTTTATGTAACCATGCCACAAAGATTCTAAATACCTAGACACTACATTGAACATGAATAAACTGAACTTGGACTAACACCTAACCTTCACAAACAAACATGTGTGAACAATTTGGTAATTGCTTCTTGAGTGATAACAGAAAGAAAGAAAGATTTCCCAAGATAGATGGGATGCATATCTCAAAGAAGCAGAATAGGCAGTGGAGGAAGCGTCGATAGCAACAAGCAATATCATTGACTGTATAAAAAAAAATCTACATAGAGCTAATCTAATATCAAAAACCACTCTAGGATCCCTTCCAAAAGCACAAAATTGCAAACAAGGTGGAAATAGACAGTAGAAGAAAAAGCAAGTCAATTAAGAGGATAACAAAGTTAAATTGGGACACTTACTGGTGGCATTTGGTAAAACCACACAGTCTGTGTATGACTCTTAAGTGCCTCACAACCTCTGCAGAGAAGATAGCTCCAACATTTGTTGATTCCGTTTTCGTAGGTCAATTGAAATATGAGGTTGGTCAACCGACACTCCTAAAGCCAATGCTAGACATTTGCAACTTAAGGGAACAGATGCATAATTGGCCTTTATGATCATTTAAACCTCCTCCTATATTTTCGTAATAACTATTTTTAGCCTTTAGTTAGTAGTATTTAAACCCCTCTCATGCATTTAGAGATGGTTCCAGAAATTTGTCAAAAACAATTATTCAGAACATGCACTTTTTCCCTCTCTGAGGAGGTATTGATAAATAAATGGAATGAGATTTATTTAAATCTGTGTTTAATGTTTGCTACTAAAATGCACTTTTGTACTCTTAGTGGATATTGAATTATTTGAAGATAGATCTAAATTGCTGAAGCTCATAAGCAGGACCTATTATCAATGGTACTTTTATCTCTTAATAATTTTTACTTATGTGCCAAGTGATATGATATTGCAGCTGTTTATATATGAAAGCTTGAATGTTCAGTTATCATTTTTGCACTTTTGTACGATGGTAACTATTCCTTTTATGCTAAGTGTATCAATGACTTATTATGCAATATGTTTGTCATAATTGTTTCAGATAATTTCTTATACGAAACAATTCATTTCTAAATGGATTATTTTCTCGTAGTAATTGAATGATCTTTATTATCGATTGTTGTTGGGAACTATTTTAGATCGCATAAGTAAAGAGTTAATCCTGGGATAGTTTTAGAATTAGATGTTTCCCTTCATTAGAATAAAATTGCATATGTTAGACTAGATTTAGATTAAATCATTCTCTTTATAAACCGTTAGAAAAAGGAAAACATCACTCCCCTAGTCTCATCATAAACAAATTGGGAAACTGGTCCCATAATCCCTAGTCAGAGCCACTATTCCAAACGGAAAAGGATCTACTTCCAAGGTCCGGACTAGGTGGTTATCCCCCTTGTTGTAGACCTGATTTTTGGGGCTTCAACATATTTGGCACTAGAAGGAGGGCTCGAACTATGAATGGCTAGTAAATTTAAATCCAAAATCCATTCTCGGAGTAAATCTCCCTCAACATCTCCTCCGAATTCTCCATCTTATTCTGATTCTTTAAAACTTAAGTGAGAAGTTGAGAAAACAACAACCACTGTCACAAACCTGAACATTTTAGATAAATATACTATTGAACCTCCTGAAGTTCAATATTTGATTCAAAAACTTCAAGTATTTTCAATATCACCATAGAAATCTGAATTATCTCAAGGTAGTGTGACTTCACAATATATTACTTCTCATCCTCTTACCAGATTACAAAGTGAAAAGCTTGGTATTGAACCAATCGAATTACCTTTGCCTAAAAAGAAAGGGGTAAGGAAGACACCTCAAGGGTTTGATAGTGAGACTCTTTCATCATCATCATCCATTTCATCTTCTCCATTGCAAATTCAACCATCCACTCCTCCACTTCATATTGTTGTTCAACAGAGTACTAGAACTTCAACATATTCTTCCCAACCACAAGAAACTTCATTCGTGCTTTCCTCTGTTAGTACCTCAACAATGGCTCAAAACCCATGGAATAATATAGGGGTAGTCACAATGCCTATGCCCTTGAGTCAATGCTAGCCCATCCCTAAAAATGGCTACCAAAGTTTAATCTTGAAACAGGCATGCTAGTAGAAGAACATATAAACAACTTTATGTTGTTAGTAAACTTAAAAGGACTAATAGAAGAAGATGTGGTTGTCAGGCTTTTCCCTTATACTTTCCAAGAAGCCACTGGATCTTGGTATTTTTCATTACTGTTAGGATCCATTACTAGTTGGAACATTTTCCAAGAGTAGTTCTTGACCAAATTCGGTGATGATAGTTCAACTCGTGATTCAATAAACTCTTAAATAAAATACCTACCTCATCCAAGCCTAGTGAAGAAGTTAGAAGTGAATGGTATATATTTGCCTTACCTTCGAACATAGCAATCTTTGTAGATAGGGCTGCCAAGCCAACATTGGTTGAAAATATGAAAGAAGCAATAGTGGTAGAAAAACACATCTTAGCCTTACAAAAGAAAAATGCTATTGATGAAAGAAAATCTAAGAAAGTTACTTTTAGAGATGACCCTAAGAAAAAGCAATTAAAGGACCCGTTCGACTTGGAGGGATTACAAAAAGTTTTAAAAACCATGTCTAATGAAATGGTTGATATTAAAAGACAAGTGATAGAAACTTCTTCTAAAATAATCTATAAGCCTTTCAAAAAGAGTCCTTCAACTGATCCAAAGCCTCCCAACACTATAACCAATGCAGAATCTGAAGGAGAAGAAGAAGAAGTTTCCAATGAAGAACACACTGATGAAGATGAGGTTGTAGAATTACAAGGAATGTGGGACTTCATCCTTCTAGATGAAGATGATCAGGATGCATTACCAGTCAATACCAGAAGCAGAAATCAACTTGATCCTCGACAGTCCAGTTCTAAATAGAAAAACACAAACTCAGCTTCCAAAGATAAAGTTGCAAGTAAGAATCATAACCAAAAGCAAATCAGACAAGCCCAGTCCAGGCTGATTCATTGACTTCATCTAAAATGCTTATCATTTCCGATGAAATGGAGTATAATATTGTTGAATACATGAAGGAGACTAGGGCCAACATTACTTTTCACGAGCTGAGTAAATTGAAGCATCAACAAAAATTACTTCTGAAAGAACTGCATGTAATACAAGTTGCACCTCTTCCTGCAGTTGTAATCTCGCAAGCTTCTCATGAAATGGTGAGACCTCCAACTGGTATGTCAAATAAAGTTGACCCAAATGACATTACCTTAATTAGGGGTAGGTCAAAATCCCATACTCCTCCATTCCTCCTCACCTTTGAAATTTTTAATAAAATTTTGGATAACTGTTTGGTAGACTCTAGTGCTTCATCTAATATTTTTCCAAAAACAGTTTGTGGAAAGTTAAATGTCCAACCTCAAAAGTCTGCAGTATGTATAGTGCAGCTAGACCGGTCGTAAGTTGAAGTCATTAGTGAACTAAATCAAGTGACCATAAGGCTTTCATCAAACCCAAAGGTATGTCAAGTCATTGATATCTCGTTGCAGACATTCCTAAATTTTATGGTTTAATTCTTAGCAGGGATTGGTCTGAAAAGCTTCACGGTTACTTTGTGACTGACTGGTCAAACATGTGGCTCCCTTACAATGGTAAACCAAATCAGATAAAGGTCGAATGAGAAAGACACCAAAAGTACATAGTAACTGAGTTGGAAGGAGAAAATGAACTTATAGCATACATCAACAATATAATTGGGAACTATTTATTGACTCGTTCTTAGGGAATTTCAACGCTCATACTTCACCTTTTCTAGAAAATTTTGTTTTCTCTCAGGTAGAAATTTTCTCTTAAATGGATAGTTCTAAATGCATTAATTTTTGTAGATACTCCTGTAAATAAATCTTTGTTTTGGAAATTATTTTTCGATGGATCTAAGTCTAATGATGGGGTATGAGAAGGTTGTCTATTAATTAGTCCAGAAGGAAAGAAAACCATGCTAACTCGCAGACTTGAGTTTGATTGCACAAACAATATTGTAGAATACAAAGCTCTAGTGCAAGGATTATACAAAGAAATCGAACTTGACATCAAGTATCTATATGTCTTTGGTGATTCTGAGATTGTTATTAAGCAGGTATGAAATACTATACATTGTCTATCAGGTCATTTAAAGCATTATCAATCTTTAATACAAGACCTGACTAAACAATTCATAGCATTTAATATTTCATCCATTCCTAGGCTCCAAAATGCTAGTGCTGACCTACTAGCTAATGTAGATTCCAAGCTCATTCCCTCAGAAGACTATAGTCTAGACAGATTCTCAACCAAATTGATCTTTAGACCCTCCATCTTGGATAATGTGACCAATTGGAGAGTTTTTAACGATGACCCTGATATTGTAAGTTTCCTGACTTCAGAAGGCTCTTATAATAATTAGATAATTAATGAAGACCAACACAACAAGAAGTTACAACAAGAAAGCACCAATAATGCCATACCCAAATCTGTAGTCAAATTGGAAGACCTATATGATTTGAAAGATAGATTCAAAAGGTCCACCAATTCAAAACTTCAGAGTTCAACCCTAAGATATGAATTAGTGAATCTAGGAATAGACATAAAGCCGCAAAATATCAACTTAGGTCTTGGCCTATCTCCGGAAGAAAAATCAGCTTTCATTCAACTTTTGAAGCAATATAAAACGTCTTTTCTTGGAATTATGATGACCTAAAAACTTATGATACTTCAATCATACATCATACAATTTCGATGATCTCTTACGAGAAACCAGTCCAGTAGAAGTTGAGGAAAATCCATCCTTATCTGGAAAGTTAGATTAAGTCTGAACTGAATAAATTGTTGAAAGCTAAAATTATCTGTCCTATTAGACATTCTAGATGGGTTTCCAATCTGATACTGGTTAGAAAGAAAAGTGGAGACATTCGAATTTGTATTGATTTTTGAAATATTAATAAAGCCTGTCAAAAGGATAATTTTTCATTACCACCTATGGAACAGATATTACAATCAGTTGTAGGGTCTGAATTGATGTCCTTTTTAGATGGTTTCTCGGGATATAACCAAATTTTAGTCCATCCAGAGGACAAGTGAAAACAACATTCAGAACCAAATGGGGCACATATGCATATCAAAAGATGCCATTAGGATTGATTAATGATGGAGCCACTTTTAAAAGGGCCATGGATATTGCATTTACGGGTTTAGTGAATAATTCAGTGGTGATTTACTTATATGACATAATAGTGTATTCTAAGAAATGTAGTAATCACCTAAGATATTTAAAGCAAATCTTTCAATGTTGTCAAAAGTATGGGATCTCGCTTAATCCATTTTTTTTTTTTTTTTTTTTTACATTAAGTGAAGGAAAGCTTCTCGGATTTATAGTGTCTAAATCTGGAATCCACATTTATCCATATCGGATTAAGGAAATTTCTAAAATATCCTTATCGCATAACAAGAAAGCCATGCAATCCTTCCTTGGTCAAGTTAATTTTGTTAAAAGGTTGTCCCTGACTTCTCAAGAATTATCTCACCAATACAAGCAATGATCAAGAAAAATTCACTCTTCAAATGGGGTTAGATAGAACATGAAGCATTCAATCTAATTAAGCAAGCAATTATAAATGCCCCATCCTTAGCGACTCCAAACTTTTCTGATCCTTTCATTTTGTATACATTTTCCTCTGAGAAATCGTATGCTGCAATACTCACGTAGGCTAATCAAGATAAATTAGAAGCCCTAATTGCCTTTTTCAGTTCAAATTTGCAAGAGGCCAAATTAAACTACTCTAACGTTGAGAAACAAGCTTATGCTGTCTTCAAAGCAATCAAACACTTTCAACCCTTTCTTCTCAAGACCCATACAAAAATAATTGTGCCATTTCTAGTAGTAAGAAATCTGTTGGTACTGAAAGATGTGGGTGAAAAGAGAGCCAATTGGGTCACAACCCTACAAGAATATGATGTTGATATTAAGCCAGCAAATATTGTAAAAGGTCAAGGTTTTTGTAGAATGTTGGCTGGAGCATTACATATATTAGAAATACCTTCTCCTAATCATGAGAACCAAATGTATGAAGTAAGCCTAAATGATATTGAATCAAGA
>APFE031527436.1:112317-140472 GCA_000404065.3 Pinus taeda
ATTTCCTTCTGGGATCTGCATGTACCACATCCGTAGCTCATCCTGAAGTGCTCCAAGAGAATAAGACAAAGTTTATAGTCTAAGTATTATTATGAGCTAATAATATTTGACTGTTCTATATTTAGACTGAGCAGTCACTCCGCTGTGATCTAAAAATAGAAGTCCATCTTTTTTTTCCAACTTGATCAATCATCCATAAACAACATCCTGCAACTCATAGACATGATCCATATGTCTAAAAATAGACATAGTCTAAAAATAGACTTTGCGCCATAATTTGCCTGTGGGCCCACTTAGTGAAGGCGACTCTTTTCACTAAGCTCCATCATCTTGTTGCAATCTCAACATGCTTGTCCTTTAACCATCCCTAGATACTAGGAAAATTGCCCCTGTGTTTTCTGCTTTGGTCTCCAACGTGGTTCCTCGAATTCTACTAACCATCTTATCCTTTTAATAATATGTGATGCCTTCAATTAGACCAAAGGTCCTGCTCATATACTCATGCTAAGACAATACCCCTTAGATGTTGGTTGAAACATGACAACTGTCTGAGCTACGAAATGATTGTTGTTTTCATAGCGTAGAGTTTGGAGTTATTAGATGCTTCTCATTCTTTGAATTTTCCTTTGCCTAATATTCCAAACTTCTGAGGTGGTCCTTTTGTATCTTTTGTAGCAAGATTCTTTCATAATGGTTCCCCCCTTTCATTTCAAAATTGATTCAAAAAGCAAAACTGGCATCTTCAGCAATTTCGTAGAGCGCTACAAAACTGTTGTGCATTATATGTCATTTTTAGCAGTTTCATAACGCGCTACAAAAATCTTGTGTGAGTCAAAAACACGTTTTTTTGCCTTTCTTGGGACTTACAATGACTTCTCCATATGCTAATGAGCCAACCAAAACTGAATTGTCCATCCAAAAATAATCTTCAATCTTCAAAAAGTAATTTTTGTATCAAAATTCTGTCAAAATTTCTTCACTTACTATCAGGTTCATTTATGTTGAGGTTGCTCTTCTAGCTCATTCAGTTGAATCTTCAAATCTTCAATCTGCCTTTTCATCATTCGGATTCCAGTTCTCAATTTTGCATTGACCATTTTGATAAATCTTGCCTCTTTTATTGCAGGGACTGTCCAAGTGAAATATTGAGCATGACAGCTAACCACTTCGGGTATTGAAACTGTTTTATCCTCCCACAGAGTCTCCATTCTATTGAAATTGGCTTCCTTACCTACATGTTTCCTTGAGGTTTTTCTAAGTTTGTCAATCTTAAGATGGGTAAGCTTCAATTTCTTTTTTACCTCTTCAAAACCACATTACTCCTGCTGAGTGATAACTACCTTACATCTGTCATGTTTGTGCAGTTGTGATGATGTTTCTGATGGAACCACAGGTTCTTCATGTAATTCTACTACCTCCCCTGTCTCACTTGCTTTTGGTTGTGCCTCTTGTATCTTTCTTGAATGCATTGTCTCAAGTCTTCTCATCTTGAACACAAACTCTGAGACCTGGTCATCAAATTTAAGTTTTTTGAAAGATTTAACTCTTTTGGTTTTGTTCTTGTTGGCTTCAAGTAGCTCTGCTTGGACCAGAGGAGTCTCTTCTATATCGATGGCCTAGAGGAGATCATTCAAACTTCCCTTTGAAGTGGGGCTTTCATTAGCAATCACAGTCTTCCCCTTTTCCTTGGCTAATTGACTTCTTGTTACTCTTCTTTGGACAATTTTATCAACAGATTTCTCTTATACCACCTCATTGATCTAAACCTTCTTCCTCTGTGACTGTTGGGGTGTGCCTTCAACTACTAGTGGTGTCATAAGATGTTTCACTTGCTTTTTAGCTTTCAATTTCACAAATATTCTTGATCTTGTTTCCTCCTGATGACCTACTGCTGGTGAAGAAACCTCCTTAGCCTTAGGGCTAAGTCCTGTTTCAGTTTTAAAGCCTGTCATAAACAAGAAAGTAGACCATTCTCTTCCAATCTTCTAAAGCTCATGTAAAACAATCAACTTGATCAATTCATGATGGAATAAGGAGGTTTCACAAGTTTCTTTCTTCAATTGAACCTTATCAGACATTTTCTCTAAGCTACAAAACAGATAAAAAGGTAAATCAAGAGATATCTTTCTAGTGAAATGTAAGAGGAGCTTGAAATGGTAAGAGTAAACCTTATGCTATCTCCCCTCACAGGTAAAATATCTTTGGATGCATGTCAGCAAGTTGGAATATGAATCCTTTACATAGATTTTGGGCACTGATTTGGTTAAGTTTGAGCCTATGAATTCTGGCTTCAAAAATTCTTGGCAGGGTGCCATTTCGAATTTAAAGTTCTTGAACCATATTTCCTGGCCTCTTGGTATTTTGGTGAATGTAGATATGACCTCATAAGAAGTTGGAAATTCTAGCACTCCAACTCTTGAATTCAAACCAGTGAAATTGAAAGAAAAATCTTTGGTTACTTGAACGTGACCACCTTGAAGTTTTTCGCAAAATCTCCAACAACCCACTTGTTTGAATGCATGTTCAACCTCTCTGCTTCTCATAAGCACACCTAAACCTTTAGGCTCAACTCTAAGACACCGGCCTGATCTGTGATTCTTCCTTTCTTCAGACATTTATATGAAATCCCTGCAAGAAAACTTGAAGATAAACCTGCATTGTATTGGTTTGAACACTATCTCGCTTGAATTTGAAACTGAGAACTGCCTCGCTTGAATTTGAAAAACGTTCTGATGAATGCCATCCTTAATGTTTCCAATTGTCCTCTTATGCATGAAAGGAACACAGGAAAAACCAAGACTAACTCACGTCACCTCACTTTTTTTTTTAATTTGAAAAAATGCGTATAAGACATCTAAGGAATCTAATGATGAGAATGAATTGCTGCATGTGATAAGCATGGTTCAAGGATTGACACATGGTGATGAAACATTAAGAAATTTTGATGGAAAAGATAGCTAGACAAGATTTGGCATGAATCCCTGATTTTGTAGCACAGCCAATGCAAACTTTGGGTTTTGCGCTACGAAATCTCCTAGTTACGAATCCCTGTTTTCATAGCATGCATAATGTATTTTTATGAGTTTGTGCTACGAAAACTCCTAGTTGATTTCTTAACACATGACACCTATGAACCAATGTGGGACTAATGACAGTTAAAACAATATTTTTGACCTTATTTAACAATGGAACAAGACTCTATCCTATGTTTTAGACTCCCTAAACAAAAAAAATAGAAATGACTTGACCAAGACTGACTTACAACTTTGAAACCATACAAGTTGTCCAATTTTCTTTTTATAATGATAACAAGTGTGATGGTCATTATAACAAGTTTATGGGAATGGTTTTGTCTAGTGTCCAGTGAGGTAGCCCACAAGGGCAAGACAACATTAACAACTTAGACAACAAATTTTCATAATCATATGTATTAGAACAACATAAGTAGTTCAACTGTCTTAACGAAGGTTAAAGCAACATGCATTACAAGTGTTCAAAGGATAGTCTTACAAAGAATTACAACACATGTGTGAAATTGTGCTAGATAGTCTTTGAAGAGCGAGCAGGGCATTGGAGCCACTACTTTCTCTTCAAAGAACAAACTGTCAAGGCTATGTGGGAGGAGTCAAGGTGAAAAGTCTTTTGCATGTACAAATGAGGGGTATTTATAGCCAAGGGTTAAACTGGCCCTTGTGACTGTATCAATTCCCTCATGAGTGTTTGACTTACATGAATCTTCAATTTTACATGCCTCTTTAGATTTACATGTGGGTCTGTTAGACTTCCACGTTACATTACATTGATTACATCAGTATGGCCCATAATAGTGATGTGGCTGAGATAACTCATGACATAACTCGACACAACAGAGTTGGTATATTCATGCTACTAGTGGTGTCCATGTCAAGCTACAGTGTTGTTGAGTGATGAATGTGCTCTTGGTGTATCATAGCTTCATCTCTACATGGCAAGGTCTGGCAAGTCTTCGATGATCTTGGTGTTCACTTGATGTTTGCACGTGCATGTTCCTCCTTCGCTTGTACTTTGAGATGCTTCATGTGTTTGTCTGTTCACGAACAAATATCCTTGCATGCATTCCTCATTCATCCATTCACGAGATAATCTCCTCACATGAATCCCTTATTCATCTGTTCATGAAAAAATCTCCTTGCATGTGCTCTCCTTGTTCATATCATTCACCATCGCATCATGTCTCATCCATGTACATATATCTGTAATCACTCATGAGAAGACAACATCAAATCCTGAAATCTCCTAGTCTACCATGATGTATTATCTTTTGCTTTTGGATGTCAGTGACCAGGAGAGAGGAAAAGGCTAGTGAAACTATGCAAGGCAGATTTAAAGCCAGGATGCAGGCTCCAGCCACTACTGGTGAAAATTACACAGAGGCCACTGGGAGACTAAAATGGAAAATCTGGATCAGGAGTGGAATTCTGTGGGATCTGGCTTAGCTAGAGGGTATATCTGTGCAATTTGTTTAGGGAAGCAGTGTAAGAAACAAAGGGGTTGAAATAAAAAATTGTGCAATTTCTCTAAGGAGCTGGCATAGGGCTGCAGGAGGCTTGCTTGGAAAAATTGTGCAATTTTTTTGGGGAGCTGGTAGCAGGCTCTGGAAATCTGCTGGAAAAAAATGTACAATTTCTGGGAGGATGGCATGGTCAACATCCTTGCACAGTTTCTAAGCTGAGCAGGATGTTGGCCAGCTTGGTGAATTCTCATGAAAGCTGCATAGTTTCCTTAGTGAGCAACAGGTCAGCTGACTGTGTCACTTGCTGGAAAAAATGCATAATTTTTTGAAGGAGACAATGATGGATATAGGGTGTCTATCTTGAATGTCTACACGGTTTATTCAGCCAACAAAGTGGGAAATATTTGTAGCTTTTGTGGAAATGTTTGGGGGAGTGGATCCAGAGTCACTACCCCATCAAACTCTTTGGTTGACCAGTTGGAGGCTTGGTTGGTGTGCTTGTAGGAAACACAAATTGAAATTGCTTGATGGGAAACTTCTGTGTTGTTATGGGCGATAGTTAGTTCAATCGATTCCAGGATTTCATAGTGCATGTTTCTTAGGAGACAACCTCAAGCTCTACACAATTTTGGGTAGAAATACATGATCACTGAAGGTTGAAACTACACAATGCAGCTCAACAAATGTCTGGTTGTTGGAGGATGGTTTGGTCGAAAAAACTTCAAAAAAAATGACCATGTGTGTGAACATGTAAAATTTTGCATGCGTGACCTTGCGAACACACACTCAACATGACTCGACGAGAAGACACCTCGAACCATCATGACAACAACATTAAGTGTGACTGACCGATGCTGTGAGTGATGAGCACAACAATTGTGATGGATCATTGAATGACCATGACCACACTTGTGTGACAGTGCATACAACATTGTGTGTGAGTGTGATAGATGTGTACAAAGAAAACACAACTCAAATACAACCTTCATCATCACGAGAACAAGGTCGCAAGCATGACATAAAAATAAACATTCCGAAGACGATAGTTTGTCGAACAAGTCAAAAGGAAGTAATACATGTAGAAGAAACACATGAGATTACTTTTCATGTTTGCACATATGCATGTTACTGAGGATGGGATGATATGACAATGACAAGAATTCTTGCAAACTCAGCTAAGAGTTGTGAGTCAAAAGATGTTCTTTACTTACCATACTTACCCTCAAGATGATCATACATCCAACAGAGTTTGCATGTGGTCCTGATCTTTTCCATTACTCAGTTCCTTGGTCCCTCTCCTCAACTCCTCGGAAGTGATTTCAGCATGTCACATTTTCCTATAGTCACTGAGTGGTAGATCTATGAAATTTCAGTGGATAGTGACTACTTCCAGAATGAGGCCCTAGAAGGCCCGTTTATGTAGTTTCTGCATGCAAGACAAACAAGACAACTTAGACAACACTACACAGTTTTGAGGCTCAGGCATTGTTGCGGGACAGGGGTCTTGGGAGGACACCTCTGTGCAATTTCTTAGTGTAGTGTAGCTGGACTACTCTACGAATTTCTAGAGATCAGTGTTGGATGGGGCCTCTGCGGGAAACAATGTTTTAGTAGGCAAGGGAGGTTGGTGTCTCTGCGCACTATGGGGTTTCAACAGGCAAGGGAGGTTGATGTCTATGAAAACTATGTTGTTTCAATAGGCAAGTGAGGAAGCTTGATGGTTTCAGAAGCAAACCGCACAGTTCTGGGAAGATGGATGAGGCTAGGTTGCTTGGGAAATTGGTTAAGTGCGAGATCAATTAAGCATTTGTAAATAGTGATACGACTTGGTTGTGATCACACACAGACACTTAGTGACATAATTTAGACCATCCAAAATACATAAGACATAATTTTATTGATGTAACAACCTTTGTGACAAGAGTGCATGAAGTGAGTGTGAAACATGTCTATGTGATGACAACCACTCATCTGCACACAATTCCTTTGAATCAAGACAACATTCCCTTTGCATGAAAAACAACAACCCCTATGCCCAAATATGACAAGTGCTGCATAAAGATGGGTACGCGAACAATTCTTAAGACGAAGGAGGGTAGCTTGAAATCATCATCTTACCAACAAGTGACCACAAGTGATCGTTCACAGGATCCAAGGTAGGCTCCGAAATTTGCATGTGATCCAAAACTTTGGACGGTGGTTGTAGCCACTACAAGACTTGGTGACACACTAGAAGAAATCAAACACTCTGAATGTGTTAGCATCGGTATCTTCATCCCTCCATCAATGATCAAATTCTCTTTTTGCATGCATTTTAGGTGTCCCATCTGATCAGTTGCATTCTTTTAGGTCATGGATCAACTGATGGACGTGGTTCATTATCAAATTTCCCTCATGGTCTTTACCTGCTAGCCTATTTTCACAAGTTCAAGTCATTTATAGTCATTTACATTTGCAAAAGCCATTTTTAGGGTTTCAAATCTCATTAGGTCTAGGGTTTGCTACCATGGTCTTCAAACGCTCAATAAGAGGTTAGCAGACACATGAGGATGTTTAATAAGGTCATAAAATCACAAATTTCATTGATGATTTGCTTCATAAAGGGTTTTTACCTCAAAAATCTGTTTTGAAGTGAAAACATAATTTTTCTATTTTCATGTACAAATTTATGTAATTTTAATGCTTTCATATGTAATTAAGCTTTAGCTACAACCCCTGGTTACCTTTCCAACTCTAGCTACTGCAAAAGAAACAAAAACATCCAAGCATAATGTTCATCAAATGACAGAAAGAGCCAAAACTATAAAAAACAGGGTTTTTAAAGCAAAGTGAATTCAACTTTAGGAAAGTGGGTTTCTAAAATGAAAAATTAAAGTCAAGATGATATAAAATTCTCTTTAGTGTTTGGAAGACCTTATTTTGTGCAAGTGAGAGAGAGCCAGAAGAAAAATAGCACTTTGAGGAGAAAGAGGGAACTTGCAGCAAAAATTCCAGTTTTCACTGGCGCGACGCACCTGGGCACTGGTGCGACACACCTTCTTGGCGCTACGCATCAGGTGCAATTTTTCCAAAGAAATTTCAATGGGCGCTACGCACAGAAAGTGTGCTACACACCTAGGTGTTGGCACGGCGCATCTGTTGGCCAAGCTTCAAAACGAATTTCATTGCTTTTCCAAGCCTCCAAGTTTGCAAATATCGTCTCTTCAAGTAAGTACACCCTCCCATCTGCCTTAGCAAGAGAAATCTGTTATCCATTATAGTGATTTGAATGGTGAAAAATCAAACCCTAGTTGCTTCAAACCTGTCTTGCAAAATTGTCTAGGGTTTTTGTTATTCTTGTTGCTTTCACTCCCTTGTATGATTTTCCCACATCCCATCCCCCTGTACTAACTTTCCCTAATTCCCTTCCCCTTTCCCTCTCCCATTGGCACTCACCTTACCCCCTATCGCTGAACCCTAAACCCTATACATATTTCCTACTATTCCCCAAACCCTAATTCCCTTTTCCTAAACCCTATCATTCCCTCAAAACCTTACTACTCTCATCAAACCCACCTTTGCACTTATACTATTAGTCAACCCTTTTATCCCCAAAAGAAAAACAACAGTCACCCTATATTTCAGAAAATCTCTTCATAGTCATCATTCTACACTCTATATTTGCAAGTATGGAAATGGATTCAGCTTATGAAATGGATGATGAAACTGTCAGTGATTCTTCCCAAGAGGTTCATGCACCAAGAAAACCACATAAGGGAGGAAAACACATCTGAGAGGATCCCATTAGTCTCACAGAGTTACTAGCTTGCCCTCTTGCAGTAACATGTTTTAAACATCAATCTTGCTATTAGTTTTGTGAGATGGTGGAGAGTGTGAAATATCACCATGAACTGGCTAGGTCATTTGTTCTTCAGCTTCATAACGGTCAGGTGAACCTAGCTGGTGTCTCCTTCACTTTAACACCTGAAACTATTTCAGCAGTAACAAGTATTCCTAATGTGAGAGAACAGTGGAACAAAGGGAAACATGTGGGGAAAGAGCATTATGAGCCTTACAACAAGGATAGTTATCAAAGGAAAATCAGTAGGGTCTTTCCTTTCAGATACCTACAAGACACGTATGCTCCACTCATGAAGCTTATTATCAAATATTTCACCTATGAAGGGATTTTTTCTCGCTTTTAAACTTACCATGTTAGATTGCTGAAGCACTTTACTAGAGTGAGGATGATGAACCTCCCCTGTTTTATTTGCAGAAATATTGAGAAGATGGCTAGCTTGGTGCAAAGGAAACCTCTTCCTCAATAGTTTAGTAACATTTATCATTTTTCATTGATCAAAATTGTTGTTTTGCATCAGCTGAGCTTGCTAAATATTTCTTCGGATACTTTCATTGCACATGAGGTATTCAAAAGCCCTCAGGTGACTCCATCGGTGCTTCATGAGGAAGGAAGGCCTTTAAACCAACCAGATGTTCATGAGACTGAACGAATAGGTGTGCCAGTGTTTGTAACTTATGAGAAAGGCACAAGGAGACTATTTGTAGCTGCCAAATGAGTATTATCTCCACCAAGAGTTGAAGGGGTCTCATTCTCTTCACCAGACAACATGCAAATTCTATCTTCACCCGGGGTGAAAGGGGTTTTTCCTTCTTCTTCAGTAGGGAAGGTACAGTACAAAGGAAAACAAACATTGCATGCTATCTTCATTTTGGTTGAGGAAGAGGACACTGATTTGGGCTCCCAAAGCTCAAAGCTCAAGCATGAGATCATAAAGGAGAAAGAAGCTAAGATTTGAAGTCTATCACTTGACCTTGAGAGGGCCAAATAGGTCATTAATTACCTTGAGCAATAGAACAAGCAATTGGAGGACAAACAAACAATCATGGAGCTGCAAAACATAAGGGAAAACCGACAATTGGCAAAGAAGAGGAAAATCAAGCTAACTTCACTAGAGCAAGAAATAAAGGCCGACCGAGAATTATGGTTGAAAAGAGTCAATATCCACCTTGAGAAGTTGTTGGACAAGGCAAACAAGTAGAAAAATATGTTGCGCCACATGGCTTATCCCTATTTGGTCCGGAACAAAATTTGTAAAACAAGGATAAGAAGCCTAAAAGCCAAGTTAAGAAGAACTTTGAGGAGCAAGAAAGAGAAAGATAAGCTCAATATCTTAGCTGAAGCTTCATTGGCCTAGCATAACACTTAACATAGATCACTCATGCCAAATTTCAAGAAATTTGGTGAACTTTTTAGCATTTTTGAATTTTTCAGGGAAAAATAGGTTTTTCCGGCAGGTGCGTAGCGCCACCGGTGCTATGCTTTTGATGGGGACCTCTATTTGAAGAAAAATTTGTATTTTAGGATTCCTCATGAAAATTTATGCATACTAAAAAATTTGTAGGAAACTTTGACAAGTTTTGGGTCTCCAAAAGGGCCAAAAACACCCAACAAATGCCCTCTCTGCCACTTTTTGGCCACACAGGAAGCAATCTTGGGCGATTGCAATTTTGTACCGGCAAAAGGACTCCAAATCAAAATATTCAAGTTGCTTCAGAAGGTAGACTTACCAAGCTTTCCAACAAGCTATGCTGCACTAGATTGGGACCTCAGGAAGCCTTCCAAATGTAGCTTGGAAAAAGCATTATGCGCAGAAAAAATGGTGCTATGCACAGAATGAAAAAGTGCCAATTTTGCCTGTTTGCTCAAAATTTTGCCTAGTTTTCCTCCAGTTTGAATTTTTCTCTCTTATGGTCAAATTCATGATGTGATATGATGTAAAAATGAGAAAAATTGACTCATGGAGGTAGAGACATCAGTTATAGGTGGTTTTGAACTAAATGAATCAATTTCCATAGTTTTAGAGGCAAGCTGTTCCACTACCTATTTTTCAGTTCCTAGTTTAGAGCTTGTTGAAACAACTCCCTAACTCATAGATTCGACCCCTGATGGTTAGCATAGGTTTTTTGAGGCCTACATAATTTACTTTCTTAGTCATTTGTCAAGGTTGGACTCTTGTGGATGCATTGAGCTACTTTGTACATCACTTCTGCAGTTTGGCGAGGAAATAAACCAGGGTTTTGCAACATTTTGTGGCATTCTTGTGGTAATGTGAATTAGCATTGTTTTATTCTCTTTAATTCAGTTTATCTTATGTTTATGTGTGCCATCATCTCTCTCTTCCTACATAACTAAATGAATCAAGTTTGAAAGGTGGAATTCATTGGTGTTTCAGTGCTCGACCTTGGGATTTATTTAGTTCTACATGTTTTCTACTGTTTGAAGAGGACTCATGGCACTTGCATGCCCTCTCCAGATCCTCACCAGTCTTTAGACTCACCATTACATTCATTTCAAAGTGCTAAAACACTTGCCTACCTTGCCCCATAGAAACCTTTGCAAATCTGTGTTGATTTCCTGGACCCAAAGCTGCCTTCCCCATCTAATCCAGCAACCAACCATTAAAATCAAACAAATTCCTCTGAGCAAACATACCTAGCCTAAAATTAGTATTTATATCAGTCATCTCAAGCCTTCCTTGATATATTTTCATTGATATTGACAAGGAGAGAGCCCTCTCCTGACCTGGTAGGGCTAGCTACCAGGTTAAGCGTGATTTGATGTTACCCTAGACCTGCCTTCCTTCAGCCTGAGGTAGATTTAGGCACTAACATATTGGCGACTCCATTGGGGAACAAAAGTTTGTTTGCTTGTTATTTTTGTTTGCTTTATAAACTACAGATGGAGGCTGAAGTTAGCCAGGTAGCCTTCGAACTACTCTTGCTTTGCGAGTGCATAAGTAGATGAATGCTACTTCAATCAATCTCCAGTTTAGTTTTATAAAGTGCACATCTAACTTGCAAATTGCCCCAGTACATTAAACAATTCTAGACTTTTGGATGATGAGTTTAGAATTCAGCAAGCTAACAAGATTGTAATGTCAATTTGATTTTTATGGAATAATTCAACACACTTTCTTCCAGAAGATACACTAGAGCCAATCCTGATCCTAATCCCCCTCCTATGTATGAAAACCCAAATCTTATTCCAAGAATTCTCCGCTAAGAAATTTTTGTGATTCCTGTGTTTAGATCTCATTCATGCATGGATGTTTTTGAAAATCTTGAATATCTCCCATTTGATGAACATTTTGATATATCATTGTTTGAAACTACGTCTGAAAGTGCAATTGGTGCTACTGTACTATATCCGGAGTTTGTCCAGTATCTTGAAACTGAAAGAGAAAATAGATCAATTGATGCTTATATTCTAAATCTTCAATCTTCAATTGTGGCTACCAATATTCCCAAGTTCTTAGAATCTACATCTGCTACTCTTGGTTGATCCGCTGTGGTGTCTAGTTCAGAAATTCCTACTGATCCTCCTTTTATTCCTACCATTCCCGTGAAACCCACCATATCTTATCAGAAATCTGCAGTTTCTTCACCCCCATCAACCCCTTCAACACCTCAAACATCAAAAATTTCTTCACCTCCTTTGACACCTCATACACCCGTCACAGCAGTTGCTATTGTTGTTCCAACTCCTCCTACATCCCCAAGGCCAGTTGTAAATCCACCTCAAGAAATGGCTGCTAGGTATGCACCTCTCCTTCTGCCACAGAACGTGGATGTCATGCCTGTTTATTACCAAAGTAAGATCCCATTGTTTGATGCTTCCCAAGGTATCACAACACAGCAACATGTTGATCGGATGAGTGATTTCTTTGATCTCAATGAGATAGATGCAGAGAATGTAACTATGAGATTATTTGTGCAAACGTTTGGAGGTGAAGTGTGAAAGTGGTTCAGAGAATTGCCTTCTGGAACAATCAATTCACTAGAGGTTCTTCATAGACAATTTCTGGATTGTTGGGAGGTAAAGAAAAATCCACTCCAAATCCTTTCCGAGTATGGAAATATAAAGAGGAATGTTGGTGAAAGTGTCTGAGATTGCTCTGTTAGATTCAGTATTGTTTATAATGCCATTCCAGCTGATATCAAGCCACTTATGGAGCTGATCAAATTTCTCGATGTCTTTGATCCTGAAATGGCATATCAATTGAGAGAAAGAGACCCGGCTACATAGAGGACATTCAGAAAAACATAGTAAGTGTTGAAGAAAATCTGCTAGCCAAGAGAGCTAGAACGAAGATCGAGAAAAAGGTGACCATAAAGGAAGAAGCTTCTTCCTCAGATCAAGTGCTTCGTAAGCTTGAGAAGATTTTTGATAGATTAACCATTGTAGATAAGCCCAAGATATAGGTCAGAAATCCAAATTTTTGTGGTCAACAGCAACCACAATTCAAAATTAAGCAACGGGAACAAAGAGCTCAAGATCCATTAGCTCCACAGAAAGTCAAAACACCATTACAACAGAACTATGTCCATGGCACTGAATTAGATGATGATGAGGCTCAAATAAGAGAGAAGAATGACTTTTTTACACCAGATGATTTTCCTATTTATATCACCGAACAAGAAGACTATTCAGAAAGTCCAGCTGTACAAAAAGACGAAGATTTTATATTGGCAATTGAAACAATCCTAGAAGAGAAATCAGATGAATATCAGAGGGGATACATGAATGCATTGAAAATACAACAAAGGTAATACCCACTCAGGAGTAGGGATGTACTGATCAATCCAATTCAGAAGCGGAAGGAAGCAACACCACCAAAGAATGATTTGCCAAATGTGTAGAAAAAGGGAAAGGAGACAGTAGATCCTACTTCTAGCAAAGTGCAATCAGCAAATGAAAAGTCAAATCAGCCAAGTGCAACAAAAGAGAAGAGTGAAAAGAAGGATGCTCCAGTCAAATAGGTAGAGAAAACTACAACATTTAGCTTAGAAAATGAAATTTCTAAGTTAAAAGTGTCAATACCTTTAACTGAATTAATGAAGAACAACAATTATAAAGGTCAAGTGGCAAATATTTTGAATATAGATCCTCTGTCTCATATGGTAAATGTGGAACATGACCAACTGGAACTTATCTTTGGTCTGGCATTACAAGGCCAATCCGAGGATAGTGATGTAGCCCCTTTTTATATCAGCCTTAGATTGCATGATTAGGTTTTTCACAATGCCATGTTTGATTCAGGAGCGTCTCATTATCTGATGCACATCACCCCCAACTGTCATGACCTTTATTCCTTTGATTCTGGTAGAGTAAGATGTATTGGTCTCATTAAAGATTTGGTTGTGAATTTAGATCAGATTCCAGTGAAGAATGTTCTTATGGATGTAGTTTTGGTCAATATTCCCCCTAGATTTGGCATGCTTCTATCTAGATCATGGGGTGCAAATCTCAAAGGGACATTGCAGTTAGATTTCTCCTATGCTACTATTCCTGTGTTTGGTTAGATGAGGAAATTATATAGGGAGAAAAAGATGAAGTATATAATAATGAGCAAGGAGAAACCTTTAAATCATCCAATTAGTTATGTACATATAGATTTAGAATCTTTTGTTCTTTATTTTGATAGTGGTTTCAATGATGTAAATAGTCAATTAGTCTCAAGTAATGTTAGAGTTTGTTCGTACAAGTTGGCCTTTGATTGTTCCAATAATGAAGAAGAATGAGGCACTAATTGCAGGCTTGAAAATCCTCAAAAGTTGAATGCAAAGAGAATTTTAGTTTATGGTGACTTCGAATTAGTAATCAAACACGTCAAGGGTGAATACCGAGAAAAACATCCTCAAATGAGGGCTTATCATAATGCAGTTTTAGACATTTTGAGGTTGTTTCCAGATTATACTTTGACATGTGTTCCTTGTGTACAAAATGTTATTGTAGATTCCCTTGCTACAAAAGCAAGTAACTTGAAGATTCCGATGAATTCAAATAATAAGTTTGAAATTCATGTGAAACATTGCCTAGCTATCCTTGATAATCAAAGATATTGGCAGGTGTTTCAGGATAACAAAGAGATTGAAGAATTTCTGCAAAATGAAGGCAAATATCAAGACACTTCTATAGATGGCGAGCAAGATAATGGTGAACCAAACTTAGAAGTAAATCAGATGGAAGTTTTGCAGCTAAAGGATAATGTCATCCCTAAAGGCCTTATACCTTTAGAGGAATTATTTGAGCAAGATGATGTAGCCCAGAAGCCAAGTTTAACGCCGACTGAAAAGGGAGTTGAAGATGTGAATATCGGAACAACAGAAAATCCAAATATGCTGAAGTTGTCAAAGGCCTTATCTCCTTAGATAAAGGCAAAGTACATTAGTCTATTGTCTTCATTTACTAATGTATTTTCATGGGACTATACAGATTTGAAGGAGTACAATAAAAGTATAATTCAACACATCATCCAATCAAGCCAAACCAAAAGCCATTTCGCCAAAAGTTGAGAAGGATCAATCCAAAGTTGCTACCATCAATAGAGGAGGAGGTGAACCGATTATACAAGGACGGTATAATCATTCCAATAAGATTTTCAGAATGGATTTCCAATTTGGTGCTCATGCAGAAGAAGATAGCTGAGATTAGATTATGCATTGATTTCAGAACTCTGAATAAGGTGTCTTTGAAAGATAATTATCTGTTGCCAAAGATGTACCATATACTCTAAAGAGTGGTTGGGGCATCTCGTATGTTGCTGCTCGATGGGTATTTCGGCTACAATCAAATTTTGGTCCATGAGGATGACAGGGAAAAAACAACATTCACCACTCCGTGGGTGACTTTCCATCATGCCAAGATGCCATTCAGTTTAGAAGGGAAGCTTCTCGGTCACATCATATCCAAGGAGGGCATCCGCATCGATCTTTCTTGAGTGGAAGCTATTCAGAAAATTGATTTTCCTCGTCGTAAAAAGGAGATCCAAGCATTCAATGGTAAGATGAACTTCTTACATTGTTTTGTGCCAAATCTATCTGAACATTTGAGGGAAATTACAAACATGTTGAAGAAAGATAGTGTGGTAAAGTGGACCGAAGAAGCCATCAAGTCTTTCAATTTGGTAAAGTTGGCTCTTTCTTCAGCTCTGATTTTAATTAGCCTAGATTATTCTCATGATTTCATTTTATTTTCATTCGCTTCAAAGCATACTTTGGTAGCAGTCTTAATGCAGAAAAGAGACCAGCTTGAGAAGCCAATCACCTTTTTCAGTAGAACAATAAGAGATGTAGCCTTAAAGTATAACATTATTGAGAAGCAAGCTCTTGCCTTGGTGAAAGCTTTGAAAGATTTTTGGGTATACATTCTGCACTCTCATATTCTTGTTTATGTCCCTAACACAGCCGTCAAAGATGTTTTGGTACAGAAAAATCTGGAAGGGAGACGAGGCAAATGGATTGCAGCTTTCTTAGAATATGACTTGGAGATAAAGCCGACAAAGCTCATTAAGGGGCAAGGTCTAACAAAACTAATGGCAGAGTCTAATTTGCATGCTTTGGACATAAACTTGATTGCTGCTATGTCCAAAGAAGATGAAGACAACTCACTCATTCAGTTATCTGAAATTTTTATCCATTCTCCTTGGTATTTGGATGTTGTATATGTGCTCCAGCACCTTTCACCACCAACGGGGATGGCTAAAAGCAAAAGTAGAACTCTAAAATTAAAGGCTACCAAATTTTGTATTATGAATAATGCATTGTATTGGAAAGATCCCGAAGGTATGTTGCTGAATTTTTTGGTTGAGGAAGAAGCAAAACAGGTCATGGATGATTTTCACAAGGGAGATTGTGGAGGTCACCTATTTTGGAAGAAGACAACAAATAAAATTTTGAGAGCAAGGTACTATTGGCCTACCCTCTTTGATGATGTTTATAAAACTGTTGCAAGTTGTCAGGAATGTCAAATTTTTCAAGGAAGGAGAAACTTACAGCCACTACCTCTCAAGCCGGTTGAAGTAAGTGCTCCATTTTAGCAGTGGGGCCTAGATGTTATTGGAGAGACCTACCCTACATCTTCAGCTCAGCATAAGTGGCTCTTAACAGTGACAGATTATTTTACAAAATGGATTGAGGAAATCCCCACTCGGTAGGCCACAAATGCGGTAATAATTTAGTTTCTCGAAAATAATATTTTGTCACATTTTGGTTGTCCTAACAAGCTGATTACAGATAATGCAGCAACTTTCAAATCTAAAAAGATGATTGATTTTTGTAATAAATATCAAATTACCTTGGGACATTCTACTGTATACTATCTGCAAGATAACGGATTGGCGGAATCTTAAAATAAATCATTGGTTAACATCATTAAAAAGCTGTTGGAAACAAACAAAAAGAGTTGGCATAAGAAGCTAGTTAATGCACTATGGACGGATAGATTAAGTCAGAAGAAATCAATTGGCATGTCTCCATTCGAACTAGTATATGGTGTTGACGCAATCTTCCTGACATCTCTCGTAGTCCCGGTGGTAAAACTTCTACAGGAAGCTAGCAGAGAGCAGGATCATTTTCAGCAAAGAATAAACCAAATGATCCATTTACAGTAGACGAGAGAGGAGGTTTCGAGAATACCATCAGGTTGTAAGAGAAAATCAAGAAATTCTATGATCAGAAGGCAAAGGCAGATAAGTTTCAGATTGAATACATAGTGCTCAAGTGGGATGCTAGAAATGAGGACAAAGGCAAGCACGGAAAGTTCGAGAATCTGTGGAAGGGACCATATAGAATTGCTGCATATCAAGGTCAAAATGCTTTTCTCCTCAAAGAAATGAAAAGGGAAGATTGTCTAGGAGGGCTGGTCAATGGTCGGCTGTTGAAATGGTATTATCCTTGAGAAATTTTTTGCTGTCATAATTTATCACTGTACATACCATTTTATTTCCTTCATTGCAAGTGTATACTGTCATCATTCATTTAGTTTGGGGCCCGAAGTGAAAGCTATAAAACTGAAGGTCTGATGTCAGTTTTTGGTTATTTAGTATGGATTGCTTGAGTCAATTTTGAGTCATTTTTAGTCTTGCTTTGAGTCATTTTTGATTCAAGATATTGGTTTTAGTTTGCTAAAGTTATTGACTCCATTTAGCCCAATGGAAGAGGCACTGTCTGCTTTCCAGAGATCTGCAGTTCTTGGCACCTCCCAGGAGCTACTAGTGATGTAGTGTCTAAACTTTTTTAGGGAATGAACTACAACTAGGAGCTCTTTCTCGGTTACAGCATAGTTTAAATCTACCATGGATAGGTTTTTACTAACAAAATATATTTCATACGGTAGCTTCTCTTCAACTTGTCCTAAGGCTGCTCCTATGGCTTTGTTCGAGGCATCTATGTGAATGTGGAAAGGTAGGGCCCAATTTGGACCTCTCAAGATTGGGGCAGTTACCAGCTTATCTTTCAATGCATCCAGACCCTCTTGACAGCTGTCAGTCCATATAAACTCAACATCCTTCCCCAAAAGACCAAACATTGGAGAGGCTAGCTTACTGAAATCTTTAATGAATCTTCTATAATATCCTGCTAAGCCTAGAAAACTTCGAACATATCTTACCTTTTGAGGAGGTGAGACCCTTGGGATGATAGTAATATCTTTGGGATCCACCTGTAATACTTGCTGAGAAATTGTACGACCTAGCACGGTCCCTTCAGTCATCAGGAATTCACAGTTTTCAGGACTGAGGGATAGGTTCATTTCAATACACTTGGTTAAAACTTTTCCCAAGTTAGTCAATGCTTCTTGAACTTGGACCCATAAGGAGTAAAGTCATCCATATAGATTTCCACTGAATCATGAACCAACTCAGCAAATATGCTCAGTACTACTCTCTAGAAAGTGGCAGGAGCATTGCATAACCCAAATGGAAGGACCCGGCAGGCAAAGGTACCCCATGGAAAAGTGAAAGTGGTCTTATCTTGGTCTTCCAGGCTGATTTAGATTTGATTATACCCACTAAACCAATCTAGGAAGGAAACGAACTTCTTCCCTCCCAGGCCATCTAACACTTGATCTATGAAAGGCAAAGGGAATGGTCCTTCTTGGTAGCTTTATTAAGTTCTTGATAATCAACACAGATTCTCCACTTGCTGTCAAAGATGGGGTAGATGAATCCTGCATCCAGCAACTTTTGTAGTTCTTCTTTGACAATGTCCTTAATGACTAGATTCATTCTCCTCTGAGGCTGCCTAACTAGTTTACAATTCTCTTTAATGTAAATGTGAAGCGTACAGACTAAAGGGTGGCCTCCTTTCATCTCTTTATAGCTCCAAGCAAAAGCATCTAAATGGTGGTTCAATAAGCTACACAGCTCCTACTCCTGAGAGGGGGATAGGGATGAGTTGATCTTAAAGGTTCTTTTAGGGCCGAATTCCACATTCTTAACTCTGGGAGAGGCTAGATCAGCCACACAGAGATCCACTAAAGCACTATCTTGGGTGTCGTCTACCAACTCTTCTAATGGTAGCACACTGAGAGGTGGATTCTGTATCAAATTCTCAATAAGGTCATCCTCAGTTTGAGGACCTCCCCTGGTGGCTTCCATTGTGCACACTAGTGCAGGGTAGACTTCATCCTCATCTTCCTCCTCCAACTAGAGAGGTAAGTCATGTTCTGGCAGAGGTTGGGCAGGAGGATATAGGACTAGCTGTTTGGAAATTGGCCCATTCTTAATGGTCATGCTCCCTGCTCAACAACTGATGTAAGCATCTGTAGTAGCTAACCAAGGCCTTTCCAAAATGAGGGGGTATCCAGTGAGTTTTGCCTTTGGCTAAAGGACCAAGAAGTCCACAAGGTACTCCTAAGAATCAACAGAGACCATAACATCCTCCACAATCCCTTCGGCGGTCACAGTGGAGCAGTCTGCTAACTACAGTATTGTCGAGGTTTTTCTTAGGGAACTCTAAAGGTTGAGTTTGAGCATAGTGTCCCTCATAATCACATTAATGGTAGTCCCTAGATCAATAAGAGTGTCGGGGATTATGGTGCCATTGATGTGGACATCAACTACAAGACTCCCAGGGTCCAGATACTTTGGACAGATTACTTGTCCCAACATTAGGTTGGACAATTGTCCTATGACATTGATAGTTGGGGCATCTCTCTTGTGCCTGCCTGAGTGCCTGAAACACTTCTTTTTGATCAATTTGTTGTAGATTGGTACATATTTTATAGCCTAGAGAAGTGGCATTTTCATGCATAACTGTTTAAGCTTGCCCAAAAGTTCAGTCTCCTCTGGGTTTGGTTGCGTGGTTCCAGTTAGTCTCTCAAGAAAGGGTGGAATGGATTTGGGTTCACTTTCCTATTTCTCATCATCATCCTCCTGAGGAAGAGGTTGTATATCTTGGAGGACCTTCCCAGATCATAGGTTGATCTCCTAAATCTCCACAACATAGGTAGGGCATGTTGTCTCTCCAGTATATACCTATTGGGCCTATCTATTATTGGGGTTCGGGTTCGGTTGAGCAGGCATCTGGGGTTGTCTCAGAGGAGCAAGAGGTAATGGTTGTGGTTGAGCAGGTGGTGGAGGCAAAATAGTGGGAGGAGAGTTATATTGGGGCCTCCACCCCTATTGAGGTGCATTCCATTGAGGTAGTGGCTAAACATGAGAATGAAATGAATGAGCAGTAGGCTGAGTATGGTATTGAGATGGATATGACCAAGGAGGGGTACAAACCAAGAAGGATGAGTAGGGGGACCCCAAGAAGGTATGTGGGTGGACTGGTTGGGGTTGTAATAAGTTTGGGATGTCCCTTGCATCCACTGCTAATAAGGTCTAGATCCATGTGGCCTCCTTTGGTTTAGGAAGTAGAGTGGTTCAGTAGCTCCTTTAGCCCCTTGGTATGTAGCTTTAAGTCTAGGTAAGGTTGGGCACTGGTCTATAGGGTGGTCTTCCTCGCAAACGAAACATATCTCTACTGAGTGCAGTGGACACTCGTTCTGAGGATGCTTCCTTGTACATCTGGGACAAAAGATGGCCAAAGCCTTCTCGGCTTCCTCTTTCTTCTATTGGATTTAGAAAGTATCCAGTTGCATGGCAATGGTCTGTCTCATCTCAATTTTAAGGTCTTCCATCTGATTTGTAAACTCATGTTTGGAGAAGGTAGCATTGGTTGAAAGTTGATTCCCCCTACCTCTTTTCCGGACTACCCTAGAATGGTTTCTAAACACAGTTTTTATGTCATCATAAGTTAGTTGGTAGATGTCTCCTCCAGCTAGCAAATGGAGGGTATCTAGAAGGTCTTCATTAATTCCTCGGAGCAGAACCAGCTTCAGAGATTCGGGGTCAAGTGTGCTCCTGGCCCTTTTATAACTGAGTTGGAACTTTTCTTCATAGTCTTCTAAAGATTCATCACTTCCCATGGTCATCCGAAAGATTTCTCCCTTTGTTTCCTTTGACTTACAATAATCCTGGTAATTATTGTTAAAGGCTTGTTGCATCTGAGCCCAAGTTGTGATACTATTTCCAGGTAACCCCATGAACCAGCATAGTGCTGCATCCTTGAGGGTAGAGGGAAAGAGTTTCAACTTTTGCTCATCTTCTGCATAGTCATAAGTTCAACAAAGGATAACAAACTCAAACAAAAAGGCATCAGGGCCTTCAATGGTCAATCCATGGAAGTGAGGTAAGGCTGAGGGACTTATGTTTTTCATTTTTGTGTCCCCATTGGTCTCACGGATGGGAAAGGAACCTTCTATTCTCTCCTCATCTCCTATACCATTTCTATGTTCACCCGTGGTCTCAGGAGGAATGTTTTCTTGCTCTTCTTCTATTAGAGGATCTTTGTATATCTCTAGAGGTTCGCTACCACCGAAGAAGAGAGAAGGGTGACTCAATGATGTGGTGGGGGTGTTGGGTAGGAATTTTCCTGAATTGTCTCGGTTCCTACGAGGCATGATAAGAAATATTTTTTGTTGATTTTTGTGTTTTCCTCTGCTTGTACCTGCAAAACTGAAATTGATTGAACAACAAATTGCAACTAACTAAAGTAAACTTTGCTGGAATGAAAATTGCAGAATTGAAATGAAAGCAGGAAATGACTAATCTATGTTGCTGAAATGAAATTGTAGAAATAAAATGCTAAGCTATGCTTGTAGAATTTAAATGTTAATCTATGCTTGTAGAATTGAAATTGCGGAATGGAAGTGCTAATCTATGCTTGCAGAATTGAAATGCTAGTCTAGGAAAGTAGGAAATGTTTAGTCTACTTTTGCGGAAATGAAATTGCAAAATGGAAATGAAACAACTACTCTACTTTTGCTGAAATAAACTACTTAGCAGAAGATTGCAGTAGAAAATAGAAGAAAAGAAGCAATCACAAATACTCTGATGCTTCCCTAGAAACGGCGCCAAAAATATGGTGGGCTCCAATATTGCAACAATGATGCTGCAACTCCTGGGACTCCCTTCTTTACTTTTATCAACCCGGTTGTTCATAACAAACTTGGAAGCAACGGTGCTATATGCACAAGTACTAGCTCTTGCCACAGGTTGTCACCTGATCAGCTGGCACAAGTCTGCTATGAGCTTAAGCCAACTTCTATGAGCTCTTAAAAGAAGCTTTTAACTATGATGGATGAAAGCTAACTCAAAAGAGGCTAGTCTACTCACAGAAAGAAGCTAAAAGCTAAAAGCAAATGCAAACCCTAGCAAACCCTAGTTTTATCGACTAACCCTACTGGTGCAAAAAAAGAGATGAAAGCTATGGAAATGGATGACATTGACTCTTGGAAAGGTAAAATGCAGGTGACTAAGCTACTTCTAAAGGAGAATATGGAAAGAACATCTTTTCGTATGTTTGAGTAATTTTGCAGAATTATTATGCATGTGCTTTAACGATTTTTTACTGTGCAGAGGTTGATTGGTGAAAGGAAGTGGAGTGGGAACTTGAAAGAGGTTGGGAAGGTGAGAAGAGGGCCTAAGGGGTCCCTAGTACCCTTCCAGAAAGTTTCACAGTGATCAGATCTTGAAAAACTACTCACATGAACTTCTATAGGAAGTTTGCAGGGGTTCTACAAGATGTTCTACAGGAAGAGCCGAAAGAGGATTTTAGAGGGTTGATGGTGGAAAAACGGTGGGAGAGTGGAAATGGAGGATGGATAAAGATGTTAAGGGCTCTAGGATCTGGTAAATGAAGCTAAGGAGTGATGAATATGGCTGGATTTGTTCAAGGATGGAGAGAGAAATGTTGCACAAAAATGTAGAAATTAGGGCAAGTTGGGAAAGTGTGGCAAATGAAGGGAATAAATCATGAATTAGGGGCTGGAGTAGGTTGTATGATGGAGGAAGGATAGGCAAGGACTTATTACAGATGCTCTGCACACTATTTTTCAAAACTGATCGAAGAAAGACTAGAAAAACCAGAGATTTATCTATTTTGACCTAATCTGACCTAAAAACCAAAAACATGATGAACAGAAGTTTATAGACATGAAATCATGCAAGGTAACTATGGAAACTAAGAAAGAATAGATCTAAACATGCAAGTACAATTGGTATCAACTTTTCCAACTAAAAATCTAACACTAGCAATTGCATGGAAAGGCAAAAACAGTGTTTTTGTGGCAGCAAGTAGGCCTTGGTTTCAGCTCATGGTCCCAAGCAGGGAGAGGTGAGATCAAGGATTGCTTGATGGTATTTTTGCAGATCTTTTCTGTTACCAAACTGTCAAATCAACCTGAACCATTAAAAGCTATCTTAATCATTAAAAACAACCTAACTAACAAAGCAAGATCTTAACCTAAATAGCATAAATTATTCTATGAATGCAAGGAAAACACATAAAAAAAAACAAAGGAGGTATTGGCACTTGGGTTGGGCCTAAACCCAATAGCTACAATTTCCTAAGAAAGCTCAGAGCTGGTGCAAAGTGAAATTTATCTCTATTACTCAAAAAAGAATCATGTCACAGAACTATTTATAGCAAGAGCTCGAAAATGAGCTGAAAGGTAGAGTTGCACTAAAGTGTGAAAAAACAATTGTTCAATAGCTAAACTACCAAGGCTTGAAGCCTTCCTACTTATGCACCATGGGGACTCCCAACAACCCTCCTTAACATTTGGAGCTTGGCTGCTCAAATCTGCATCTAATCAGCCACTTCACAAAATCTGCTCGGCTACCCCTTGAAATCATCTTTGGTGGGTTGTTGAACTCCGAGCTGATGGTGGAGAACTTGAGGAAGGGTTCATTTAGTGCAGGATACACCCTTCCTACAAATCCTTAGCCTTGTTCCTTCGTATTTGGCTGTCAAATTACTCATAAATGCTTGGCCTTGGTCCAAAATATGTCCAAAAATCTACAATAAGCATGTATTAGACTTTGTGGTCAAGTGACTATTCTCATTCATTCAATTAACATAAATATATTCAAAATCATGCATAGAACTATGAAGAATGGTGGATTAATCGAGAATAATAGGAAAAATGAGCCCAATAAGCTACCCATTTTTGGGGCTCATCACTTGTCTAAGAAGGCTTGCTGAAAGGCACCCCATGAGGTGATCGATCCTATTCTCAAGCTAAAGTACCATGTGGAGGCTGCACCAATCAGAGTAAAAGGGTACAAGTGACATAGCACATCTTCATCGGCTACCCCAAACATGCATACGGCTAGGAAGAAAGAGTGAATATGGTTATCAACAGTGTCTCTCCAATTGATCCAGGTGGATATTCAAACACCATGGCATGGAAATGCTCAAAAATCAACGTGATCAAAATGATGTTGAACTAGGAATAGACCAAAGATATCATCTTCTTGATTGTGGAGGTGCGAATGGTTCATCAATCCATGTCCGAATGACGAAGTTATCATGAAAAGAAGGTCAGCTTGATCCTTAAGAAAATGACGATTTTCAATAAAAATTGGACTTAAAGCCTTATCAAGTAGATCACATCGGCATAATTGTGAAGGGTAGACTTAAGGCGGGCCTTTGGAACCCCCAATTAGCGATCTCCGATTAATTAGGATTGAGGGCAGGCAATCGGCGATGGCAAAGAGTTATGTTATGTGATCGATTCTTTTTAAATTGGTGATCAGAATGATCGGCTGATCAGCGATTGACATTGGCATATACCCTCTATCATTGAAGGACCCCCCGCCGCAGTGATAGTGATATAGTGATGCAATCTCAACCGTCAGATCCGGAAACTGATCAATGACCAAGATTTAATCAAGAGATCAGCGGGCAATGCAATAAGGGGGATGTGATTTAATCTATACAATCCGCTAGAACTGATCAACAGTCCAAATGTAATCAGCGACATTGGGATTGGTGATCGGTGCCTTGCGATCCCGACTTGTGCTTAAAGTGGACCCGATAAGGTTTGTAGGGTCGATTTCAATTGTTCTGAATTCTGGCTTTAAAGGGATTTTTTAGATATGTTAGTTTTCAGACGTACGCTTCTGTAACTAAGGAAAACAACATATATGAAAGATTTCAAGAAAAATAAAAAACAAACTGAAGAAACTGGAAAAACCTAGAATTCAAGAACAGACCAGACAGTAATAGCAAACCAACAAGCAACTGAGCCCTGATTGGCTTGACAAACACCCAAACTAGGAACAACAAGAGTGTTGTCCCCAGCGGAGTCGCAAATTCTGTTGATGGAATTGCTCCCCTAGGGCTTTTGGGTGGAAACCCTAGCAGACTGAAAGTTGTCTAAACAGAGAAACACACATTCACACAACCATTATGCTATGATAAGAAAATTCTATAGTAAGAGGGGCGTACCTCAGGTCCTACGTTCGAGAAGTTCCTCAAGGGTCCAAACCCTTCTTCAAGTCCCTTTTGCTCCTTTGTCCTACAAAACAACCAATTCCAAAGAATAAAGCAGTATATGGACAAAGACTTATAAAGAAATCATCTTCATGTTATAAAAGAAGGTAGTTAGTTATGAACTTTAAACAACCATTCACATATGAATTCAAACATGAACATCATAAACATAAAGAAGAAGCATATCGGGAACCAAGACATGTTTCTTTATTATAGACAAATATAATGTACAAAAAGATTAATATCACCTGAGTAAGCTTTAACAGGCTCCAAGCAAAGCTTCCTTCCGGATCCGTCCAGCCTCAAGCCTTTAGCATATCTCCTTCCAAGACTCACTCCATGATGCCATACCTAGTGGATGAACATCAACACATAAGGAAACAAGGGTTTCATGTACAAATGGGGGAAGTGCAGAAGGCACAAGGGTCTTCAGACCTGGTCAGGGGAAAAATCTCAGTATAATAACCTTTTTCTCTCTTCTCTCCTCCCTTAGGCCTTCCCTTTGAGGTCTTTTTATACCTCTCCCAAAGTAGTTTTTTAATTGGGAGTTGGTTGGGAACAGTTGGGCCACGGGCACTAACAGGTGATTAGCAGGTAAAACCCACGATCTCCGCCCGAAAATAAGGAGCTTTATATTTTTTTAAGTGTTTTAATACATATACGCGGGTTGGGTATATGCCTACCCGCGTATACACGCGTTTAACTCAGGGCAATGTCGCGTACAAGGAATAAAACACTGTTTTTAAATTTGGGACCAGGTCTGGAAGGAGGGGTTGCCCTAGGCCATGAGTGCAGCATCACAAACCATAATAGTGAGATTTGGAGCTATAACAGGCTTCCAACCTCATCACGATCTCTATGGCCTCTGCTTGCATTCCTAGCTTCGACAGTGATAATGACAATCTCAAATGAGGCAATAACAATGTGATGTACTAGTCTTTGTGATGATCATCTGTGATCTTCATAATAGCCTACCGGATTAGGAATTTTAGCCTTTGACCAAAGTACCATGTGCACTCATTCACCCTTTGAGTCTCTACCATCATCGCACCAGGTTGATCTGTACAGAACTTGATATACCATGTCAACGCCCTATCCTACCGTGTTGTGACTAGTTGTGCTTTCTTCATATTATCACCAGTGATATGTTGTGCCTTCCACACAACATCCATGATGAACCAGAATTGGTCAGGGTCCTCGCTTCCTACCCCTTTAAAGATTGGCATCCTCATCATGTTCGTCATGTTGAATGCTTGATGTGGCGGTGGAGGTGGAGGTGGAGGTGTAGGTGTATGTGGTGGAGGTGGAAGTGGTGGTGTGTTATACAGGAATAGTGTCCACACGGATGCTGCTATTCCCACTAATATGGGTGGATATCTTAGAAACAAACAATCAAAGTCTACTATTGATTCCTTTTATGAAAATATATGAGAGGAGAACCAAGAGGGCCAACCTGAATCTCGCGCTCGATTTCCTCTCCTTCTTGATAGAGTTTTTCCGCTTGCTCTTTGTCTGCTTAGCTTCAAAAGGACCTGTAGAATCACAACAACATACTACTATGCAAGAAACAAGGATCTAAGTTGATATATAATGCAGGATCAGATGTGCATTAACCATATACAAGCATATATAAACAAGTACACAAGAATATGGAAGGAAACAAGAATATCTTTATTCAGATGAAAAGAAGCAACAATATTACAACCATGTGCTCTGACCCAGCATCATCCTCCAGCTAAGATGCCCTTCTTCACCTCAAGCAAAGCTAAATCACCCAACACTGTGAATGTACACCAGAATACCAACAACACTTCTCTATAAGTTACAAAATTCCAGCCTCTGGATCTCTGTGATGAGGGATCCATATATAGATGATTACAGAGAGGTGAGTCATCTTGTGGGATCTTGATTAGTGTCTTCTCTCTGATAGTTCCCGCTTCCACTTGGAGAATGAATGTCTCTTACTCATCCCTGGTTGAAAATGGAGTGGCAAGTGTCAGAGGGGAAGCTTCTGGAAGATTCCATGATCTTCCACCTCACATTTTTGTCTCTGCCATTTGTCCATTCCTGACCATTGCACCCTACAGAGGAGCAAAATAGTATGCATCACACCCTGTACATCGGGAAGGTGATATGCATCGCACCCTCTGTATTGAGCTTTCAGTATGGTCCGGTTTTGACCATTTATGAGCAGTTTTCAGTGGAGAACTTCTGGGAGATGACGTAATCAGTTGACCTTGTTCCTTTAGGAAGTGAAGCAACACTTTTAGGGACTTAAGAGCCCTCAGTTTATGGACATTTGTGATTGGGGTTGAAGTGCCCAAAAATTTCTATAACAATTGCCCCCTAAAGCATGAGGTCGTTAATCTTTTTTGATGTTGGGTGAAATGCTTTACTATGAGGATCTGAAGTTTTTCTGAGCTAGGAGGCAACCTGTAATAAGATACAATACAATACATTATTTGACAACATTTTTTCATGATCTAGCAGAGGCGGGCATTCCCATGCTCAGCTTTATAAATTCATTTTTCATGTACATAGTGAAGACGATCGTCTGTGTGACAGACTGATGATATGGACACATCATCCTTTGATTTGGATGATCATCTATTCAGAAATGATATACACTGGATGTTTTTATATTCCTGAATATATCTCAGCTTGGATGGATGAAACTAGATCTGGGGTCTTCAAAACTCGGCCAATCTTCACTTGGAGTACAAGTCGATCCATGTGAAAAATGTTTTGGAATCGAACATGGAAAGACATCGTCTGATTACCAGCCAATGATGTAAGCTATTAACATGTGCGAGAGGAATCACCAATAATGACAATGACCCTAACGGTACTACAGTACAATTTACGTGGTGTGAAAAAGGACTTGGCATCGAACACCAGGAAAAATCTCTCGGTTGAAGGCCATTGATGTAAACCTGTCGCCGAAAGTGAGAAACTTGCCATTAAGGCATGCAAGCTTCAAAGTACTGAAAGGGTTG
>APFE031527436.1:140492-152389 GCA_000404065.3 Pinus taeda
CTGAATGACTTCTCTTGAACATATCGACGACATTGACGATGGATTGGTAGCGTTAACCCCAAATATGGATGGTGTGATAGACCAATGGTGAAGACTAGTGAACAAAACAACCCAACCTGACATGGATGCGGAAGGAAAGTGTCATGTTCAAGAGCGACTTGTTACCAATAAAGTTTCTTCTTGTTTTCTTCCCAATTTTCCTTAGTCATTGCTGACCAGTACCTCTTTATTTTTGTCAAGCTTGAGGAGGATAACATATGCTTGTTCTATAATCCGCCCTTCGGGCGAACCTGTCGCTATATTTTAGCGAGCCTAGCGACAGTGAAACTCGTTCTTGTCCTGTTGGATAAGTTTGTCGCTATTTAGTTTTAACAAGTTTAACAACTAAGATAACTCGGTCTCTTTCAATTTTAGAGAGTCTGAAAGAAACGGAAAGAAGACTCCGAAGATTCTTTTTCGTTGTATAATCCCTTAAGTCCGAAAAAGCGTAAAATAATACAAAAAGAATGAATTTTCGATAGTTTTAACAAGCCCAACAAGACAAGTGCTTGATCTTTTTGTGTAATAATCCCTCAGGTCCAAAAAGATTAAAATCTAGAGGAGGGATAACACTTCTGATGCCTTTTAACGAGTCGAAGAGGCCAATCACTCGGTAATGTTTTCATATTTTACGAGTCAGGTGAAAAGAGCTTAAAGAAGATTTGTTTTCGAGGAACGAGTGATAGTTTCGGGTAGCAGCTGATTCCAGGTAAGATTTGAAATTTTCCAATCACGGCAGTGTTACAAGGATGGCTAGCAGAATCACTCTTTGCAGATGTTCCTCGAAGGGGTAAACAATCATATGGGGGTGAATGATCGGCTAAAAATAGAGTGGAGGTGATGGCAAGAACACGACCAAGGCTCAAAAGCTGGCGATAAGGCATTCACAATGGTTATTTACCTATTCATTTTTTAATGAGCTTAAATGCGGGGAGAAACAATTGCTCATGACTTTATGTTTATTTTTTAACGAGCTTGAACTATGCGCTAAAACTGCTCGTGGAGAGTTTATTTTTTAACGAGCTTGAACTCTGCGACAACATTGATCGCCAGTCGTATGATAAGAAATGTATCATTCGAGATGCTATTTTGAAGTGGCTTACATCTCTCAAGCTTTTCCATGGATCCTTTCTTTATGCAAGTTAGGAAACGACTAGCCTTACGGGTTTAAAGGGTTAGAGGTCCTAAAAATTTAAAAAATAAATAGCCGCTTTTCCCTTGCATGCAGAAAGGTTTGCATGCCCCCAGGTATAGCGAAAAATTTCCAGGTTACCAAGAAAGTTTCATCCGGGTAGCAAATAAAATTCTTTCTCGGCGATGTCTATCGAAACAGACAAAGGGGTGCGGAGTCACTCGACATAACCTTAACGAAGGTATCCTATTCCAGTCTGTTCCCATTTTCATGTGAGAACGGGTTCGCTAGACTAGTCATATATCCCTCACGGAAATCAACCCTATACCTAAGGTTTTCCTGCCGAAGCAGACCAGGGTGCATGCACCCTGGGTTTCAGTCACATCTTCCCGAATCACTTGCACTCATCAGGTGGAAGGACTGGAGACCGATGAGACATTTCTTTCATGAATAGACCATTCAGGGATGGAATTTGACTATTTGCGATGTGTGAACTAGGGAATGACATTTGGTCTACGAGCTTGACCATTCTGCCTTTGTGTGGAAAACACATTACTCTAAAGAGTGAGGAGACGATGGCTCCCATGCAATAAATATAGTCGCGTCCAAGGAGTAGATTGTAATCTAAAGGTCCTTGAACAACCATAATGTTCATGTGAACAATTTTCATTCTCAAAGTAATGGGCACATTTGGAAGGATCCTTAAAGGTCGACTAGTTCCCTTGTCGAAGCCTGTTAGATTTCTCATTTTAGGCAAAAGCGATGGCGAACCAAGCGCTTTCCAAGCAGTTGAGGAAACGATACTCAAAGAAGCCCCTTCACCAATGATGGTACCGACCATGACCATTCTGTAAGCTTGTACAATAATTCTGAATGGTACACTGGCTGGTAAATGGGGTCTGCCTAGTAGATTCCAGTCGAAGGAAACAACTAGGTTGCTTGGTGGTGGGAACAAATAGATGGTCGGGTAGGACTTTGATGAACTTCCTTCCTGCGGTAAAGGAACGGGAGGACTGCCCCCAAACTCATCGGAGTCGGTGTTGATGAAAAGAATTTGAACGGTGTCATTCTCTTTCTCTTCAGTGACGGTATCATTCGAAGATGAACACTCTGAAGGCAATACTGGGTCAACTGCCGTATTGACCCTTTGACTTTCGTCTAGTATGGATTCCGAGGGTTCATTTTCAACGATAGGTGCTTCTACTGACCACAAGGATGGGCTAGCCAGATTTTCAACCGGTGGAGGGCTCGGCAAGAGTTTTTGATATCTAGGAGGAAGTCTTAACTGTGAAACCAGACGATTATCTAAAACTCTTTTAGCCTCCTCAATGAAGGGACAACGGTGGATGGCGTGATCGCCTTCACACAACTTACAAGGAAGTTTAGGATTCCTTCTTTGTCCATGTGCTTCACTTTTACTGATTGATGGTGAGCATTCAACATGATGGCCAGAGGTTGATGCTACCGGATTGTGCAAATGAGGAGTCCAGTCCCTTAAGATCTGAGGGATGCAGGGACAATCTCGGTGATAGTGGTCTCCATTGCAAATGACACAAGGAGATTTATGTTTTGACTGTGCGGTGTGTGGATTTTTGCTAGACGATACTTGGTTGCTCCCTTTTGATTTTGGTTCCTTTTTCTTCTTTTCCTTTTTCTCTTTCTGCTTCTTCTTCTTCTCAGTTACTTGACTTTTAGCTTTATCGGCTTTATCAAGCGAAGAGGAAGGAGGCGAAGGAGAATCAGATGAAGTAGAAGGTTGGGAGGAAACTCTAGTGTCGTCTAGTTGCTAGTTAGACTGTTCAGGAATTGTGGGATTCTGAACGACAGAGGTAGAGAAGAGCCAGACCGGCAAACCAATTGTCAATCCTGGAAGTGACAAAGTGGCCATATGGGGTGGACCAACATCTCCCCAAGATAGGAAGGGACTAGGATTTCCTTCACGGGGAAATCCTTGGTTGGTAGACTCCATTTTCTCAACCTGAAGATCAACGGGAGAATTTGTGGCGTTATTCCGATTAAAATAAATTTTTAGACGCTTGGACACAACTTGTTTTTTCAATTTTAAAGAGTCGATAAAAAACAAAAGATGACTCTAGTCGCCTTCAATTTTTATTGAGCTTGAAGTGACAACGGCTCAGAGGACCTTTTATTTTAAGGAGTTTAAAAAGGAGCAAAATGGACTTCTTTGGAGATCTAGGCAGAGAGGATTACCAAACCAATCGTAAAACTGCAGAATACTTTTTACGGTACGGCAGTCAATCTTCCCGAATGTTGTGTTCGGTGCATTACGATCGATAGGGAGGTAGAAACAGCTTCCTAAGGATAAAGGATGTAGCCTATTGTGGTCTCCCAATATATACCCGACGGTACGTAGGAGCACAAGTTCGTAATGGCACTTGCTGTCTCAGAGTGGAGGAATCACCCAACCAGCACTGAAAGCAACAGTTACCAGGCTTTACGACGCGTTAAGTTCCAAAGCATTGTTATATTCATTGATATTTATTTTAAGTTGATCTTTCTTAACAGTTTGCCTTTCAGGTTCACCGCGTGATGTATGTATAATTCCTAAATGCAGTCTAAGATGATAAAAAGATGTTTTATCTTCTTTCAACAATGAAAATCCTAGCTACTAAAGGGAAGAAAGTCAAGCATATTTTCTTCACAGAGCACAGAGCACACGCTAATATGCACAATCCTAAATCCTGACAAGCATTCAAAATGCAAATGCACATGCATGTATTTGTTTTTCAGCTCTCTTAATGTGCGAATGATGCTAAGAAAGCTATGTGCAAAACTAAATTACTTTTAAAGTGACTGTACTCAACAAAATTATTTTTCAAAACGAAGTGAAAGCAAGAGAGACACTTTGCGATTTTGAAATGGAAATTGCTTTCGACACTCTAAAACTAGTAATTCAAATCTTATGCAATAGTAACTGTATAATCAACTATCTAAAACAATGGGATTTCTTTCTAAAATTGAAAACGACAGCTACGACACTTTCAGATCTAGGGACGACAGTTCGACTATGTTACTTTTTTCAAAAGAGAACTAAAACGACGCACAATACATGAAAAACGGTTATAGTTCTTTGCACTAAGGAGGCGGAATAATGCAAGAGAAGGGGGTATTCACAGAAGTAAACTGATTACAGACAGCAAAAACTCTTGAATAAGACTGAAAACAGTGAGAAAAATCCACAGTCGGAGGGCAAAATCAATCCTCCCTGACCATCCAACCTGTTACAGAGTGAACTCAGTATGCAGCGCACCTACTCCATTCGGGAATTGTGATGCATACAGGCTACCTTGAAGGCAGGGTGCGATGGTTATAGTGTGAGACTTTGAATGAGATTTCACTCACAACTTGCAGTTTAGTTCAGGTGTTTTATCTGAATAAGTACAGATCAATGTATGTAAAAACACAGGGGTAATCTAAGAGGTTACTAGAGCCACCACTCAGGGCAATTAGATTGCTTGCAAATCTATTGTTTAATTCATAAAAAAAACCCGGAGATTGACTGAAGCAACATTGATCTACTTTGCATTTGTATGACAAATGCAGTTTGAAGGCTAGCTAGCTTGACTTTAGGCTTCGTCTATATGTTTATAAAAGAAACAAGGATAGATGGGCTAACAAGTAATCTAGTCGCTCCCCAACGGAGTCACCATTTTGTTATACGGGAATAGTGTCCACACAGATGCTGCTATTCCCACTAAGATGGGTGGCTATCTTAGAAACAAACAATCAACGTCTACTATTGATTCCTTTTATGAAAATAGATGAGAGGAGAACCAAGAGGGCCAACCTGAGTCTCGTGCTCGATTTCCTCTCCTTCTTGATAGAGTTTTGCCACTTGCTCTTTGTCTGCTTAGCTTCAAAAGGACCTATAGAATCACAGCAACATACTACTATGCAAGAAACAAGGATCTAAGTTCATAAATAATGCAGGATCAGATGTGCATTAACCATATACATCCATATATAAAAAAGTACACAAGAATATGGAAGGAAACAAGAATAGCTTTATTCAGATGAAAAGCAGCAAGAAGATTACAACCATGTGCTATGACCTAGGATCGTCCTCCAGCTAAGAAGCCCTTCTTCACCTCAAGAAAAGCTAAATCACCCAACACTGTGAATGTACACCAGAATACCAACAACACTTCTCTATAAGTTACAAAATTCCAGCCTTTGGATCTCTGTGATGAGGGATCCATATATAGATGATTATAGAGAGGTGAGTCATCTTGTGGGATCTTGATTAGTGTCTTCTCTCTGATAGTTCCCGCTTCCACTTGGAGAATGAATGTCTCTTACTCATCCCTGGTTGAAAATGGAGTGGCAAGTGTCAGAGGGGAAGCTTCTGGAAGATTCCATGATCTTCCACCTCACATTTTTGTCTCTGCCATTTGTCCATTCCCAACCATTGCACCCTACAGAGGAGCAAAATAGTATGCATCGCACCCTGTACATTGGGAAGGTCATATGCATCGCACCCTCTGCATTGAGCTTTCAGTATGGTCAAGTTTTGACCATTTATGAGCATTTTTCAGTGGAGAACTTCTGGGAGATGATGTAATCAGTTGACCTTGTTCCTTTAGGCAGTGAAGCAACACTTTTAGGGACTTAAGAGCCCTCAGTTTATGGACATTTGTGATTGGGATTGAAGTGCCCAAAAATGTCTATAACATGGTGGAGTGGATGTATGTGGTATCCTTAGGATATCTTGGCTTACTATCTGCAGCGTGCTTCACAGTGTTCTAAGAATATTTCCTTCATCTCTGCTATCAAAAGATCCTAACCATGGTTTGTATTCAGAGCTTGATTCTTCATTCCATCTGAAGGGTTTTGCACTTCACGTAGTCCCAAACATCAATGTAATGGCATAACCTGTTTCTCACACAACAACATCTTAATCCAAGTTTTCAAAAATTTTAAGTACTTACTTCTTGGTCCCTTGAAGAACCTACAATCTGCTTCACTATAGCTAATGGTTATATCGATCACGAGCTCAATAATGAATCCTCTAAAGATACGATCAATCGATTGATCCACAACTCACACGATGCTATTTTCTGAAGCTTCCAAGTACTTCACTAGCTCTGGGGTCCACACAATAGGACCATCAAGCCTCCACGTACCCTGACTATCTCCTAATCTGTATAGCCATTCATGTAGTTTGCAAGGAAAGAAACAAAAGAAAGCTTATTTCTCATCTGCGTATAGGTGTCTATTCAACCATTGTTCCTTAGATAACCACGGGTTTCTATTTTCCTTAGCTGTAAACGTGTGCAAATTATAAGCCAATTTTCAATTTCTTTCTTAGTAGGGAACCACTTATCCAACATCACACTTTCCTCAGACAGATCCTAGTCCAAGAAATGGAAGCATTTGATGGCTTGATGGGGCCTAACCCAAGTTCAGTGTTATATGCACCAACCAACAAAACCCTAATTTTTGGACCTTTCAGAAATAACCTACGTAGCGCAAGCTACAATCTCACCCGAAGGAGTATTGGGGGATGACAGAACCTAGTTTCTATATCCAAAGGCATGTGTGATGGGTTCCTACAGTCCTTACATCTTATATCTACCTTTGAACACCTTTAATCCTTCCAAATAGACAATTACTGTAAATGCACTTAAACAATTTCTAGATGTTGGCGAAGGTTTATATTCATTCATGTTATGCTCTTAACCTGCAAGAAGATGCGAGAATACCAAATATATGAAGAAGCACAACCCAAAACACGGAACAAAATGAGAAATAAAAACATGTATTTTATTATTCACAGATGAAAGCAATGTTCATTTGCCTCTTCAAGGGGGCAGCCTCCAATAGAGCAGAGCTCGATTACAAAATAAGACATGACCCTCCTCAATGGGGAGTCTCTATCCTTTATATAGGATTCACACATGCAATACCATGGGTCAGTACCATGGGTCTCTTAATACCATCTATCTAATACCATGGCCTGTTTGCAACTAACTATGGTCCCTTTTGTTTAAATGTGGGTCAACCACTTACAATTATTAATATGGGCTTTATTGACTCTTTAACTAACTATAACTATGAGTTGACCCTAATATATAAATAAGGGGGTTAGGGTTGGACCCTAACATGCCCTCCCCCATAAAAGCAGCCTTGTCCTAAAGGTTGAAGCTACGAAAACTGCTAAAGAATAGTGGTTGGTTCCCAGGTCGCATCTTCTGGAGAGGTGTTTTTCCACTTCACAAGGACTTCCTTGATCATGCAGCCATGTAGATATTGTTCTCGTGTGTCAAGGATCTATTCAGGTTAGAGCCAGATTGAACCTTCTTCATCTAATTCAGGTAGACTAGTTTGAATTCTACAATTGTTCCCCACCACTTTCTTGAGGCATGATACATGGAAGACAGGGTGGATTTTGTAGGGGGTGGAAAGGCTTGCATGTAGGCTACTTCTCCAATGCGCTGAATTATTTGATAAGATCAGTAGAATTTTGGAGATGATTTCTGATGGCCCTTGTCTTTGAGTGATGTTTGCTTGTATGGTTGCAGCCTCAAGAATACCTGATCCCCTGCTTGAAATGTGTGCTCTGAATGATGTTGGTCTGCCTATTGCTTCATGTGATTCTGATCTTGATGGAGATTATATTTGATACAGGCTAGCATGGTTGCATGGTTATGTAGGATTTGATCCACTACTTGCGACTTAGAGCATCCAGGAATATAAGAAGTAGCTGAAGGGGGGAGTTGACCATGAATGGATTCATATGGAGTCATCTTGGTGGCAACATGATAGTTAGTATTATACCACCATTCAGCTAGAGGTAACCAATCTACCCATTGATGTTGCTTTTTTGAAGTGAAGCACCAAAGGTAGGTCTCCAAACATTTGTTGACTACTTCAGTTTGACCATCAGTTTGGGGATGGTAGGAAGTACTTAGTTGGAGTTGGATGCCTTTTAGCTTGAAAATTTCTTGCCAAAAGATATTGGTGAAGATCAAGTCATGATCAGACACAATGAAAGTGGGCATGCCATGTAGTTTGAAGATCTAGTCCATGAAAGATTGAGCCACCAAAGTGGGGGTAAATGGGTGGGGTACGACACAAAAATGACCATACTTAGAAAGTTTGTCTAGAGCCACCATGATGACTGACTTGTTGCCTGACTTTGGAAGACTAGTAATGAAATCCATAGAAACATCCATCCAGATTGAGGCATGGATGGGAAATGGTTGTAAAGTGTCTGGGGACTTGACTGTTTTTCCTTTATGGTGTTGACACACATCACATTCAGCTACAATAGTAAGAATGTCGTTTTTCATTCCTGTCCAAAAGAAGGAACGATGAGTGCAAGCATAATTATTATGAAAATGTGTATGACTTGCAGTGGGAGATCAGTACAACTCTACCAAAATGTGCGTTTTGAGGGTGGATGTCGATGATATCACTACTCTATCCTTGTAGCGAAGAATCTCATCCTTCCAAGAGTAGCCCTAATTGGAATTAGGATCTTCTCGCAAGTTATTAATGAGTTGGGAGAGAGAAGGATGTGAAAACCATTCCTTGCGGGCTTCTTCAATCCAATATGGAATTGGAAGAGAGATTGATAGTAGGGTGTTGTTCTCCTCATATTAGCATGATAAAGCATCTACTACTACAATTTCATGCCCTTTCTTGTAAATTATCTCATAATCATATCCCAACATTTTGGGTATCCATTTATTTTGTTGTGGCAAGGATAGCCATTGCTCCAAAAAACATTTGAGACTTTGATGGTATGTGCGGATTTGGAAATGTCGCCCAATAAGTATGGTCGCCAGGTATCTACTGCATGTAAGATGGCCATCATCTCCTTCTCATAGGTAGATTGTCCCAGATGTTTCCCACTTATTTGTTGGCTAGTGAAAGCCAAGGGTCAACCTTCCTGCATTAAGACAGCCCAAATACCCACACCTGAAGCATCACATTCAATCACAAAAGGTTTGGTGAAGTCAGTTAGTACCAATACAGGAGTGGAACACATGCCCTGTTTGAGAGCCATAAATGCCTGTTGTGCTTCATTAGTCCAGAGGAATAAATTTTTCATGAGAAGGCGAGTTAGGGGTCCAACAATGCAACCATAATTGCGGAGAAATTTGCAATAGTAGCCTGTGAGATCCAAGAATCCTCTCAAATTCTTCAAGGTCTTTTGTTGGGGCCAATCTTGCATTGCCTGGATCTTTTTGGGATCCACCCTAACACTTTCATGCCCCACAATGTGGCCCAAACACTCAACTTCTTCCATGCCAAAAGAGCACTTGGACAATTTGACAAATAATTTATGCTTCCGGTGCAGTTGCAAGAGAAGGTCTACATGTTGAAGATGCTTTTCCGAGGTGAGACTATGGATGAGAATGTCATCAAAGAAAATGAGGAATTTTTTTTTTCTTTTTTTTCTAAGATATGGTTTGAGCAGGTGATTCATGAGGCTCTAAAAAGTGGATGGGGCATCACAGAGACCAAATGGCATGACCCATAATTCATAATGGCCTTCATGCATTCGGAAAGTAGTCTTGGGAATGTCTACTTCTTTCATGCATATTTGGTGATAGCCCGAGCGAAGATATAGCTTAGTAAAGAATTGAGCACCATTTAGTTCATCCATCAAATCATCAACAAATGGGACAAGGAATTTATCTTTGACTGTGAGCTTGTTGAGAGCCCTAAAGTCTAGACACATGTGCCATTCCCCATCTTTCTTGAGCACCATGTCCATATGTGAGGAATAAGGACTGATTCTCAGATGAATGACACCGGCTTCTAGGAGTTCCTTGATGAATTTTTCAATTTCATTATTTTGGGTGAAAGGGTATCTATATGGGTGCATGTTGGCTTATTGGGGCCTGACCTAGGTTCAGAGTAAATTTAGCCAAAAAAATCACAGTACTACTAGCCCTTTTGGCAACAGTCCGCAGAACATGGACTGCGGTCTCACACAAAGTATATGGGACGATGCTAGAACTAGGTTTCCACATGCTGGAGATGTCTGATGAGTTTAAGTGGTCCACGGTTTGACCCTACGCGCAGGTTTCTTTGCGCACTTTCCCATACTTCGCAGCCTGATATACTGCCTTCACGCAACCCTCCCTAGGGGCTGAACGTTGCACTTTGTGTAATTACCCAAGACCTTATTGGTATTCGAACGTTATTTAATTAGCTTTTCCTACTTGAGTGCTTTAAGTATACTTAACAATATAAACCATTCATAAAGGTGCACGTAGTAAATAAACAGTATATTTGTAAATTATATCAATCATTCATTAACCCAAGAACCAAATACATAGAATTATAACAAAACTTCTCTTTATTAATTCCTTCCTCGGTTACAGACTCGACTTTTCCCTGCGCACTCAGTTGCAGGGGTCCATGCACTTAGCTGTGGACTATTAGGCCTCTGCACACTCAGATGCATAGCTTTCTCCTACTCTACGACCCAAAGACACATTGGACACGTTGACTCAATCCCTTCAACTTTTTCCTTCTTCTTTTTCTCCTACTTAGAGCCTCACTCTATTTATAAAATCCCATGGTTTGCAAACCATGGGTAGGTCTATCTAGCTGACATTACATTACAAAACTAGGGTAGAAAACCTTGTGATTCTATCATACTTTCACGCCCTGTGCTTGCAATTCACGAAGCTTTAGAATAATATTCTATCAAAACTTGGGCTTTGAGCCCCAAAACATGCCTTGGGGGGATTCCATGCTCAATAGGACCCCAACACACACATCATGACTCGTCCTCAGGTCACTCTATTGGTGTGATAATCGTTCTACAGAGTCCCTCCAAATGTTCTTGAACTGTGCAGAGGTCAGCAGTGCATTGATCCGCTGCTTGCTCGATCTGTTGCATACACTGTTCCGATACCTTTGTGTCAGGAGTGCTTCTCTACATCAATGTGTGCATCCCCTACATGTGTGAGAGCTTGCCTTCAATATCTGTCGTGATTGTGAAGGACTCATCAATCCAAGGTTGGATGCGTGCTTTGAGGACTCCCTCCTTATGTCGTGATGCGTCCACATTCTCCTTCAGTGCTTTAGCCTGCTGCATTCGCACAAGCCTCTGGGTGAGGACCACCGTTTGCGTAGTTCCTCAGACATTGTAATACTACTATTGGAGTTCTCACGCCTCTGTCTCTAAGCACTAGATTTTGGGGTCCTCCTGTATAGTTGTGAGGGCCTCAAGTGATTCTTCCAACATGATGGTGCAGTCTCGCATTGCACCTCTGATTTCCTCCAATCCCGTTGTGATAGCGCTAATGCGCTATTCTCTAAATTCCATGGGAGTGGATGGCTGCGCCTTTAACCGTAGCTCAGCGATCTGAAGATTTAGATCCTACTGAATCTTTGTCATTTCCTCCCTGGCCTCACAGACCCTTGCTGCTAACCTATGGATCCATGCCTCCACTGGTATATCTGTTGGGATGGCCAGCTTCGAGATGCTTTGGCAAGCATTGTCTATCACCTGTACCAGCTATTGAGTTTGCGACACCAATTCATTACGCTGCAAGCTTAGTTGTTCCATATTGATTTTCTTATCACTAAGGACTTGCAGTGCATGGCTCTCCCTCGCTCGTAGCTCTATAGGTATCCCATCCTGCAACACATATAATGTCTCCCATGGGAGGGAAGCTATATTAAAACTGAGACCTTTCAGCACACTAACCAAAGGCTTGTCAGCCTTTGTTGATGTCAC
>APFE031527441.1:0-29299 GCA_000404065.3 Pinus taeda
ATGAGAATTTTATATAGAAGCATCCAGAACTACTCAAGCGTTGAGGACAACACTTTTTTGAAGGAGAGGGGCATGTAGGTCCCTATAATACTAGTGATTACCCCATTACTATTGTAGTTGTATCCCTTATTAATATTTTTGAGCCCCTATTGTTCCCATATTTTATTATTGTGCCCCATAGAATCCCTCTATTGTTATTTTTGTGACTTTATATTATTATTGTTAGGTCAGCTGGGTTATATTTTGACTTCATAGACTCATATATATAGAAAAGAGGTTTTTTCATTTGAATCATCGAAGAATTGTTCATTTGTAAAATGTAAAGGAGGTTGCCCCCTCGAAGAGGCTGAATTTTAAGGAATTGATCTATCTTTTCAATCTTTTTGTGAGTTGGTTTCATAACAATAAATCTATTGAGAATGTTATGATAAAGAAAATTAAAGTTGAAGATTTTGAAGTAGTCATTACCAGTAGTCAAGAACCTGGTGAATCTTCAAAATAAAGCAAAGAAATCATTACACCAGGAGCTGATTTAGAGGATGGAATTATCAAAATAAAACAAAATGTCATTCGATAGAATTTGACAAAGAGAAACTTAATTGATGGTTGTCATACAGTTCAGCTTAATGTCAGACAAACCTATAAGGCAAGTGAAGGACAATGTCAATATCAAGTCAGAAAGCCACACCATTTGCATGTTCACAACTTGAAGACATTGATGAGGTACAATCCATATGCTTATGTGGTTAATTATGTGCTTCTTGTTGATCCAGTTCAAGTTCCCAACAATGAAGCATTTGATAAGTCAAAATGTTTTGAATATAATTACTATGTGCTTGGGGGGAACCATTCTGTAGAAGCTCAAAGACAATTGATGGAGGAATATCCCAATAACCCACGTTTTGAAACAATGAAATGTATCATTTATGCTAGTTTATCGAATACAAAAGCAAAGTTAGTGGCATGGGATCATAATTTAGATAATGAATATAGGATTTCTATGACTTTCATCCAAAGGGTTAGATTTTTTCATAATGAATTTCAAGAAAAATGTGGTGGTGACAGGATAAATGTTACTGCAGATTTCCGAAGGGAATGTTGTATGGAAATAGGCTATCAAATTGAAGAGAAACCCAATTCAAAAGGTGGAAAAAACAATCTTCCTAGTGAGATATTTAGAGGTGTTGATAACATTTTCGAATTGGCATTTAGAACTGGAGATGTTTGGAAGTTGATTGATGAGATTTTTAGCATGTGGGAAAACATTGGCATTAAAAACCAAAACGTCAAAATTTCTAAGCCATTGATATGTGGTGGCAGTAAATAACCTCTTGAATTGAAGCAGCTTCCATAAGATATGACTATCACACCTTAGGGAGCAATGCAAGGAGTGAAATATGAAAAAATTGTCAAAACAATATTATCTCGTGTAAAGTCAGGGGAATTATCATTGGAGGAAATGTCTGAAGAATTTCAAAAGTAAGTTTGTTGAATTATTTTTATTTATTTCTAGAATATAATTTTCTTTTAAATAAAAATGTTGTTCTTGGTAGTATTTGTTATACATATCATTATATTAACTTTTTGTTACTTTATTGCAGTCACAAAGTATACATGAAAATTCAAGAACAAATGGTTAAATTGTTGAATGAAGATAGTTGGGATGATGTTGTACGCAACTATCCAGATTCAAGTTCTACGTCAACATTAAAAGCTTTTTATCTTGCATTTAAAAAAGTATCTTGATTTACACATTCATTTTTATTCATCTGTGTACTATTTTTAATTTATAACTTACACATATATTTGTTTATTTCATAAAAGATGAAGAAGGATGATAATGGAGCGCCAACTATCTTCAAAACCTTTATTGAAAAAATAAATATTGAAAGACCAAGGAAGCAACGTATTAAGAATGTTGAACTTGATCTAACTCTTACTCATTTCATTTGGAATGGACTAGACACTATTCAATATCATCTAATATAAGGCGACTGTGAAGACATTGCTAAACTCATACCTAAAAGGGATTATGCCCTAGTTATTGCAGATACTCCCCATGGTTTCAATATTCCAAACATTGACTATAATAGTGACCCTTATACTTATCAAGCTCTTAGTAAAGTGGTTGCAGGATTTGTAGAAGTCACGTCATCACCAATATGGAGATTTGTGACATTTCATTCAAACACACAATTGGTAATGATATTGTCAAGCTTCAAGGGGAAAACAAATTCAAGGATACAACTTACATGGTAAGACATTTAAAAAGTATATTTGATTAATGTTGAAAAATTCATTTATGTACAAGCTGATTGAACTTTTACTATTTCATGCTACAGGCAAAAGTCAAATCTTTTTAACTGTGAAGATCAAGTATTTATAAATGATTGTGAGTTCATTCATATTATTACTTGGGCAAAAGATGATAGCTATATGTCTATGATTTTTAATCGGGTAGATGGAAAGAGTCATAGACAAATACTGACTTATGATGCTGTTGTGAGAAAACTAACATATGAAGAGAAAAAAGCAAAAGGAGAAATAGTTAACATTTATCAAAAACCACAATTATTGATTAACTATCTTATAGACATATGTTCAAATGAAGGAGATTGGGTTCTGAATTTATTTTCTAGCTCAGGTAAGTTTTATTATATAAAATTGAATTTCAATATGTTATTTTTTAATTAATAAGTCATTGTACTAATTTACTTCATTATTTTTTTTGTGCTTGATAATTAGGTACAACACTATCATGTTGCCTTCAAAAAGGAAGAAATTGCATTGCAATTGAAAAAGATCCATTACAGTGCAATTTCATTCAGCAAAGAATTAATGCTCTTCAATTTCTTCTAGATGCAATGCAAGAAATTGGGTTGAAGAAAGGGGACTTTAGTGAATCACGTGTGGCAAAAATGGCAAAGGAAACTCAACCACCATTACATGGGATGTTTGGAAAGACATACATTGGGAGATTCGCAGGCATCAAAGATCCATTAGAAGACGAAAATGAGCAAAAGGAAGTAGAAAATATTGTGGAACAAGACAATGAAGAAACTCTACAAGACGAAGATTTTGGATTACGTGACATTGTTGATTAAATTTAAGTTATGCTTGGAAATCAAGCTCATTTTTTGTAACTATTAAGTAGTTATCCTTGCAATGTTTTAAGTTTGACATTTTATGAGAAGAATATACACTCAATTAAGGTTGTTATGCATTCAATTTCTGTAATATGTGATTTTCGCATTAATTTTTAAGTTAATCATTATTTTTTGAAAAAAAAGAGTGATTATTATTATTTTTTTTGACATGAAATTCATAAAAAAATATTATTTAACTATTTTTAGTTAAAATTTTCATATAAAAATTGTGATTTTCGCATGTCAATTGGAGCAAACAATTATCAAAACGTGTAGTTTTTTAGTTATATTTATGTTAAAAATGGCTATTTTTATGTCCATTGTTAAAAAAATATTGTTTTTTAGAAACAATTATTTTTTGTGGATTGAAAAATTAATTAACGATGTATAAATATGTAGAATATCGAAAATTGAAAATATCAACCTTCTTTAAATATGCAAAACAATAAAAACATCACTACAAAAAAAATAAAATTAAAATAAAAACAAGAAAATATGAAGAAAAAGACCACTTAAAAAATTATTAAATTTACAAAATAATTATTTACATTTCATACATTAGAAAATAAAAAATAAAATAAAAAAATAAACCTTTTAAAAATAAGGCCTGGTGTAGAATTACCACGTTTTTAAATCAGCATAAAAAACACTACCATTCTAAAACGCAATGTACATAAAAAAAAATTATAGTGCCAAAAACTAAGTTCTAAAAAACACGTGTGTTCTACATCACCCCTTTTCAAATCGGATCACTTTTTTGCTATCTCTACAAAACGAGTAACAGTATGAGTTCCCGTTTCAAAGTTTACATTGTTTAAAATTTATTTTGATGACTTCAAGGAATATTCCCTTTATGAAATTACCAATGAGGATCAACCAAGGATTGAACCTCCTCCAAGGAAAAGTGTCTTCAAAATATCATTAAGGAAAGTCTTCTCATCTAGGTCTCAAATATCATTCTTTGTTTATTATTATTCTTTCACTAATTTCAGTCATAAAGCTAGATATTGTAGAGAATAATGCAAGAATAATTACAAAGGTACCCTAGAAGTAAGCTTACAGAAAGACACACTATAATCCCTAATGACTATGGAAACATTAATTATAGCTTAGTTGCTCCATTATTCAAGATGGAATGCTATTGATGTCACAACTTTGGACATATACCATGCGATTATAGATGCAGAACAAAGTGAGATCCTAAGGAAAAAACAAAAGTTATCTTAAAATCCCACTAAAGTTTGGAGAAGAAAACAAGAAGGGCCAAAGATATTGTTATCACTCAAAAGTTTACCATAGAATTTATCAAAAGAAGGAATAATCCAAGGTAACCACAAACCAATCTTCAGACTTAGGTTCTAGCCAACCTAAGTGTAGAGAGGGCTCTCTCTTTATAATTTAACTTTGTTTGGGTGAGAATTTTAGGCTAGTTCTTAGTGTTCATAAGGTTTTGATTTTGGTTGGATGGTGGAATTCTAGGAACAAATGGATAGAGCTAGTTTCTTCAAGCCATTGGGCTATGGAGTCAATAAAAGGATAGCATAAATGGATCAGATCATTAAAGGGAATGTTCACAGGGTAGGCTAGCAAAGTAAAAGGAAAATCTTCAAGGGTTGATGGATGGAATGATTCTAACCAAGGTGAAGGGCACTTAAGAATCCTTAGACTGGGATCAGAATGAGGAACAGAGGGTGATCATCAACAAAAGGAAATAAAGAATCCTTTGCTACAAAGACCAATAGAAAAATTACGGAAGCTAAGGAGAAGCTAAGAATTCCCTAGCTAAGATAGTTTAGTAGAAAACATTAAGAATGTAAATAGTCAACACAGAGTGCATTTAAGTAAGTTCTGAAATCTGAATGTTAAACTTAGAAAAATTTGGTTTAGTGACAAAAAAATGTTTCACCTCATGATCTAAAAAGAACAAGTTTTCAAAAGTGTCATATAGTACTTTCCCTATAGGCAAGGCTTTGATACCTGAAGTACTGGCTTGTTCCTTAGCCAATTTCCTAAGTTTTTCAATGCAGTCCAATTGGGTCATGAATTTATCATGGATGACCATAGGACTGGGAAGGCCTTTGTCCCTCAAAATTTGAAATTTAGCCATGAACCTATCAGTAGCTACCTACATGTTATGGCATTTTTCTTCCAAGTTGACCATGAGGTTCCTTTTGGAAAGAACCTTTTTAACTTCCAGGATGGCTTCAGTCCTATCCTCTATACCAAGCTCATTTAGCTCATGTTTGTTCTTGCTATTCAGGAAGTGGATGAGTCGATTGGCATCCTCAGGCATACCACCCAATTCTTATTTTACTTTTTGAATAGCTCTAGTGGCTGCCTTTACTAGTTCTGTTTGCTCAAATATAAATTGAATTAATGGCCAAATATTACTGACAGAGTCAATGATATTGGCCCAGAGCATTTATTTGGTCTGTCCTAGTGGTTTCTACAATGCCAAATATTTCTCTAGGACTTTAATTTTCTCACCCACCCTTAGGGCTTTCTATGTTTCTTCTCTTTGTTGAATTTGGGCAAGATTACAATCAATTTCTAAGCTTGCCACTTTCTCCTTTAGCCTTTTGAGCTCTGTTTCCTGGATTGACATCTCCTTCATGGCTTTTACTAGCTCTACTCTTTTCTCTGTAGATGTGCCTGTTGTTGTAGACTCAGTTGTGATTGGCAGTGTTGTGGCAGGTGGAGCTGTTGGTGCCAAAGATGCTGCCAATGTAAAAGGAAATATAGTTATTATTGTGGGAATGATAATTGTGGAAGTTGTTGCCAGGTCACTTTGTTTGGACTAAATTAAAATGTCCAACTCCTTCTCTGTCTCTTTAAATTGGTCATTTAGCTTTAGGACCAGGTCCATGAGCTATTCATGTCCTTTTCTAGGACTTCTGATGTTTGTGGGTGATGCAACTGGGGCATCTTGAGTTGTTCCTTTATAGTAGTTATATCATCATTCTTCTTCTTTATTAATTTTTCAGTGGCCTTTACATGTTTGGGATCGTGTCCCAACTCAATGATTAAGTCCTCTAAGGACTTGATTCTGGTATCTTTGGCCTAAGAAGAGGCCTTTTCCATTTAGAAATGTGCTGATATATTATTCAGGGAGTTTTTCAATTGGTGGGTTGCGATGGCTTTCCCTGTCAAGGTGGAGTAAAGCATCTCCCTTGTCTGTTTATGCAGCTCAATCTAGTCAATAGGATGTATGTCCTTTGATAGTACTTCGAAGTCTATCTTTTTGAAGTTTGTTGTTGTTCTTGGTTGGTGAGTAGTGGGATTCATGAATGTCATTTTCATCTCCCCTTCTTTTACATCATAGGCTGACATAAGCCTTGTTTGACTGGTAGGGGCCATATTTAAGTACTGTGAATAAGTTTGGGCTTTTAGCCTCTCATTTCTAGCTTTTATGGCCTTGTATCTTCTCTGATGTCTTGGTCTCTGTTAGTTGGCATGAGGACACTTCAACATTTTGACACCTTTCCAACATCTGAGTGTGTGAGTTCGAAGGTTCTAGTGTGCCCCCAGAGGGAGTGGCATGCCTGCTTCCTTCTCTTTCTGTGTTGGTGGCCCCCACTGTTTCTTCTGTGAATTCCTGTTCAGAGACAGGATTTATCCTTTGTCTTTTAACCACGTTGGTCTCTGCATAGGCTAGTGATGTGGCTTTGCCTGAAGTAGTGGCCTCTTCCATGTTTCTTTTGAGGTTTTTCTCCTCATTTAGAGGAGTTTGCAAGGCCGGGGGAGTACTCATGATGGGCTCTAGTATACCTGTTTGAGTTAGCTCCTCTGATAGGTATGGGCATTCTGACTCTTCTTGTACCTGGGATTCTTCTTCTACATGTGATTCACTTTATGCTTGTGATTCTCCTTGTGCCTGTGATTCACCTGGTACATGCAGGAAAGAACCTTCATCAAGTTGTTTCTCTAAATCAATCAGTGTGTTTTCCACATCAACTTTAGTACTATCCCTGTCCTCTAAAGTGTTTTCCACCCACTCCAATTGGTTGGCATACATTTTTATTTCAGGGATTTTGTGATGAATATAAGGATCCATCTTGTTTTTCTGCCTTCTATTGCAGATGGATTCCAAGGGATCATATCTCCATATGAAGCTCTATTTTAGATTAAGTCTCTAAAGGATTTTCTCTACTTTCTTTTCAGATTCTTGGCTATTACACACAAAGGGGCCTATTTGATATTTGATTCTAAGTTGGGCCTTATTTTTGGCTTTGACAAAATGTACCTCATCTAAATTGATTATCTGCCTGTAGTACTCCAGAGAAAATAACCTCATTGGGAGGTATCTGGGTAGTTTATATGGGGCCAACTCATAGCCATAAATCCTAATTTCAATGTGATTTTGGTACAAGTACCAATCTCCCACTGTGTTGTTTTGAAAGCTACATGATCCTCCTGATATCTGAATTGATTCTTAGAGGAGGGTTGCCTAGTAGTGTTGTCACAATGGGATGTACAAATAGGTCTATGAAGTATGTATATGGATATGGAGAATCACATTTATGGAAAAATGAAGTCCAGAAAATCACCGACCTAGGGTGACCCTTTGTATCAAGCTTCTAGAGAGTAAATGGGAACTTATCAGCTTGGTAGTATAAAAAGAGGTGACACAAGACAAATTAATACTTAAAGACTCTCTCATTGCTCATCCTTAGAAATTGCTCATGCATTCTATCAGCGATAAACTTGGCATAATCATAAATGATAGTCAGAGGTTGTCCTGGAGTAAAGATGGACATGAGAGCTAGGATGATTTCATTTATATACTCACTGGTGGTGTAACCTAAGACACTAGAAATCATTGCTACAATGTCCTGGCCAAATGGGGAAAATATGGTGGCCACATATGGAGAAGGATCTTTTTGGATATGTTTTTCCTCCCTGATGAAGGTTTGGAACATCTTAGCAAGTTTTGCAATGGTAAGCTTGGGGAATCCGTCTAATAGGTCTCCAATTGAAATAGGGGTTAGATTTTGCACTGGTTGAAGTTGCAACATTTCATTTATTGATTGAGCAGTGATGGTGAAAAGTATAGTCTAGTTTGGGGACATCACTGCACTTTGGCTGGGGATATAGTTTGCATGGTAGTAATGGACAATTTTTGGGAAAATATGAACTTCAGGGAATTGGTACTTGGGTAAATTGGACTCCCAAAGACCAACTTTATCAGCGTGGCTCAGGTATTGATCTCTATATCAGTAGTATAGTTTAAGAGGGGATTCATTGACAAAGGTGTCCTCAATTGGGAAATATTTATCAACAAGGGGAAGGTGGTCCAGGTCCAGGTGAGGAGTGGAAATTAGTCTGACATCCATGACAATTGGGGTAGCCATTCTCAGTTCTTGTGGATTTGATAATGGGAGAGGTAAATTGTTAGTATTTTAGGGCAAAGGTGGTTCAATTCCAGGTGGGTTTAAGTTATTAGAGTTTCTCTTTAATTTTAATTAAGAACACTCAACAATTGGCTCTGAAATTGATAGGGTTTTCAATGAATGATGGTTTAAATACCTGCAATTTGAAGAAAACTGGGTCTAAACTAGGTAACTAGCAACTGTGAATGATTAAAAAGGCTATGAGTAGGGTGAAAGTTGACCTAGGAGCTTTGTAGCATCTTTAGGGTGCAATTGTACGTGGGTTGATAGCTTGGACATTCACAGACGTGTGAATGGAAGTTTACAGTTAAAAAAACAATAAAAACAATAATTTGGGGCTTTTATGGCTTTATGCACGAAAGTTAATTTGATGAGTACATGTGTACATTGGTTGTTCATCACATAGCGAGGTGAATAATGGTTGTTTTGACATGTAGTGGGCTAGCAGTAAGTGGTCTGCTTCGCACAGCGTTTGGATGCTTGACAGTATTGGGGGGAGGTCACCCGATTCCATTCATTGAGAGCCACATCACCTCGAGGGCCCGACGGAAAACAACCATTTTCGAGTGGGTAACGTTCGGATTTCAGGCCCTTCCGAAATCAACATAGGCCATCAAATGGGGAGGGGAAATATCGTGTGGTGGTTAGGTGATGGAGTTTACACGGAAAGTAATGGGGGGGGGGGGGGGCCTGGCAGGCAATTTAAGCACGGCGATTATGGTTTAATGCGAGATTAAGGTAGGGTTTAAGGTATCGGGTAGGATTTAATTGGGTTTTTTAACTAACTTAATCGAGGATCGATTAGCTAGTGGGTCCAAGGTAGAAAACATTAGTTTATATAACTAAACTAGGGTGGGATTTATTACTATTGCGGGAGTTAATATATATATGAGAAACAAGTTTTTATTATGGATTTTATAAATAAATTAGTAATTTAGTCAAATGAGTGGAAAAGGGGCACAATATCACAAATATATGACATCTCGTGTTTTAATGCTTTCCGATAATCACATAAAGATTTAGGATATAGTGTTTTTATGGGTTTTTGATATGAAAATTAGTTATGTGGGGGAGCAAATACTTTTCCTAGGTTAAAGTGATTTAACCTTAAGAAAAGAGTATTATTAGGAAAAATGAAGGAACTGAAGGGGAGAATGAATGTTTATGAGGGGGTTTTAGTACTTATTACCTATAAGTCATTGAGCTGAGGGTTCGGTCCCTCCAAAAGACAAAGAAATGCTCTAAGCCTCTTTGACTTAGGGTTTTTAAGTACTTTGAACTTTATTATGGGAAATTAGTTAAGTAAAAGGTGAAATGAATGAGGGAAATTAATTAATTGACTTTTATATCCATCTGCATGCTTGAGTGCCCATTCACATTTTGTAGAAATTTTGAATAATATGACACATATTCATAGAGATTATGCTGATTATACACTATTGTGGAATGCATGCATAATACATAACCTCCTCTACGTTGATCATCAACTTACAGAAGCAGAAACAATAACATGCGCACATAGAAGCATCAATCACACATATCAACACAGTATTTTCCAGGGGAAAGCGTCTCACTAAAAACCCCAATTATCTGTATATTATATTGATTGAGAACATCTAACAATACATAGTACAATACTCCTCACAAGTATCCAGCACTATCTCCACCTGTTACACACAATACAGCTCAGATCTAATCTCCAAATCTCCTCCGCTACTTGCCTGCCTCCACTGCGCAATCATATAAGAGAATGAATGAGAATGGTTGATCCAAACTCGTCTTTTACCTCATGGAATCACCCACACTGGAAATCACGTGAGTAGAGGCTATAATCACTTGGTATATCTCAATCCCATTGATTGTGCAAGATCTCATGCACAACTGATAGTCACAACTCACCCTTTCACTTATCTCTAACACCTGTCTCCACTGAACTGTCCATGCATTGAGTTAACTGATGTATTCTTCAGTTGCATTATGAGTTAATAATTAGTGGATTAATTCATATCTAATTCACACAACTCATCACTTAGTCTATTGGCTAGTTAGACTAAATACAACTAGTTCAGCTAAGTCAAACTGAACACAACTCCATTAACTGCTCATCTAACTCCACAGAACTCAACCACTTGAGTCCTAACTGAAGTCCTCCATGCAATAGCTCAAGTTAACCCATAGGTAACCACATGACTCCTTCAGGAAATTGCATGTGCCACATCTATAGCTCCAACTGAAGTGCTCCAAGAGAATAAGATAAAGTTTAGAGTCCAAATATTACTAAGGGCTAATAATATTTGACTGCTTATATTTTTACCTGACAGTCTAAAAATAGACTCTGATCACACCACTGTGATCCAAAAATAGAAGTCCATCTATTTTTCCCAACATGACCAATCATCCATAAACAACATCCTGCAACTCATACACATGATCCATATGTCTAAAAATAGACTTTGCGCCAAAACTTGCCTGCAGGACCACTTAGTGAAGGTGACTCCTTTCCATTAAGCTCCATCATCTTGTTGCGTTCTCAACAAGCATTTATTGTTGCACACTTTTCAACACTCCCTCTCAACAAGAAAGGCTTCCTCTCAAACCCGACCCTATCTCTGGAATGTTCTGCATGCAACACATCTGCCCAGTCCACTTTGCTCCAACAACACTTGGAACAAAAAACACTCCCAACTGACCACTTTGTTGGGCTAGGAACATACTCTGATGCTGAAGCTCTACCTGCTGCTGACAAGTGCTCCCTCTCTCACATCTGCGCTACTGCAACATCTTCATGCATCTCACACCATTGCACACCTCTCTATGCCACCTAGCACTATGCAAAACACTTGGGCCTCTCGCATTGTTGCATCCTGCATGCTATGCGTTGTCCTGGGATTCCCTACACTGTCGCTCTCTCTGCCGCTCCATCCGCATATGTCTCAACCCAATCAGTCAGTTCCTGCTACTCCACATCAGGGCTCCCATAGCAAGGTCTCATCCAAGAGGTTAGGTACCTCAAGGATTGTGCCCCTCCTCCTTGGGGCGATCACTCTATATCACCCCACCTCCTACCTGGAGGTATGGCTGCATGTGATCCCTCAGCCCACCTGGCTCGAAGTTTCCCCCTACTGGAGGTCTACGCATGAGTAGATGTCTCTACTCAATCTCTACTCAGCTTCTCCTGTTGTGGCTGCTCCACAACCTCTTGAAGTTGCTGTACCAATCATGGCTCCTCCAACATTGTCTGAGACTTCTTCTGGTTTTGCATGTTGAGAGGTAATATACCCTCCCTTTGAACCACCAAGCCTCCATCAGTTGCCTTGCTGCTCAAGGCTTTGCATGCATCTTGAACCTCAAGAGCATACAGGTTCTTGACCCGTGAACCAATCTGATTCACCTGTCTAGTGATGATGTGTCTAAGGAAAACCTTTCCCTCTCTGAAGACTACATCATAGCCTCTGTCTTCCAACATCGCGATTGACACCAAGTTTCTCTTCAGTCCTGGTACATACTTGACATCAGTCAAGGTAAGGCGAGCTCCATGCTCCCTCTGAAAAATAATCGTGCCTACACCTGAGACACTATACTTCTGATCATTACCCATCCCTGTGATTATCTGGAGATCTTTCTCCTCCAAAGTACTGAACAAAATTTTGTCACCGGTCATGTGGAAAGAAGCTCCACTATCAAGAAGCCAACCACTTCCCATCATGGATGAAACCATGCATGTGAAGAGTGTGAAATCCAACTCAAACTGTGAAGCAAGTGCCTCACCTTCAGATCCTTCCCCGTATCCCTTCTCAGACTTCTTCTTTGGGCAATTAGTAGCATAATGGCCCAACTCATGACAATGAAAGCGTCTCACCTTCAACTTGTCAACCTTCTTCCCATCATTGGAAGAACTAGATTCAGAAAGAGAAACCTTCTCCTTCCCCTTCTTTTCCTTACTCGCTAAGGCATAGTTCTCCTCATCATGCATAGATGAAGAACTATCTTTGGTGCACCGTCTAATCTCCTCTTGCACAAGATCCGACCAAAGTCTCTCCCATCCTGGCAATTTCTCCCTTCCATTCACCGAGTCCCGGTAGCTATGCCAACTCTTAGGAAGGCCAAGGAGTGGTAGACTCACCATATCCTCATCCTCAATAGTTACCCCCACACTTCCCAACTCATCCTGGCATTGGGTGAACTTCGTGGGATACTGGGGCATACTGTCTCCATTCTCACACCTAATGTTTCTAAGTTTATCCTTGAGTGCCAACTTCCTCTGGTCGCTCTTGCTTTGGAAAAATTCTGTCAACGTTTTCCACATCAAATATGGAGAAGCCTTTCCATGGAGGCTGGACACAATGTGATCCCTCACGCCCTCCAACAGAATCCTTCGTCACTTTGTTGTCTTCTTTTGCCAATCACCAACTTGAGCAGCATTAGTGGGTTTTGGGACATCCACATCTATGAACTCCTTCAAGCCAGTGTCATCTAACACTACCTCCATCCTATCTTTCCATGCAATATAATTTGAGCTGCCCTCAAGGGAATACTCCAATCGCAATCTGTTGAAAGACATTTCAACTTTGACACCAAGAAAACACTATTGCAAATTCGAATTCCACCAGCTCAAAACTCAATCGCTTTCAATCTAGAATTCGTGAGAATAAAGTATTTCTCGTACAGAGATCGACTATATGGGTGTTCACCGGATATATCACCTTCCAAAAGAAGGATGAATCCAGAGGCTACCTGGCCTGATCACAGGCTCTGCCTAAAGAAATAAAATGTAAACACTTTCTTAATAATAGATCTGATGATCAATATAGCACTGATATCATGTAGAACTTTTTCTACAAATCAGCTCGCTCTGATACCATGTAGAAATTTTGAATAATATGACACATATTCAAAGAGATTATCCTGATTATACACTATTACAGAATACATGCATAATACATAACCTCCTCTATGTTGATCATCAATTTACAGAAGCAGAAACAATAACATGCGCACATAGAAGCATCAATCACACATATCAACACAGTATTTTCTCGGGGAAAGCATCTCGCTAAAAACCCCAACTATTTGTATATTATATTGATTGAGAACATGTAACAATACATAGTATAATACTCCTCACAAGTATCTAGCACTATCTCCACCTGTTACACACAATACAGCTCAGATCTGATCTCCAAATCTCCTCCGCTGCTTGCCTGCCTCCACTGCGCAATCCTACAAGAGAATGAATGAGAATGGCTGATCCAAACTCGTCTTTTACATCATGAGAATCACCCACACTGGAAATCATGTGAGCAGAGGCTATAATCACTTGGTATATCTCAATCCCATTGGTTGTGCAAGATCTCATGCACAACTGATAGTCACAACTCACCCTTTCACTTATCTCTAACACCTGTCTCCACTGAACTGTCCATGCAGTGAGTTAACTGATGTATTCTTCAATTGCATTATGAGTTAATAATTAGTGAATTAATTAATAACTAATTCACAGAACTCATCACTTAGTCTATTGGCCAGTTAGACTAAATACAACTAGTTCAGCTAAGTCAAACTGAACACAACTCCATTAACTGCTCATCTAACTCCACAGAACTCAACCACTTGAGTCCTAACGAAAGTCCTCCATGCAATAGCTCAAGTTAACCCATAGGTAACCACGTGATTCCTTTAGGCAGTTGCATGTGCCACATCTGTAGCTCCAACTGAAGTGCTCCAAGAGAATAAGATAAAGTTTAGAGTCCAAATATTACTAAGGGCTAATAATATTTGATTGTTTCTATGTTTACGTGACAGTCTAAAAATAGACTCTGAGCACACTGCTGTGATCCAAAAATAGAAGTCCATATATTTTTCCCAACATGACCAATCATCCATAAATAGTATCCTGCAACTCATAGACATGATCCATATGTCTAAAACTAGACTTTGTGCCAAAACATGCCTGCGGGACCACTTAATGAAGGCGACTCCTTTCCACTAAGCTCCATCATCTTGTTGCATTCTCAACAAGCATTTCTTGTTGCACACTTTTCAACAATTTGAAATACATGTTGAAAGATGATAAATGTGCTTTTGCCTAGTCAATCATCACACTTTCTGCAACCTTTCTTCTACTTACCCACCTACTCATCCTACCATTTTTACTTTTCTTTATTAGAGTGCATTTGAGCTAGCAAACCCTTATCAAACATTTTTCATTCTCTTTACAATAGTAAACTAACTAAATCTAACCTTATTACATCTAAGGGCTCAGATTAAATAGTTGAGCTCCTTTTATTTACTCTACCTATCCAATTATCTGCCAAGATTAAACAGTTTGGTCAGATATTTATTCTCTATCTATAGACATGATATTGAAACATGAAATAGCCAAGTTTTAAACATTTTTACTATCATGGATCGTGGCAAAGGTTACAAACTACACACAATCATTTATTATGCAAAATAGTAGTGACATTTTGGCTTGCTCACTATCATGGTCCTTTTCTTTTCTTGGGGTTCATATTTTTATTCTTTTTTGACCTTTTTGTTCTTTTTGTCCTTTGATTATTCTTTTAGGACATACCCTCTTTACCTTTTTTAATTTCTTCAATATGGAAAACATTTGTAGAAAGAAAAGGTATGTACATATTACAGGTTTAATCTCAGCCATTCAAACATTATGACTCCTATTGGTATAGGAACCTAACAGTGGCTCAACTTGGGGATGGCATTTCTTGGTGAAATGTCAAGAACTTTGTAGACCAATGGCCTTTTGAATTGTTGTTATGCTATCCTGCAACTTTTGCTTTTGAAATTTCTGCATTATTGCTATTTATGACGATAAAACTTTTGAAGCTTAGAGCCTTCATTTTGGGCTTCAACTTGAAAAAATCACCATTCAATCTGTTCTAGACTTTTTGAAAGTAAAGTATGTACACATGATTAGTGAACTTAGTAACTAGGTTCAATGTAGTTTTTGAGCATTTGACCATTAACTGGTCCTCCTTCTGCTGCTGCGCCATCCATTTCTCTAAGGAAGAAAGCATTATTACCTCTAAAAGCATAAATGATATATGGGCCTTTCCATAGGAAATCAAATTTACCATGTTTACCTTTATCTTCTTTTCTTGAATCCCATTTTAAAACTTTGTCCCCTAGGTAAAAATCTTCTGCCTTAGTCCTTTTATCAAAATCCTTCTTGATCCTTTCGTGCACAACTTGAGATTTGATATACACTTCTTCCCTGGTCTGCTGTAAATGAATTGTTTGGTTGATTCTTCTTTGGATGTCATTTGGTTCAACCTACAATTCTTGGAGTAGCTTCATCACTGGTGTTCCCAAGGAAGATGGGAAAACAGTCTCCATTCCATAAACTAATTAATAAGGACTAGTACCAATGGACTTCTTTGTGGTTAGCCTGTCTGCCCATAAGGCATTTATTAGCTTTTTGTTCTATGTTTTCTTGTTATCCTCCAATTTGTTTTTGATGATATTCACTAAACTCTTATTTGAGGACTCTGATAGTCCATTTCCTTGAGGGTAATAAGTTGTGAAGTGACCCAGTTTTATATGACACTTATTACAGAAATCAATCATTCTCCTAGATTTGAAAGTTGCTACATTATCAGTGATGATCTTGGTTGGGCACCCAATATAAATAAGACGTTGGACTCAAGGAAGATTATTATAACAATATCAGTGGCTTGCCTTGATGGCATGGCTTCTATCCATTTGGTAAAGTAATCTGCGGTAGTGAGGATCCATTTATGTTGGGCAGAGGAAGGTGGATGAATTTCACCAATGAAGTCAAGACCCCATTGTTGAAAAGGTGCTTCAACAGATATTGGTTTCAAGGGCAAGGGTAAAATCTTTTTCTTTCCTACAAAATTCTAACATTTATGATAGGAGGTTACAAAGTTCTTTGCATTAAAAAATCAAGTGGGCCAATAAAAACTAACTCTAAGAATCTTGTCAGCTGTGGTTTTCTAGTAAATATGTCCTCCACAGTCACCTAAATAAAACTCTTTTAACACCTTGTTAGATTCTTCTTTCAATAAACAATTAAGAAGGAGACCTTCATGATTCCTCCAAAACAAGGCATTGTCAATTATGCAAAATTTTAAAGATTTCATTTTTAAAAACCAGCTTTTGGCCATGGATAATTTAGGAGGAGCTTGTAGATTTTGTAAAACATATATGATGTCAACATACCATGGTGATTCAATAAAGGCCTAGCTAATTGGTGGAGTCACCATCTCCTCTCCATTATCCATTTCTGCAATAAAATTTATATCTAAGGCTTGACAGTTCGATTTAGCCATGAGCTTGGTTAAACCTTCGCCTTTGATTAGCTTTGTTGGTTTGATTTCCAGGTCATATTCTAATATAGTAGCAATCCATTTCCCTCTCTTTCCATTTGGACCATCCTAAGTTAGGATATCCTTGACTACTGCATTGGGGACATAGGCCATTACATGAGAATATAGAATGTAAACTCTAAAATATTTGATAGCTTTGACCAAAGAAAAGGCTTGCTTTTCCATTATATTGTATTTTAGAGGGGCGTCTCTCAAAGATTTGCTGAAAAAGGAAATAGTTTGTTCATAACCCTGATCATTCTTCTGCAGTAGGACTACAACAATTGTATGTTCTGAGGCAAAGGAAAATATAATGAAATCCCTATCAAACATTGGACTGACCAAAACTAGTGTTTTTGTTAAGGCTAGTTTAATATCTTCAAAGGATCTCTTAGCTTTGATGGTCCATTTTATGGCCGAATCTTTCTTCAACATGTTATTCAATGATCTAATTAATTATGCTAAGTTAGAAATAAATCTCCTAAGAAAGTTGATTTTTCCTAAAAAGGCTTGTAGGTCTCTGATGCTCCTAGGATGTTGTATTTGTAAGATGGCTTCAATTCTTGCAAGATCTATTCGGATACCATCTTTAGAAACTATATGGCCTAATAACTTTCCCTCTTCTAACCCAAATAAATATTTCTTGGGATTCAAAGAAATTCCATACTTCTTGCATTTGATGAAGCCCTGCCTTAGATTATCTAAGTGTTGTTTATTGGATTTTGAGGATACAGTGACGTCATCTAAGTATATTACTAGGAAGTCATGAATTTCCTTAGCAAAAGCTATTTCCATGGCTCTTTGGAAAGTATCCCCTGCATTCTTTAATCCAAAATGCATTTTCACATATATGAATGTGCCCCAAGGAGTAGTAACCGCTATTTTAGCCTAGTCATCTGGGTGAACTAAAATTTGACTGTAACCAAAAAATCCATCCAATAATGAGATTCTAGTTGACCCTAGTACCCTTTGCAATATATGATCCATTTTAGGGAGAGGGGAATTGTCTTTAAGTGAAACTTTATTAAGATTCCTAAGATCAACACAAAGTCTAATCTCACTAGTCTTTTTCCTTGTGGGCACCAAATTTGAAACCCAAACAGAGTATCTAATTGGTGCTATTATCTTGGCTTCATACATTCTTTTGATTTCATTTTCGATAGAAAACAATAGGATGGGATTAATCCTCCTAAGATTCTATCTGAAAGGTTTCTAGTTTTCTTTTATGGGGATGGTATGTTGTATTATGCTGGTTTCATAGGACTTTAGGTCCTCATAACTCCAAGAAAAGACATCTTGGAATTCCTTTAGTAATTCAAGGTATTTCACTTTTTTAGTAGGAGGTAAGGACTTTGAAAGTTTTATCAATTTTGGATTTTCCTCAGTACCTATACTACATTCCTCAATATCATATTTTAAGGGTTCCATTTTTTGTTTTCTAGGGACATCATTTGAATCAAATAAGTCTTCCAAAGGAGTTAATCCTTTGGGAAAAAAGTTGTCTTTGAGATTAATGATTTTAGAGTCTTCGTTAATTATCTCATCAATTTCAACTTGTTTTAGGTTTTCTACATCTGATTTTGTAAATTTAGTGGGATGAAACCTATCTATCTCTTCCTCTTCTATTTCATTAATTTCTATTTTATCTTTAAAATTAGGATCTAATGTTATGTCGGTATCTACATGACTATTTACAAATTCTTCTTCTAAAGTTAAAAAATTATTTATCTGTTGGTAATTAGTGAATACTTGCCAGTTTTTTAAGTTATCTAAGGTAGCAGTTCTATGCCTAACCTCAGTAGTGTAGTGATGGTTAGGTTGAAATGGTAACTTACAAGTGCTGGCAAACATTGCTAAACTATGAGCCTGCATATTATGTTTCCTTGGGATGACTGCAAGCTTAGTTTCTAGGAAAGTGTTCAATATTTCTACAACTGTTCCTTTATAAAAACTTAACCTAGGATCTTTGGTCATATATACAACATTAATTTGTTTTATAACCAACACAGAATCTCCTGTAATAGAAACTCTTATAGCTCCTAACTTTCTAACCAATTTTAGACCTAAAAGAAGTGCTTTGTACTTAGCCATGTTGTTAGTGCACTTGAAATTTAGTCTGTAAGCATGGCCCTCTCAGTGATCATTCTCTAAATTGTATATCCACACTCCTACTCATGCTCCTAATTTATTCACTGACCCATCAAATTCGAGATGCCATAATATTTCATGTTCATAATTCTTACTGTTTGGGGGACAAAATTTTCATTGATTAAGGTGTCTTGATCATCTTTTTTATTTGAAATCTCTTGAGTTTGGGCAGTTTCATTTTGAGCTATAACTGCAATTTATTTTGGTTTTGAAATAATGTTGTTTGAAGTAGTTTCTTGTGTTTGTTCAGCATTGTACAGAATAAAAGAATTGATGTCATAATGCATGGAATAGATTGGAAAGTTCTGAGGCCTATCCTGGCTACTCACTACATATTTCATTAGGGTCTATCTGTACAGTTTTTTAGGATGTCCAAAGACTAAAATTGTGGCATATGACATGTCAAGTTGCAAATATCCTTGGAGTTTAGCCCCCCATGATCTAGACAATAGCATGCCATATTTAGGTGGTATATCAACAACAACTATATCCGTAAGAAGAGCTTCGGCGTAGATCACATGACAAAAGACCTTTGTCGACGCGTTTTGAACCAACTAGTGTGGTTCATCGTCAGGACAAGTTGAAGAAATAGATCTGGCGTAGCATGTTAAATAGACAGAGCAGAGACTCCAACGACTATAAAACGGCTATTTTTGACTCATGGACCAAGGTAAAAATTCTATTAATAAATTCAATATTTTTTTAATATTAATATTATTTTATTTCTAGAAATAAGTAAAATTAGGTAAAAAGAATAGTATCCCAAGTTAATTTGTCTAATTAAATTAATATAGTAATACTAAAGGTTACTTAAATTCTATTCATATTCCTAAAAATAAGATGTTAGGTTAAAATAAGAATAAATAAATAAATATGTAATTTTAATGGTAATAAGTTATTAAATTAATAACTAACTATATATATGAATGTTTATTATAGGTATGACAATTTGTTTTTAAAATTATATTCCTTACGATTGATGTAATATCCTTTATTATCTGTTTATAAAATTAGTAAGATTACAATTAATAGTATCCATCTTACGAGGTTGGATCGAAAAGTAGGTGAGAATGTTTAATAAATAATTTAATTAATTTAATGAGATTATATATATATATATATATATTATATATATATATATATATATATATATATATTATATAATATATATATATATATATATTATATATATATATATATATTTTGTGATAGAAAAATATATGGAAAAGCCAAAAAGGGCTGAAAATAAAAGTTTAAAGAGAAGCAATCATACAAATAAATGAGAATAACTTAACATAAATATCATAATTTGTATATACCTATAATAATGACCTACTGAATACAATAAAAGGCAAGCAAAGGACTTCCACCAGCCCTCTTCAAAGAGAAAATCATATATCAATTTAAAATCCGAATAAAATAAATACCGGAGGAACATACTAAAAAGGCCAGAATATGAAGCTGCCAGCGATAAATTTATAAAAGCGAAAAGATATAGACGATACTAACAAGAAGAATGCAACATGGATGAACAAAGGGGGAAGGAAGAAACCCTAAGATAACAGGGCAGGGATCCAACTTCTACTTACCTTCCAACCATCATCTCGGTTGAGGTTGATGGGTCTTCGTTCAATTTCAATAGCTTCCCTTAACTTGCGATGATGGAACCGATCCACCCTGGCAATGACTTGGGCCTCCTCAATGCAGACATGATGCTTAGTCTTGTCCACATGCTCTGCTAGGGCTGAGGACTTTGTTCTTCCATGCCTCAAGTCTGCTGCATGCTCGCCAATTCTCTGCTGGATGGAGCACCCTGTTTCTCCTATATAGGGAGTCCCACAAGAGCAAGGGATCAGATACACTCCCTTCAAGTCCTTGGGGTTGACAGGATCCTTCACCAATCGCAGGGAATTACGAATGGTTCTGAGGGGCCTGAAGGTAGAGGGAATATCAAACTTTCTAAGGACCCGAGCAATCCTGTCCGTGGTTCCTTGGATATAGGGAAGATGGACTCCTGGATGGCGTTCCTTAGGCTCTTTCTTAATCAGCACATTTTTGGAGGCTCTAAGGAAGGCCTTCCGCCCAAGTTGCCTATTGTATCCATTTTCCACAAAGACATCAAGGAGGTGGGATCTCTCTCCCTCCAGGCTTTTTTTATCCGAAATCCTGAGGGCACGCGTAGCTAGGGTGTTAAGAACACCCATCTTCTGAGCCGGGAAATGATGGGAATCGGCGTGAAGATACTGCTCTGTGTGTGTTTTCTTTCTGTACACCGCGTGGGAGAGAGAGCCATCCTTCCTCTTAGAAATAAGAATATCCAGGAAGGGGAGGCTACCATTGACCTCTTTTTCCATGGTGAACTTAATAGCGGAGGATTGGCCGTTGAGGTGATCCAAGAAACGATCCAGCTCCTCATGGCCATGGGACCAGATGACATTAGTGTCATCTACATATCGTTTCCAAAGCTTGGGAGGGAGACGAGCTGAGGCAAGAGCCTTGGCTTCGAAATCTTCCATAAATAGATTTGCCACAATCAGGGAGAGGGGGGAACCCATGGCAACACCACAGGTCTGCTATATTTTATTCGGATTTTAAATTGATATATGATTTTCTCTTTGAAGAGGGCTGGTGGAAGTCCTTTGCTTGCCTTTTATTGTATTCAGTAGGTCATTATTATAGGTATATACAAATTATGATATTTATGTTAAGTTATTCTCATTTATTTGTATGATTGCTTCTCTTTAAACTTTTATTTTCAGCCCTTTTTGGCTTTTCCATATATTTTTCTATCACAAATTACACACACACACACACACACACACACACATATATATATAATCACATTAAATTAATTAAATTATTTAATAAACATTCTCACCTACTTTTCGATCCAACCTCGTAAGATGGATATTATTAATTGTAATCTTAATAATTTTATAAACTAATAATATAGGATATTACATCAATCGTAAGAAATATAATTTTACAAACAAATTATCATACCTATAATAAACATTCATATATATAGTTAGTTATTAATTTAATAACTTAATACCATTATAATCACATATTTATTTATTTATTCTTAATTTAACCTAACATCCTATTTTTTAGAATATGAATAAAATTTAAGTAACCTTTAGTATTACTATATTAATTTAATTAGATAAATTAACTTGGGATACTATTCTTTTTACCTAATTTTACTTATTTTACGAAATAAAATAATATTAATATTAAAAAATATTGAATTTATTAATAGATTTTGTACCTTGGTCCATGAGTCAAAAATAGCCGTTTTGTAGTCGTTGGAGTCTCTGCTCCGTCTATTTAACATGCTACGCTAGATCTGTTTCTTCAACTTGTCCTGACGATGAACCACACTAGTTGGTGCGAAACGCGTCGACAAAGGTCTTTTGTCATGTGATCTACGCTGAAGCTCTTCTTACAAGTGGTTGATCATCAACTGCATATGGTTCCTAGGAAACATCATCCTCTGTTCTGAGGAAAATAGATTGTTGATCCTGATAAAAAAAGTGGTTCTCACATGAAAACTCTTCTTCATCAAGTCCCAATGAACAATTTTGCTGGAATAGAGTATGGATTTGTTGTTGTGCTTGCTAGTCCTGACCCTTCTACTCTTTTGTTTTATTCTAAAATGAGGTTGTTGTTGTTGACCTCGGTAATTAGGATTTCTGACTTGAAATTCTAATATTTTCATCTTATCCATCATTTTCTCCATGGTTTTGATTAAAGTGTCAAGCTTAATATCCGATGAAGTAGACAACTCCTCTTTAATTGTGACCTTCTTGTCCACTTTCTTCTGAGATCTCTTAATTAGCAGGTTTTCTTCAACACTCATAACATTCTTCTACATTTGTTCAAGAGTTGTGGAATTCCTCTCTCTCAGCCGATAGCCATACCAGGATCAAAGGCATCAGGATAGTGAATCAAATCCAAGTTAGAAGGAGGTTTGATGTTATCTAGGATAGCATTGTAGACCTTATTGAATATGGTGTTGAAGTCTTGCATGGATTCATTTGTATCTCTTTTCAATGAATTGTATTCACCCAGGATCTGAAGGGGGCTCTTTTTCTCTTCCCATCTGGCCAAGAATAAGTCTATCAATTGTTGGGGATCAGCTATTGTAGCAGCTCCCAAAGCATGGAACCATTTCTTCACTTCACCTGAAAAACTTTGAGCTATGAGGCGCATTTTGGCATCATCTTTATCGACTTCTTTGAGATCAATGGAATCTAATATTATAAATATGTTGTATTGTTGTTATCTTGGTTGTGCCACAAACATAGGTAACCTTTGACCATAATTCTGAGGTAATACAGCAAGCTTCCTAAGCAGAACTAAAGGGGAAAATCTCACCGTAACAGTTGCAGAATGTGGAACGATAGTTACCGCAAGGAGTATTGATGGAGGAGATGTTTTGGAAGAGGATGATTTGGGAGGAGATGATGGTTTAGTGGTGGAAGATGATGGGGTAGTTGTGTAAGGAGGGTTTACAATGGGGAAAGCCTCTTGCTAATATAGGGTATAATCTTTTTCAGAAGTTACTTTCAACTGATCAAATAGATTCCGAAGTTTATGAAAATTTTACCAAACCTCATTGTCAAGCTTATCAGATGAAGCCTTAGAAGATTGTATATACGAATCAAACTTAACAGTTTCTAAAAGTTTCTCTGCAAGGGAAGACTTGGACTTGGACTTGAATAATGATAACTCAAATTTTAGATAAAAAGAAAAATCTTAAAGAGAAATTAGTTGTGCAGGTAAAGATGTAGTTCTTAGCAATGGAGAAGTACTGGTTTCATATTCTGGAGGCTAAGACTTCAGCTTTCTCAAAATTTTCTCAGGATTGTCAACTACTGCTGGAGGGTTGGGATCCGGATTCGACCTTGTATATCTTTTAGGATCCATTGTTTTACTTAATCTTCACTTTGGATCAATTACCGAATCAGCCTTATTGAAAACTAGAACCTGTCACCCATAGGCCTCGATCTTGATGAACGCGTGAGAAAAATCCCCGGGAAAATTTGAAACTTCACACCCCAGTATGGGCACCAAAAATGTTAGTACTCATCATTGTCCCAAAGCTGATTTGGCCACTAGCCCTACCAAATCAGAGAGGGCTCTCTTAAAGGTATCACAGTTAGTGAAGTGACTGGAGAGGGAGTCAGATGTTAGGCTAGATATTAAGCTCAATGGTGTTTTATTTTATGGTTTTGTTGGATGAAGATCATAGATCTAAGAACTAGGCTAAGGTTTCTAATGATCAATTGCAAAGCTATAATGGGGCAAGGTAGGCATGATCATTGACATAAATGGTTTGTTGTGGTGGTGTAGAGATGAAAAAGTAGAGAATCAGAATGAACATGTAATCATGAATTCATTCATCAAGAAGAAAGAAAAATAGCATGAAAATATCAACAAAACAGAGCATATAACTTATGAATTCTATTTAAAACTCATGGGATGATCACAAGAAAGCCTAGAGATGGAGGGAAACGAAATATCAGAGAAAAATTGTTATAGAAACATAGCATAGGAATCCCAAGATAATAATTGCAACTAGTTGTTATATTACTGCAAAATGTACACTAGCTCCAGGCTATGATTCACAAACATCCAACCCACAATATTTCGAGATATGAAGTATTTATACAATTATTTACAAAATAAATATCTTGAAATAGAATTCAAGATTTATTACAAAAGTTATAAAAATAGACCAAACTGCTAATAATATCAGTCCGGTGAGTTCTGGTGCTATTCTGGGCATTCTGGTAGTAATTGAGGCCTCAAATAGACATTAATGTTAGTCCTGTTGGCTGATGAATTACATTGTTGTTCCATTTTTTCTGCATTATGTTTGAGTGGAGGCAGAATGGATATACTTCGGAAATTCCTTCACTGTCTTCTGAATGGAGGCGGGATGGATGATTTGATGCTCTTTGAATGGAGGTCGTAATCGTTCAGTTTGGAAAATTACATGAAAAACAATGAGAAAATGTGGTCGAGGGTGTCAAAAAATGAACTGATATTGACCATCCAGGAGAATTATTAACCATTGATTTGGGTTGTCTGTGTTGGGCATGGAGCATGATTATTTAGAGGTCTTTGTTTTAGCCGGATGTATAACCCAGGAAGATTGTACACCCCTCCATGCGGGGGGGTGTAGGGGGGCCTTAAAAGTATAGTAATTTCTAGTCAATCTGGGTCATTCATTAGGCAGATGATTTGACAGTAGAACTTATGTTTAGTTTAGGGTTTTTTTCCCTAGAAGGCAACCCCTCTCTTTGTATGAGGGTATTGTATTGAGGTTGTGCAATAGATGTGTATTCTCAGAGCAAGAAACAGAGAGGCGAGACTATGAGAGAAAACAGAGGATATTACAACGAATCTGTTGTAGGTTGTGTCTCTTCATTTTGCTGGATAATAGAAAGGAAGGACTGGCTTTTCGAGGTGGATGTAGCACAAAATAAGTGAACCACATATATCTGTGTCTCTCTGGTTTTATGTGTTTGTGTTTTTCTGCATATTATATGTCTTGAATTTCTCTGTCATATATATAATTTTTCTAACAACTGGTATCAGAGCCGAAGGTCTATTTGGCTGAAAAATTCGCAGGAAAGAAGGGTTTCTCATTCAAGTGGGAGCAATGGTGGAAGATGGTAAGTTTAGGGTTGAGAAATTTAATGGCCAAAACTTCTCACTGTGGAAGATGCAGATGGAAGATTATCTGTATCAGAAAGATCTGTACCTACCATTGAGTGGAAAAACAAAGATGTCGACAGGTATGACAGATGAAGAATAGAACTTTCTCGATAGAAAAGCACTCAGAACAATACGGTTGTGCCTCGCAGCGTCGGTCACCTTCAACATTTCAAAGGAAACAATGATAGAGGGTTTGATTCAAGCATTGGAAAAACTATATGAAAAACCCTTGGCCTCAAACAAGGTATTTATTATGAAACGGTTATTTAATATGAAGATGTTGGAAGGTGGATCTGTTGCAGACCATTTAAATGATTTTAATATAGTTACAAGTCAGTTATGTTATGTAGGGGTAAAATTTGATGATGAAGTTAGAGCTTTGTTATTCTTGTGCTCATTGCCAGAAAATTGGAATGGTTTAGTAATGGCCATTAGTAACTCTGTTCTGGATCTAATATTTTAAAGTTTGATGATGTTGTCGATTCTATCCTTAGCGAGGAAATGTGACGGAAAAACTCTGGTGAGACATCGGGTAATGCTTTAAGTGTAGAGTCTAGGGGAAGAAAAATGGAAAGAGGAAAGAGCTCAGGATATCGCAGTAAATCAAGGAAAGGTAGATCCAAGTCCAGATCGGGGCTAGTGTGCTAGAAATGCGGAAAGAAAGGACACCTAAAGAAAGACTGTAGATCTTGGAAGGGAAAAGAAGGAGATGCACAACAAGAAAACAATCATGAAACAAATGTGACAGGTGAGGTGTTACAAGATGCTTTGATTCTTTCTTTTGAAAATATTACTAATTCCTGGGTCATAGATTCAGGGGCCTCATTCCATGCCACACCTGATAAGAAATATTTTCATGACTATGTTCAAGGAGATTTTGGACAAGTCTGTGTGGGTGATGATAAACCCTGTAAAATTGTTGGAATGGGTAAGGTTCTTGTAAAACAGTAGAATGGAAACAAATGGCTACTAAAGGAGGTAAGGCGTGTTCCAGATCTGAAGAAAAAATCTGATTTCAATAGGGTAGTTAGGCGGTGAAGGTTTTGTGACAACTTTCACAGATAAATCTTGGAAGGTCACCAAAGGAGCCCTGGTAATATCAAAAGGTGAAAAGGTTGGTACATTGTATTTATGCAATGGTATTTCTAACTCTGTTAATGCTTTAACTTCCAAAGGATAAGATGCAGCATAATGGCATCATAGGCTCGGACACATGAGTGAGAAGGGGATGAAGATTACTCACTCAAGAAATTTGTTGTCAGGTTTGAAGGATGTTGATTTGGACTTCTGTGAGAATTGCATTTATGGAAAACAAAAGAGTCAGATTTCTCAGAGTTGGGAAAGAAAAGAAGAGCAAAAAATTAGAGCTTGTGCATACAGATGTATGGGCACCTGCTCAGGTATCATCTCTCGGAGGCTCTCGTTATTATGTCACTTTTATTGGTGATGCAACTAGAAAAACTTGGATTTATTGTATTCGTAATAAATCTAATTTATTTGATACTTTCAAGAAATGGAAATCTTTGGTTGAGATTAAGACAGGAAAGAAATTGAAGTGTCTCAGATCAGATAATGGAGCTGAATATTGCAGCAAAGAGTTTGATAGGTACTATTCAGAGCGTGGAATTCGCAGAGAAAAGAAATTTCCAGGAACACCACAAGAAAATGGTGTGTCAGAAAGGATGAACAGAACAATCATGGAGCGTGCAAGGTGCATGAGATTACATGCAGGATTGCCTTTACAATTTTGGGCAGATGCTGTAGATACTGTTGTTTATCTAATAAACAGAGGGCCTTCAAGTTCCTTGGACGGTGGTGTTCCAGTGGAAGCATGGACAGGTAAAAAGGTAAAGTACTATTTTTTAAAGCCTTTTGGTTGTGAGGCCTTTGTCTATATTAATAAAGAAAATAGAACAAAGCTTGAGGCAAAATCAAAGAAATGTACCTTTATTGGATATGGTATTAATGATTTTGGTTATCGCTTATATGATTATGAAAATCACAAAATCATTAGGAGCAGAGATGTAATATTCAATGAAAATGTCTTGTATAAGAATCAGTTGCAGGAAAAGAAACAGGAAAAAGAAAACAAGGAATACACAGTTCTTGATGGGATCACTGAAAAAGTAAAGGTGCATGAAAATAACAATAATCAACAATCACAACAACAACAACCACAAGAACAGCAACCACCACAATAGAAACAGGCACCCCAAACACCTGAAAGTTGTGTTAGAAGATCTACCAGGATAAGTATACCCCCTGAACGATACTCTCCTTCATTATATTATTTATTGTTGACTGATTCTGGTGAACTCGAATGTTATGAAGAAGAAATGCAGGTTGAAAGCAGGAAGAAGTGGGAGCTAGACATGGAAGAAGAGATGGACTCCTTAATGCATAACTAGACTTGGGAATTAGTCAAGTTGCGTGCAAGTAAAACTACATTGCAGAATAAATGGGTTTACAGGCTGAAGGAAGAAGATGGAGGAAAACAAAGGTACAAATCTAGACTTGTGGTGAAGGTGTTTGCACAGAAGAAAGGTATTGATTCTGATGAAATATTTTCTCCTGTTGTTAAAATGACTTCATTCAGAACTATTTTAAGTCTAATAGCAGTTGAAGGTTTGCATCTTGAGCAGTTAGATGTAAAGACAACCTTTCTCCATGGGGATTTGGAGGAAGAGATATATATGCAGTAGCCACAATGATATGAGGTGAAATGGAAGGAGAAAATAGTGTGCAGGTTGAACGCTTAAAACAGGATTCAAGGCAATGGTATCTAAAATTTGATAAGTTTATGTTTGAACAAGGTTATACTAGATGTCACTCTAATCATTGTGTTTATCTGAAAAAGAAAAATGATGGAAGCTATATTATATTGTTACTGTATGTAGATGACATGCTTGTTGCAGAATCTAACATGCAGGAAATAAATGTGCTCAAAAGAAAATTGGCAAATTCATTTGCAATGAAGGATTTGGGAGCTGCAAAACAAATCCTTGGTATGAGAATAACTAGAGACAGGAAAAATCGCAAATTAACATTCTCTCAGAATGAGTACATAACAAAAGGTGTTGAAAAGATTTAACATGCACAATGAAAAACCAGTTAGTACACCTTTTGCTAGCCATTTCAAACTTAGCAAGGAAATGTGCCCAAAGACCCAAGAAGACATGGATTATATGTCTAAAGTTCAATATGCATCAACAGTTGGAAGCTTAATGTATGAAATGATCTGCAGAAGGCCTGATATTGCACATGCAGTGGGAGTTGTAAGCAGGTACATGAACAATAGAGGAAAGGAACATTGGATGGCAGTGAAATGGATTTTTAGATATTTGAAAGGTACCACAAATCAAGCATTATGCTTTGGTGGTTCAAATATTTCCTTACAGGGATATGTTGATGCAGATATTGATCCAAGTGGATGTTGGTGGCCACCCACCTATCCCATTTCGACCCCCACAATTGTCTCTTTCAGCATTTTTAGTTTCCTTAATTATAGCACAACTTACTATTTTTAGCAGTTTTTCGG
>APFE031527441.1:29309-82744 GCA_000404065.3 Pinus taeda
AGCTCAGACCACTCCGACAAGGTCCTTACACCAGTACCAAGGCTATGGGCAGCAATGCTTTGAAGCACAGCATTTCTCCATTCCTTCGCTTGCACCGAGTGTTTAATGTGGACCGCCGTCGACCATGCTTCCCACCATTGCTGGACACATCAAAGATTGCAGAACAGCTCACCAGCGACCCAACTCAGCAGAAGCTTCCTCATCTCAGAGAGGAACTCAACGCAATGGGGACCATTGCTTCCTAAGGGGGGAGGAATGATCCAGGTGGATGTTGGTGGCCACCCACCTATCCCATTTGGACCCCCGCAACTGTCCCTTTCAGTTTTTCAGTTTCCGTAATTGTAGCACAATTTACTACTATTTTTAGCAGTTTTTCGGGTCCTGAACTTCCGGAGCCGTTTTGAGGCCCTAAACGACGTTTTTTGGGGAATCCGGGGGCAACATGGGACCATGGAATGTACCGATGTTGCCCATTCCAAAAATGATAGAGCTCGAATAGATCTTTCTAATGAGCTATTGTACGCGCCAAACGGAGATCATATGCCAAAGTTACGACCCCGGGAAATTGATGTACCAATTTACCCAAAACGGGGCCCACAATTTGGCGTTTCATCTTCTAGGGTTAGGTTTTGGAATGTGAAGGGTTTTCCATTGTGTCTCAACAATAAATAGGCCTTCGAGCCTCATTGTAACACAGTTCAGAACAATTCAGAGGCATGTAGCCTCACATCTCTTTTCAGAGATAAGCTACCATCGCCCTAGCTGGTTTATTTCCAATTCTGGTTGTAAGCATATTTCGGTATTTTCCATTAATAAAATGAAGCATTATTTCCGCTGCATCTTTGTGTATATGGTTATCTCTGTATTTTATTGTGTTCCTGTTTAAATTCGGATCAGATATGGCAGGGGACAGAGATAACAGGAGGAGCACTACAGGATATGTATTTACTCTTGGAGGAACAACTATCAGTTGGGTTTCTAAAATCCAAAGTGTTGTTGCACTTTCAACAACAAAAGCAGAGTATGTTGCTGCTACAGAGGCTAGTAAAGAAATGATTTGGTTACAAAGGTTTATGGGTGAATTGGGTAAGGAGCATGATAAGGGCACGTTATACAGTGATACCCAAAGTGCCATTCATCTTGCAAAGAACTTAGCATTTCATTCCAGGACTAAACACATACAGCTCAAGTACCATTTCATACGATCAGTGTTGGAAGATGGACAGTTGAAGCTGGAAAAGATACATACTAGCCAGAATCCTGCAGATATGCTAACAAAAGTTGTAAGCAGGGAGAAATTGAGAACATGCTCAATTTCAATTGGTCTTCAAGGATGACGATGAATATGAGAAACAACCAGGTCCAAAAGAGGAGTCATTGTCCAACAAATGAAGCAGAGATGGAGTTACTAAAATCATTCTCCAAGTGGGAGATTGTTGTGTGTGTAGCATGATTGTTCAGAGGTCTTTGTTTCAGCCAGATGTATACCCCAGGAAGTTTGTACACCCCTCCATGCAGGGGGGGTGCGAGGGGAACTTGTCCCCCCCGGCGGGGGCTCGGGGGCAGCGCCCCCGAAGCTAAAAACAGATGTAAACTTGCATTGTAAAAGTATAGTAATTTCTAGTCAATCTGGGTCGTTCATTAGGTGGATGATCTGACGGTAGAACTTATGTTTAGTTTAGGGTTTTTCGCCCTAGAAGGAAACCCCTCTCTTTGTATGAGGGCATTGTATTTGAGGCTGTGATAGATGTGTATTCTATATTGGTGAGCGGAAAACAGAGAGGTGAGACTGTGAGAGAAAATAGAGGATATTACAACGGATTTGTTGTAGGTTGTGTCTCTTCATTTTTCTAGATAATAGAAAGGAAGGATTGGCTGTTTGGGATGGACGTAGCCCAAACTGGGTGAACCACGTATATCTGTGTCTCTCTTGTTTTATGTGTTTTCTGTGTTTATATTTCTACAATATTTTATGTGTTCCAATTGTTAAGAAAATTATAGCATAACATAAATAATTACTGAGAATTACTGAGAGAAATGAATATAAAAATAACTAGCAACAAGCATAAACACATAAACACACATGTTTATATAGTAAAATCCCAAATCTCAGGAAAACCCCAACCATAATGAAATTCCATTATCCTAGCCAAAACCCTAGCCAATCCAGCCAAGTGAGCCTTCACCGCTCACCTCCAGGACCTTGCATTACAATGAAGTCCTTCCAGCCTTTTATAGGCTCCATTACATATAATACCACGGGCAGAATACAATGGGTGCACAATACCATGTGCCTCAAAACCATCACTGTTTAACCTCTTTTGACTCTATTCCCAGTCAAGTTTACCTAACATGTCCTTCCGCCCACATCACTGTCCCATCAGCGTTACGTCATCACCCGCCATTGTTTCTCCTGTTGTCATGTCCGCCATGTCACCCTCCTGCTCAGCAACCGTGTCAGCAACTACGTCACCCTCCATACTCCATTACCGGAGAAACCAACGTCATTCTGACGTCATCCCCAAAATGCACCAAAAAGGTCCGAAAAGTCCAAATTTTTATATAAAACACGACAAAGTGATTGTTTTGTTTATTTTCGAAAGCTCGTTGACTGCGCAACCTTGCATGCAATTTTACGACGAGTTGGACTCCGCTGCTGCATATTTCATCACCCAACTCAGTGAACTCCACAGTGCAGCACTTCTGCTCAACCTGCAGTCCCCACCTTACCTCAGACACTCGAAAACCAGGTATTTACCTCATAATCCCTATTCAACCTTGCTTAAGTAATTTCTCCAGTGAAATCACCTAAAGAGTTGAAATTAAGTCAAAGAATTATTACCTGTGACCTCTGCAACAAAAACAACTGCTATCCAACCATTGTTTGTGGAGTAAACCTGCAAACTCTGCCAGAAACCTCTGCAAATTGCCCGGCTAAAGTTCAATTCTAGCCTGCCTTCCCACCTCTAAAATTGTGTAAAATTACCAAAAAGGAAGAATTATTCCTTTGTTTCTTCAGAATTCCAAGCTTATTCTATAATTTCCTGAGAAACCTAATCCACTGTTGTTTCCTATTACCCCAAAGATTTTTTCACCTAACAGCCTGAAAGGAATCCTATCCCTATAGTTTGGTCCATTTTCCCTCACTGTAGTTTGCATAATTTACCTTTATACTATGGATGCTGCCCTGTAAGATCACCACAAGATAAATTCAGTCCACAAGATCTTGAGAAAGGTCCTAAAGCACAGTTATCCTTCCTATTGTTCTACAAACACACATTCTAGTCAGAGGCACACTCAATTAAAGTATGGAGGCTCCAATGGCTCTTAACATTGCCCCTTTGAATGCACCACACATGGATTTAGAATGGTTACCTTTGGTAGACGGGGACTTCCAGATTAAGGACATGATGGGCCTCAAGTCTCACCTCAAAGCTGTGCGTCAATTCAGAAACAATCACAGAAATAAAACTGATATCTTGAGAATCTCGGAATCTAGTATGCCCATCTACTACCTCCCATCAGTCAATGTGCTGCCTGACTTCATTCATTTGTGTCATGCAAACTATGACCCCAGGCAAAGAGAAATCCTCACTCCAAATGGGTCTATACTGTTCTACATAACTCCTCAATCCATAAATGAAATATTCAACTTTGAGCCACCTCAGCCTCTGGTTCCTCTCACAATGAAACTCCTTCTTCATCAAGGTGCAAAACTCTCTAGCGTAGAAATATCAAGAGCAGGTCAGTTGTTCATGTGGCCACAGTTCCAGGCCAATCATCCTCCACCCTATCATCAAGTCTCATTCAATGAAACAGGCAAGCTGTTGGTAAATATGATTTCCTACATTCTAGGATGCAAAACCGGTGAGTTTGTGGATGAAACCGTGTTTGTGCTATTGACCATGTTCACTCCAGGATAGCCCCCTGCTGTCATGTATGACTATGCCACCTTCATAGCAAACAAAATATTTGAGCAATTCATAATGCTTTGTGCTATTGACCATGTTCACTCCAGAATAGCCCCCTACTGTCATGTATGACTATGCCACCTTCATAGCAAACAAAATACTTGAGCAATTCGTAATGCTAGAGAGAAAAATAGTGTTTAAATATACCTCTTACATTTACCATCTTCTGTTGTACTATCACCCTGATAGTTTCAAAGTTCCTCTCAAGAAACTAGACTCAAAAGGAGAGAGGAGTTATGTTATCTTCTGGACCTCAGTTTTCCATGAAGTCCACCTCTCTCCCTACACATATTGTGAGTTTGTTGATATGTTCATCTACCCAGCCACTTTCCTTTTGATGATGACTCCTCCTGGTAGGCTCACTGCTGAAATGCAAAGAATCTTACATATTTCAAGGGGCTACAACATTGGTGATTGGTACTTCTACCAAAACCACACAGTGATTAGAATTTATGGTTGTGAGTTGCCTCCCTATAAACTGCCAAGATATGTCCCCATGAGACTTTTTGCCTTGGAATATTTCAGGCAATTTAGTAGTGCATATTTGATTCATTTCCATGGAAAAAACAAGAAGGCACAACTCCAAATTGGACATCAATTGGGCCCTTTTGGTTTCAATAAAAGGGAAGAAGCCCAGAGTGATGCAGACAAGATGCTAAGTGAAGAGCTGATGTTGAAACAAAGCTTCATTTGGGCACCATATGACCCTGAACATTTCATAAGCTTTAGAAGAGTCAAACACAGACTTTCAGGATATGTGCACCAGCCAATCCCTCACATTGAACAATATGCTAATCGACAAGAATGGGTAGAGGGAACACTAGATGAAGAGCTTACTGAAGAAGAAATATTAGAAAAATAAATGAAAGAATTGACCTGGATTATTTTGCACAGGTCCCCTTCACATAGCCTCAACATATTGGAGCAAGCACATCAACTGCTACATATTCACAATAGTCGGCTAAAGAAACCATTCCACCTATAGGGAAAGGAAAGGAAATTGAGCATTCATAACAATAGAGTACAATGGGAGAGCAACCATCCACAAATCAGGAAAAGGGTCAAGAACAAGGCCCTTCAACCCAAATAAAGGCAGCTGAAGTCCCTGTACTACAAACCCCTCACAATGAAGAAAGAGCTAACAAGAGGGACAGACCTGAAGACACACCCACAGGGACATCTACAAATCAAAAAGGGGAAAAGAGACAGAGGCTAAACCCTTATTCCGAGGAGGAATTTACTGAAGAGACCACGAGCAATATCAGGGGAGAGGGAAATTTTGAACAACAGATCCCTCCTATTTTGGAAAGATCATCCAGCTCCTTTCAGCAGGACCAAGAGAGATAGCCAAGTGTGAAGGTTTCATCCTCCAAGCAGTAGACCAAGCAGGGCTCAGATATCAAAAGATCATTCACTGAAATTAAAGCTAGAAACGAACCAGTGAGGTTTCAGCTTTACAATCAATTGTTAAGAATGGCTCCTAGAAATCAACAAAGGCTAATGGCAGCCTATCACATGCAAGCAGGAAGATGACTCTTAGTCACTTTAGACCCACTGTACAACAGCCACAATCAACTGCAGATTATATCAAAACCAATCTGGAAGTTCTTGCCAAAGACATCCATCCAATAGACTAGATTAAGTTGCATAAACATGCTGGAGAACTGGTATACTCCACCTTAGAAGATAAAGCTCTAATGGCCCATATATTACAAAATTCATTGTATAACACTTATGCCCAACTAGAGCTGGAGAAAGCCTCCTCACTGGCCAAGGATAATAGGATAAAATCCTTGGAAGAAATCATTATAGAGTTGGGACATGATCCGCAGGATCCCAAAGGCGCACAAACCTTGATAAGGAAAAAGGAGGAGGACATAGCAGCTTTGAGAAGACAATTGAAGCTACCAGCTACCATACATCCTCAAACTACAGAGGTGGCACAACAAAAGGAAGAAGAGGATGTGGTCAACTTACTCATGAGGATGAACCAAAGATTGTTGGACAATAAAAAGCATTGGAAGAGGCTCTACAAGGGAAACAGCCAGAGGTGGCCTCTCGGCCATCCCAAATAGATCCAATCATCTCAGGTCCTCCTCCAACAATCAATATAGCAGCACCTCCCCTGGATCCAGCTTCAACAGCAGGTGCACTAAAGGAGGCCAGTTTAAGCATGGAAGAAATGATGAAAGAGATAAAGGCATTGTGAACCCAGATGGCAGAACTCAAGGAGACCAAGGAAAACCTAGCCAAAATTGAGGTTAGTTATGACAAATCAAAGATGACCACTGCAGAGAAGACCAGCGAAGTAAAGGCCCTAGAGAACAAAATAAAGTCCTTGGAGAAGGACCTCACTCTCCACAGAACCCTGACAGAAATAAAAACTATTTTGTGGGACAAAATATGCCAAGCTATTGCTAATCAGTGGACAACAATACAAACCATTCTTGATCAGATAGAGTTGATAGGATTGGCTCAGTATGAAACTCAAAAGGCCAGAGTATTATTGGCCAATAAACATGTGGAAGCCAGTCAAATGATTCACTTCTTGAACACTCATACCAGTGAAAATATAGCATCTCTAGACATTCACAATAGGACAGAGACTATTTTAAGAGTCAAGAAGGTACTAACTATGAGAAATTTTGTTCAAATAGTGGAAAGGAAATGCCAGGAAATGTAGGCAGATATAGAAGCCTTCAGACATAAATTTTCAATGTTACAATGCAAAGGTTTTCCTAGCTTGGTTACTAGTAGTGGGAAGCTATTAAAGCAAGAATAGTATGTTCATAGGCTAAATACCTATGTGCAAAATCAGATTATAGCATCATCAAGCAGCACAGAAGAAATAGTCCCTCCCATAGGGCAAAGTTTGTATGATAAACTGGAAGGTTTGTTCTTCATTGAGCATGAGGTGGCACATCTTTTTGATTTCCATCCAATCTATTACAGGTACACTGAAGCTGATGAGACACTAATCAAAATTAGAAAGCATCAATTACCAACAAATCAGTGGTGGCAGAGTATGCTGGAGATTTTACCAAAATAAATGCAGTTCTCCTTTTTTGTAAATTAATAGCATTAAAAATTAAAAGGTGATATCTAAAAAAAATCAAATCAACTGAGAAAGAAGATTCACGCAAAAGGATAAAACAAGCTCAGACACAGGTGGAAAAATAAATCACAACAAGAAAGCACATCAGGGAAGTGGTCATCAACCGCCTATCAGAGTCAAAAGGTCAACTAGAACCGGGACACCTACAACAGCTAGTACAACGTATTTATTTCCCCAGTTATTGCTGCGTGGTTTTTTCCACATTAGTTATTGCTTCTGCCAGAGTAGATGGATAAATTTATGTCCAGATATTTCCTTACAGGATATTTTGTAAACTTCTATAAAGACTTGTAAACGAAATGTATTTTTGTTGGCTGATGAATATCATTCTGGATCTGCTCTGTAAATTTTGAGAACTCTTCTGAAATAAAATTAGTGGACGATGTGTTGGTGAATTTGCTGGTTGTGGATTGAATGGCTAAAGGATGTGTTGCAAAATTCTTGTGTTGATGCATGGATCAATAAGTTTCCTTAACTCTTCATTTACTGTATTTGTAATTTATTTGTCATATCAGTACCATGTTCTAAACAGGAAAAAAAGATAACCCAGAATTTACTGTCTGTACTCTGTGTTCAGTTCTTGTAGTTTTCTATGTTTTCCACAGGACCATCATAGGCAAGAATTCTTAAGTGCTCTTGTCTTATATATTAAACATCAGCAAGGAATTCTTAATTGCTCCCTGTTAATGTTTACACAATTTCCCTCTATTAACATAATGTAAGATTCTTGATTGCCTTTCATTCCCTAACTCCATTCCATCCTACTTTCAAATTGAAATATTATTCTATGTTCAACTATCCTGCTCTGTAATCTTCCATTGCCAAAGAACTGCAACCAAAAGTTTACTACATTAGACTCCATCAACCCAATGGTATGAACTTCTCTCAGCTTACTACCTTGTTCTACTGAATGTCATCTTCCAAACACCAAACAAAACTTGGGTCTCATAACTAGCCTAATATACAAACAAACAAATCTAAATCACGAAGAGAGAGCCCTCTCCGGTTGCAGATTGGCTAGGATCTGCAGCTGAAAGATTGGTTAGTGGTTACCTCGGTCGTATTCCCTCCTAGAGCCAGGGAACAACCTGAGTGATAACAACAGGGAGTTAAACAAAGCCACCCTATGAGATTACTTTGTGTTGCAATTTATTGATGAGGTACTTGACACACTTTCTAGCAAGAAGTATTTCTCTTTTCTAAACAAGTATACATGGCATAACTAGATTCAAATAGCTGAGGAAGACCAAGAGAAGACCACTTTCACTTGCCCTTGGGGTACCTATTCCTATTGAGTTCTTTGTTTTGGACTTTGTAATGCCCATCCACCTTTCAACAAGCTGTTGTAGCCATATTTTCTAAATTGATCCATGACTGTGTAGAAGTATATATGGACAACTTCACAATATATGGAGATGATTTTTCCCAAGCTCTGGAAAATCTACAAAAACTGTTGATTATTTGTCAAGAAGCCAACCTACCCCTTAACAATAGTAAATTTAAAATAATGCAAACTAAGGCGATATTCTTCGGCCATGATCTTTCATTTTGTGTAATCAAGGTCGGTCCAGCAAAGATTGAGGTAATCTCGCATATTTCAATTCCTAGTACACAAAAGGTGGTAAGAATCTTTTTGGGACATGCAGGTTACTATTCTTGATTTATTGAAAATTTTACAAGAATTGTAGCACCTTTATGTAAAATATTTACTAAGGACATAATTTTGTTTGGAATGATGATTGTCAACATGTTTTTCAGGTATTAAAGGACAAGTTATCCACCACTCCAATATTGAGGGGACCAAATTGGCCCTTACCATTCCACATTTGCATGGATGCTTCACATACGGCACTTGGAGCAGTTTTAGGACAAAGGGAAGATGATTCTCCTTATGCTATTTACTTTGTCAACAAGAATATTTTGCTTGGTGAACTAAACTATACAGTTACTGAAAAGGAATTGTTAGTAGTTATTCATGTGATTAGAAAATTTAGACATTACATAACAAATTATGAGACTTTTCTCCATACCAATCATTTTTCCAATAGATTTTTTATGAACAAACCTATCACTAATGGTAGGATTATTAGGTGGTTGTTGTTTTTGCAAGAATATAATATAACTTTGATTGATAGGCATGGGCAAGATAATTTGGCAGCTAGTTGCTTGTATCGAATGAAGGTCGTGCAAGAAAATATACCAAACCCAGTACCACGTGATTTCTTAAATGAAGAATTATTTTCTATATCTACCATTACTCCCTAGTTTGCATATGTTTCCAACTACGTGGTGTCAGGGAAGTTTCATGATAATCTGTCTACCAGTGAGAAACATAACATTATACAACTTACTGCAACCTACTCTTGGATCGATGGATACTTGTTTTACACTGGACCTGATTTGATCATCAGGAGATGTGTGCAAGAAAATGAGATGTTTGGTGTGTTGAAGACCTACAAAAACAAACCTTGTGGGGGGGACTTTGCAGAAAAATGGACCGCATACAAAGTCCTTTGTACCGGGTGTTATTGGCCCTCAGTTTTCAAAGATGCAAAAAAAATTGTATCCAGTAGTGACGCTTATTTGAGGATAGGTAGGTCAGTTCCTTCAGATGAGATGCCCATTCTGACACATATATCAATATAACATTTCAAGAAGTGGGCATTAGATTTCGTGGGACCTATCTCCTACACATCAAAGAAGAAAAGTATATTTTAGTTTAAACTAATTATGTTACGAAGTGGGTGGAAGCTAAGGGCTTGTGTGCAGAAACCGAAAAGGCGGTAGTGGAATTCATTTTTGAAGACATTTTCACTACATTTGGAGTACCCTACGAGATTTTTACTGACCAATGCACATAGTTCACATCAAAATTGGTCAAGGATCTCACTAAAAAGTACTGAATCAAACATCAGAAATATACTTCTTATCACCCCCAAGCCAATGGGTTGGTGGAATGCACAAACAAAGTGTTAGAATCCATCTTAACCAAGACCATTTAGTTACATCATAGGGATTGGGTTGACAAGTTGTTGGAGGAATTATGGACTTACCCCATAACTTGGAGAAATGTGACAGGGCACACTCCCGTATGAGCTATTTTATGCTAAGAAGGTGCTGCTGTCTATTGAGTTCCAAGTGAAAACATTTCGAACTACCACTCAACTCAGGATGAATCCTAATAAAGCCTAAGAACACAGGTTAGTGTAGCTAAATGAGATTGGCGAGATTAGATAGGATGCATTCCATCGAACCATGTTGGTGAAATGTCAGAGAGCTCATTGGCATGATAAGTTTATTAAAAGAGAATATTTTTTGTCCAAGAGATTTGGCCTTACTGTATGATAGTAAGCTCAAACAGTTCAACGATAAATTCTCCACTAGGTGGTTAGGTCCCTATGAGGTGGATGAGGTTTTTGACAATGGCTCAATCCGTATTAAAACTATTGATGGCAGTCATACCTCTTTCGTAGTAAATGGCCACCGACTCAAGGTTTATTACCAACTACTCTCTCGACAACATTTTCAGCACGAGGTAACAAGAGATCCAAAGATGGAGTTGGTCCATGGAAATTACCACTTGGAGTCCCCTTTTGGTGGTTCAAAATATCTAAATATGACAACCTCGAGCTATGGCTACTTTAGGTTCGTTAAAATTATAGAGTAGCAGTAGTTAGGGATCTGATGGGTATATAATTATTCCTTTCCGGGCTTAGTAGAATACTTATGGGAAAGAAACCCCAATATAGCTTCCATTCTAGTAATTTAAATCTCTATAAATATCAAATGCCTCAAGTAGTTATCATCCCTAGCCTGGTTAAAATATATGGGGTGGTGAGGAGGTTTACCATGTTCTGAAGGCAACATTCAATCAATTTCATGACAACGCTCAAGGAGAAACTTTTAGATTATGTAATCCAAATTTCATGTACTTAGTAGCTTTTTGTACTCTAATATATAAACATTAAATTCTGTTATTGTGAATGTATTTCAGGAACAACACTTTTAGAACACATTTGGTGTTTATGCTTCATTTTCATAAACATCACTTCATTATCAGTGTCTGATTCTACTATCAACAAAAGATGGTCAATCTCTATAGCTCAACATGCTAAATCATTTTGAGTTAGTAAGGTATGTGCTAATAATTTGTTTAGATTTAATTATGAATAGTTAAAATTTTATCTAGCGATAGTGGCCACAATTTGACGTGATCTACTAGATTGTGTTGCACTTTCTACATATGTTTTTTAATTTTAGAATAATGTGTGAAGTGAGGAATTTCTTAAAACCTCATATATTCCAAACTATTCAAAAAAATCATAAAAGTAAAAAATAAGAAAATATATCGTCAAATTTGACCTAATCTGTGTTTTAATTCTTTTATTATGTGGTTGAATCATGGGTGTCACCTTTCGATATGATTTTTACGTGATATAGTGGTGTCTTTAATGTAATGTCCATTGCAGCCTAGGTGAATTTTCCTTGAACCTGACATGTTGTGGTACGTCATTTCCACCATTTCCATCTTCATTGTGCCTTTGCCCTCACCTTGTCATGTTGTGATATTAACCCATCCCTTGTTTCAGCTCATAGCTTGGCCATAAAAATTTCATGAACATGGTTTCCCTAGATTGGAACCTATTTTCCATGTTAGTGTCCAGGAAAAATTACATTCCTATCTAGAAATCCCTTGTCTCTTCCTACCATGATATATCTAATCTTCATTTTCTCTTTTTCATCATCTTCTATATCTATACCAATAGGATCTCATCCACTTTATACATTGTGATTGCTAATAATTTATCCTCTCTTATGCATGTTCATAAGCCTTAATCTCGTTTCACCATCATTGCCACATTATGATCAGACCATTGCTTTCTTTCCTTGTTGTTGTTACCTTCCTTGAAAGGGCCACTTTGATAAGTGGTACCCTTCGGAAAATCTCTACTTACCTTTTCTTAGCATAGTTTTGTTAGCTTGGAACTAGTTGGTATGCTTTATGATTTATGACATTTGTTATAACCCCATCTTCCAATCCACTATGGTGAGAGAGACCCAAGTTCGCATACCTCTTTTGCTAGCCAAAATGCATTCCCTTTCACCCTTGCTTTTACTTGTATGTCTTACAAGGGAGTTATTACATTCTAGAGGGGTGAAATTACATAATTAAGTAATTTCTCATAATGATTTTGTCACAATTTCATAATTATGAAAACATATGTTTTTCATAATTGACAAAAAGGTTCTATACTTTATCATTCATAAGGAGATCATGTTGACCTACTTATGTATAAGTCAGACAGGGGTTCAATTATTTAGAAGTTCTGAAACATCTCAAACCCCCAAGTGTCCATATACTTTCTCTTGGAGGATAGAACAAACCTATATAATCTTACTGTATCAACAGGAAAGGGGCTAGATCTAGTTTAGATGTGTGTAAATCCAAATATAGTTAGATGTAGTTATTCAAAATTAGTGAGAGAAATTTGATATATTGTTGTGTACATAGACATTATCTCTAACCTAGGAGGAGGCCAGGATTGCAAATTCAGGAGGAGTGCTCTCATTCTATCAATATATTATATCATTTTGATTTATTAATTAAAAATTGATTCCCTTCCCATCATATTGATTTCTCTGGTCTATTTTATGTTATAGATTAGGTTTTAGTTATATTCATGTTAATGGATTCTACATAATATGTGGTTTTATATATTTTTTGTTTGGATGTGTCTAGGTTCTCATCATTTCAAGCAAAGAAGTGACGACTTGTAGTGGATCCCTCAAGGTAGTTTCACCAAATAACAACCTCTTCAATTAGAAGCTACACTTTATTCACCTAGATTTGAAAATTCTATGAAGGTGTGGATGTACATGGAATTGGGTTCACTACAATTTCTTCATATACAGCCTTTTGGAATTTGGGCAAAATCCATGTAGCTCCTTGTATCACATCTATTTTTGGTACAAAAACATTATTCATAAGTAAATGCTTAATATTAATTATTTAAATTAAAATTACAATAACTATAAAATGTTCTTGAGGGTTAGCTCAATTGGTCACATTCCCATCATTAAAGTGTCTTTGATATGCAGAGGTCACAAGTTCAATTTTCAATTCTCGACATTTTCTAAGTTAAGTTCCATAGTCTATATCTAGTACAAATATTCTATAGATAGTAAAGGTTCCATAATTTATACCTACTACAAATATACTATAAATATAAATACAGAAATTAATAAATATAAAATATTATATTATAATAGTTGGTAAATAAAAATAATATTATAATAATTAATAATTGAAAAAATATTTCTTCAGTGTAATACCATGAAAATTAATTAAATTTAAGTAATTCGTATACAAACTATTACTATAAAACTGGTTAGAAAATGCTCTCTAATTATTTCTAGGCATATATTAAAAGTGAAATATAGGATTTTAAAAATAATGTCCATAATAGTCTTATGGAATTGGCAATATTGTGAAATATTAGTTTGGAATCTGGATCTCCTAAATGAAGCCCGACTTTTAGTTGAAAGAGTCATAGTTATCTTGTTATGCAATTCAGTTTCTGTCCGTTTTACTTTCTGGCGTTTATTGACGCAAGGGTGTAGTTATCTTGGTATTTATGAATTTTTCAAAGTGTGTATGTATTTTTAGAGCATTTTAATTGTGACAAGCTCTTTTTTTTGTGGGGCTCAGTTTACTTTTTCTGCATTTTAGTTTTTGATATTTGTATGACCCAATTTATTGGAAAATTTTAAGATTTTATCCATTGCATGAGATAATAAGGATTTGTATTTTTAAGTGTAAAAATAGGCAATATATATTATTTCATTAATCTATCTTTATTTCAAAATATTATTGTGATTTTTTCATATTAAAATTAATTTGGTTTAGTTAGTTAGTAAACTTCGCAAGTCTATATTCATAATATAATATTCAAATTATAAACTTATTAATATTTGTTTTAGATAAAGATAAATAAGCTTTTGACAAATACATAATTATATTAAAACATCATTGTTGCTATTAAAGAAATGAAATAAGACATGCTTGTTGGTATATATTCTCTTTTATTTATTATTATGTTACTTGAAGCTTAACTTTCTACTCATTTTAATTGATTTTTAAAAATTTATTAGATTTCCAAATGTTTTTTAAATTTTATAAATTATAATATATATATATATATATATTATATATTATATATATAAATTTAATGTTAACATTTATATATCATTATATATTTATATATATATATGATTTATTTATATTCATTTTTACTTGACTTTTAAAAATTTCTAGATTTTCAAATTGGATTATTAAAATATTTAAAATAAATGAATATTAATATTAATTGAAGGAAATGTCTAAACTTTAATCTTTTGAGAGTTAACATTTTTTTTTGAAATTTATGTAAAGCATAAAATAATTAAGAAGATCTTTATGGAATTATTAAAGGTAATTTGCTAATTTTAAATAATAATAAAAAAAGATAATATATTTAATACAAATGTAAGTTTAAAAGTGATAATCTTATAATTGCAAACTCATTATCTAGACACATACATAAGAGGCATATAGACACAGACAAAAAAAACATCTATTATTTTGTGTTCATAACTAAGACCTTTTATTATCATGATTGTGTCATAATGTCGGTTCATGTTGTCATTCAGTACCATGCTAAGCTAAAGCTCTATCATCCTTTCCCCAAGTTTAGCATAAGGCATTGCATGGCTACAGCAAAGTGTCACAAAGGCAGACTCTACATTGTCTATAGATGCATCACTTTGATTCTATGTTGGCATTTTGATGGAAAAGCATAAATTAAGTACATGTCATATAAATTCATTACATTTCCCTTTTTTTTTTTTTTTTCTCAAAGGTGGAATCGTTGCTTATGTGAGGATATGGTTCCTTAAAAAAGCAGCTTGGGATCAATGGAATGGATGTATTATTTAACATAGAAGAATAAATATGTTTGAGTTCATCATTGTGGGTTCAACATGAATATGACAACAAAAATAGGGATAGGAATATGAGGCCAGCTATCAAGATTTCTATATGACTTCAATATTTCTATATACATGCCAGGTATCAAGATGATGTAGTCATGTGTGAAGTGGACACTGAATGCACGAAGAGGGTCCAGAAAATCTTGCTGTGTCTCCCTTCAGTTCTACCATTTTTTAAAAAAAAATTCCCCTAGTTATACATTTTCTCACATTAATGATAATGATTACTTTTGCAATGACTTTGATTTTTCTAATTTTAAAGACAATATTATTTTTTAAAACAATTATATTTTCTTATTTATTTGTAAAAAAATTGAAAAAAAGGAAAATTGTGCAATTATAATTATTTCATCATTTGGAAAATAGGTTTGAGAAGATCGAAATATCAACTGTTTATAGTTGTCTACCTAACATTTAGTGTCGCTTTTGATGGTTGGTGGTGAGTCTATTAGAAATGTTCCACAGCTAAAATTTACTGTTATGCTCTCGACCTATGAGAAGATACCAGAATACCGAGTATACGAAGAAATATACCCAGAACACAGAACAATAAGAAATAACAACATGTATTTTATTATTCAGAAAGGAAAGAAAGGTTCACTTGGCTCTTTGAGGGGGCAACCTCCAATAGAGCTGGGTTCAATTACAAAATAAGACACGACGCTCCTCAAGGGGAATCTCTGTGCTTTATATAGGATTCATACATGCAGTACCATGGGTCAGTACCATGGTTCTTATTAATGCCATCTATCTAATACCATAGCCCATTTGCAACTAATTGTGGCCCCTTCTTTAAATGCGCATCCACTACTTACAATTATTAATATGGTATTTATTGACATTTTAACTAACTATAACTATGATTCAATCCTATTACATAAATAAGGGGGTCAAGGTTGGACCTTAACATGCCCTCCCCCATAAAAACGGCCTTGTCCGCAAGCCTGAAGCTGCGGAAACTGCTGAAGAATAGTGGCTGGTTCATAGGTCCCATCTTTTGTAGATGTGTCTTTCCACTTGATGAGGACTTCCTTGATCGTGTGGTCATGCAAGTATCGTTCTCACGTGTCAAGAACCTATTCAGGTTGGAGCCTGATTGAACCTTCTTCATCTAATTCCGGTAGACTGGTTTGAATTCTGCAATGGTTCCCAACAACTTTCTTGAGGCATGAGACATGGAAGACAGGATGGATTTCTGCAGTGGGTGGCAAGGCTAGGTTGTAGGCTACTTCTTCGATGCGTTGAACTATTTGAGACGGTCCATAGAATTTTGGAGATAATTTCTGACAACCCTTGTCTTTGAGTGATGTTTACTTATATGGTTGCAGCCTCAAGGATACTTGATCTACTTCTTGAATTTTTTTCTCCGAATGATGTTGGCTTGCCTGTTGCTTCATGCAATTTTGAGCTTGATGGAGATTCTCTTTGAGGTGGGCCAGAATGGTTGCACAGTTCTGTAGGACTTGATCCATTGCTTGTAACTTTGAGCATCCCTAGATATAAGAAGTAGGTGAAGGAGGGAGTTGACCATAAACTCCTTCATATGGAGTCATTTTGGTGGTGGTATGATAGTTAGTATTATACCACCATTTGGATAGAGGTAACTATTGTACCCATAGATGTTGTTTTTCTGAAGTGAAATACTTGAGGTAGGTCTCCAGACATTTGTTGACTACTTCAATTTGACCATCGTTTGGGGATAAAAGGAAGTACTAAGTTGTAGTTGGGTATGTTGTAGCCTAAAGAGTTCCTTCCAAAATTTTCTGGTGAAGATCGGGTCATAATCAAACACAATGGAAATGGGCATGCCATGCAATTTCAAGATCTGGTCAATGAAATATTGAGCCACCAAAGCTGGTGTAAAATGGTGAGGTAGGGCACAAAAATGACCATACTTAGAAAGTCTTTCCACAACCACCATGATGATTGACCTGTTTCCTCACTTTAGAAGAAAAGTAATGAAATCCATAGAAACCTCCATCCAGATTGAGGCAGGGATGGGAAAAGGTTGTAATGTGCCTGCAAATTTCACTGTTTCTCCTTTATGGCACTGACACACATCACACTCAGCTACAAAAGTAAGAATGTCCTTTTTCATGACTGTCCAAAAGAATGAATGTCGAGTGTGAGCAAAAGTATTCTAAAAACCTGAATGGCCTACAGTGGGAGATGAGTGAAACTCTACCAAAATGCGACTTTTAAGGGTGGATGTTGGTGATATCACTACGTTGTCCTTGTAGCAAGGAATCGCATCTTGCCAAGAGTAGCCCACTATGAAATTTGGATCTTCTTGCAATTTGTTAATGAGTTGGGAGAACAAAGGATGTGAAAATCATTCCTTGCAAGCCTCTTCAATCCACTCTAGAATGGGAAGAGAGATTACTAGCAGGGTGCATTCCTCCTCAAATTGGCATGATAAAGCATGCGCTATGACATTTTCTCTCCCTTTCTTGTAAATTATCTCATAATCATATCCCAACATTTTGGCTAGCCATTTATTTTGTTGTGGTGAGGATAGCCATTGCTCCAAAAAATATTTAAGGCTTTGATGGTCTGTGTAGATTTGAAAATGTTGCCCCAATAAGTATGGTTGCCAAGTATTTATTGCATGTAAGATGGCCATCATCTCCTTTTGATAGGTACATTGTCCCAGATTTGTCCCACATAGTTTTTGGGTAATGAAGGCCAAGGGTCAACCTTCCTGCATTAAGACAACCCCAATACCCATACATGAAGCATCACATTCAATCACAAAAGATTTGGTGAAGTTGGGTAGTGCCAATATGGGAGTGGAACACATGGCATGTTTGAGAGCTATAAATGCCTATTGTGCTTCATCATCCCATAGGAATTAATTTCTCTTGAGAAGGTGAGTGAGGGGTCTAGCAAAGCGATCATAATTGTGGACAAATTTGCAATAGTAGCTGGTGAGACCCAAAAATCCTCTCAAGCTCTTCAAGGTCTTTGGTTGAGGCCAATCCTGCATTGCCTGAATCTTTTTAGGATCCACCCTGACACCTTCACGCCCCACATTGTGGCCCAAATACTCAACTTCTTCCATGCCAAAATAGAAGTTGGACAATTTGACAAATAATTTATGCTTTTAGAGTAGTCGCAAAAGTAGATCTACATGCTGAAGATGTTTTTCCCAGGTGAGGCTATAGATGACGATGTCATCAAAGAAAATAAGGACAAATTTTCTGAGATATGATTTGAGCAGGTGATTCATGAGGCTCTAAAAGGTGGTTGGGGCATTACAGAGACCAAATGGCATGACCAAGAATTCATAATGGCCTTCATGAGTTCAGAAAGAAGTCTTTGGAATGTATATTTCTTTCATGCGAATTTCGTGATATCCCGAGCGACGGTCGAGCTTACTAAAGAATTGAGCCCAATTTATCAAATCATCAACAACTGGGATGGGAAAATTATCTTTGATTGTCAGCTTGTTGAGGGCCCTAAAGTCTAGACACATACACCATTCCCCATCTTTCTTAAACACCATAACCACAGACGATGAATAAGGACTAATGCTAGGATGAATGACACCGGTGTGGAGCTATAAAAAGGGTCTCTTTCACCTCTAATTACCTCACATTAATATGTCAATCTGGGAACATTTTGTTATTTCCAAGAGTGTCTCAGTCTAAGGCTATCATTTGCTAGAGTAATGCTAGTAGCACATTGTTTGAAAATACAAGAGTAAACAGATGCTTGTTTACAATTAACTACTTCAAAAGATTAAACCACTCATTCAGAAAACTAAGTAATTTATCAGTCAAGGGTTCAATAGAAATAACCCATCCCTTTGGAAACTAATGGAAAAGGAAACCAGAGAATAGATCGTGGATCTGGGAGCTGGACAGTAGATGTCAATGCTCACTACAGCCTGAGATCGTTCTTCACACCAAAATAACAAATGACAAGAGATGAAACGACAGATAAGAAATGGAATAACAATTAAGAAATAGAACAGCAAATCTGAAATGGAAAACCAAACTTGAAATGGAACAACAAACATGAAATGGAACAACCATTAAGAAATAGAACAAAAATTAAGTCTAACAAGCAGTAACACCTTAGTCTATAAGATCAAATGCACTAATTGTAATGTACAGGAATCAAACGACAATCCTTCACTCTTCAGGGCAGATTGAATAACACACACAAATGGAACAACACTGATTACTGATGAATTATAGAATAGCGCTTGAAAACCATATATACACACAACACACTTAAGTAGTAATCTGATCCAATTATCACCTCATTTAGAAAGAGTATGATTGCATTTCAAAATAGAACAACATTGCTTATAAATCCAACAATCGCAAAGAATATAACTTCCAAGATGAATTATGTAATGTTAATAAACAAGTGCACAACACAAAGGCTCTGTTATGAAATAGCAACAATATTCTGTAAAGACTAGCAGTATTATATCAACACCTAAAGGAACAGTGACACGATGCAAAGTCAATACAATAGTTCTGTCTTTAGAAACCTTAATAAATTAAACATAATAGAGCATGTGATGTAAACTTATAAAACACATTAGATTACCAAATAACATCAATAAGAAAACCACGGATAAACCAAATTTTATGGTACAGGAGCAAGTGTCCTTCAGGGTCGGGCCCTTACCCTCCAGGGGTACACCGCTTGAAGTTATTCCAAACTCAAAGATGAAATAGTAACCAAGTTTGTATTAATGCATAAAGTGAAATTACAATAGATCAGTTCTTAAAGAGACTCAATGATCAAAGTTTTGATCTTAAAGGAAATTACATAATCATAACAACATCTCTCTTCGAGCTAACAATGTTGCCCCTTTTATAAGGGTGAAGGCAGAGATACCTAAGTGCAGTAATAGATAAAACAATGATCCCTTCACCGAACCATTAGTCCTCAGTCATTTCTTTTCTTTCTTGGGCCGAGCCGATATCTCCACTTCCTTTCCAGGGATGATTTGCTTTGATTTGCTTTTCCTTGTTTGAATACAGTCTCCCATCAAAGGGATAGCGATTAACCCATCCTTGTCCTTTCCTTTGTAATGACAACTTCTCGTTTTTCCTTCTTCCTGCATAAGGAAATGATAATTGTCAGTGTTTTCGTCTTGCATATTAATCTCACACATTTAATTATAATTCCTTATCATTTTCCTAGTTCATGATGCAAAAGGTTTGTAAGTTCTAATGAAAAGACACTGAAATAATTATCAAAAACATATCTTCTTTAGTACTCCACACACCCCCTTGCTTACCCTTTTTCATGCCCTCATGAAAACATTGTAGTTGACGTGTAAGGCAGTGAGTGAGTAGGCTGGAGATGGAATCTCATGTGAAGGCCTACAACCATGATGCGTAACTACGTATTCAAAGAAATGGCCTGTCTAACCCTCAAGCATCTGATACAGGGCTTGGTATCCAGGTGCAGGGTGCCAAATAATTAGACTCCAGAACCTATATCCTAACCAGGATGGCCCTGCCCTCAAAATTATTTCGCCATAGAGGTGCAAGCGGCTAGCAGCTAATTTAGAATTCTCATACTTAAATGGTTCCCTGAGCTAGATATTCGGATTAGAGATTTGATACTGAAATTTAGCTGAATCAATGGCAGGGTCTTTGATAGAGAAAAAGTATTCTAATCCCTGTTGAATGATTGCCTAACGCATGGGTCCTAATGCTTCAATTACACCTGGAGTCTTCATGAGGTTTCTATGTTTTCTCCACAACTGTACTAGATCCCTAGGCTCGGCTCTTATCCATAAATCTAATCCATTTTCTTGTCTTTGGAAAGCATTATAGGCTTTGATCCATTTAATTTGATTAACCCCAAATGAAATAAATGCCTGTAATTGGATATCCCCAACAAAAGGGATGGGATCACCTACTTTAACAACCTTTATTTTCAATTGCAAATATCGTTCCACTAAAAACAAGGCATAATTCTTAGCAGGGGCTCTACATGCTACGGCATCATTGTATAAAGAACATAAGGTATCCATCTGCTTGATAACTATATCTAACCTATGAGTTACCTTCGCAACTTTTCCTTCTTCCCTGCGCCACCCTTCAAAGGCTTGGCTTTCGGATAGATTGACATTCCTCAGCTGCTGCTGTATCTCTTCATACTTTTCTCGAGGGACCATTTGCTCTCTAAGCTTTTCTGTTGTTTGCTGAGGTTGCTTCAAACCTTTTGTAGGGTTACTGTTTTTGGATCTCTTTTCCATGCGGCAGTGGAGGTCGGGAGTTTTACCTAAACTTTCCTATTGCGTTGTTTTGAGTTCATGACTCTTATCACTCCCGAAGGTGGTGCCTCCATCTGAATTTCCTTATCGTGGGTCAACATCTCATCCATTTCTATCTTAATGTGTATATCAATCCATTGCTGTTCCTTTTCAAATGGAACAATAGTTTGTTCCTCAGCATCATTTGGAACAACAACCTGGTTTTCGACAAGGTTTTGAATAGCAGGATGGAGTCTGGTCCTCCGCCCCTTTATCTTGAGGGGTTTTGCTGAAGTGGTTGCACTTTAGCTTCCCAAAGTCCTTTTCACCCCTTTCCTTTCTTTTAGAATCCTAATCTGTTGGTGGAGCTGAATTATTATATTCAGTAATCTCTGTTGTTCCTTTCCAAATTCCCTAATTTCCACAATTTCCTTAGAAGCAACAGCAAGCTATTCACTGCGGCCTGGACTATGACTAATTCCCTTATTTTCTCTTTGGGGTGTTTCTTCATTGCTCTGCTCTAGTTGTTTTGGGGCAAGAACCCTAACTAGTTATGTTATTTCTTGGGTGACCTCCTTTTCTGTCCCTGTTTCCTCCGAAATTTCTTCTGGTGTCTTTTGGTTAGGAACAGATTGTTCATGTTCAACATCTCCTGTCATATTTTCATCATGAGCAGGCATATTCTCTTCTTTTTCCTCCTTTGCATGTGATTCTTCAGGTGCATTTTCCTGCTGAGGTTTCTCTTCGACATGGAGGTCTGATGGACTGGAAGGTTGGCCATATTCGCCCATATTGGCCAAAACTTTGGCCAATTCATCTTCTCCCAATGGGTCCTACAATAGGCTACCTTCCTACTGTTTCGTTTCTTCCCCTTGCTGAGATTTCTCGACTTCTTCTTCTTTTCCTCCTTCTTCTTCAGATTGCTCGACTTCTTCTTCTTTTTCTCCTTCCTCTTCTTCCTGCATTCCTTTCTCATCATCTTCCTCTTCTAGTTGTGGGGGTTGTTCATATTCTATTTCTATCAGTTGGCTGGTGTTTCCTTGGGGCTTCTCTAGCCTCCCTCGTAGTTGTGCTAACCGGACCAATTCCTGTGTTTTTCTGGACACTCGGGTGTACTAGTGGCATGTTTAAGTGTTGGGGATGCTGTGGTCAATCCTCAGTTTATCATGGCAATTAGCTCTTCCCAACTGCTATGCTACTGGGTAAGGCTATGGCTGACTATTAACTGAATCAACCCATGATGACTAACAACTGACTCTACATGTTGTGCCTTTTTTATGGTGAGTGCAACATCATCAAGTAATGAATTCAAAAATGCAGGTAAATTTATAGAGAATTTTTGCTTTAGTACAGCTAAGAGTTTAAGATGTCATGGTATTGCCACATCTTTTCTGGCTTTACAGGTGATGTAGCTTTGAATGGTCTTCACCAATTCTGCCCATGGCTCTCCTAGTGATACTGGTAGAACCCCCTTTCCTCTAATTGTCAGGCTCTAGCCTTCGTCCTAGAAGATTTCTATAATCTTCTGTAATCTCTCCTTCTTTAATGTCCATAGAGGTCCAGCGGTTGGCAGTCCCAAGACTTTTGTGATTATGTCGTCGGTGATTGCTATGCATCTCCCGCTCACTGTGGAGTGATCCTCTTGCATGTTCTACAAAAGTTCAATTGCCACAGTCTCATTAGACTCCTACAAGCGGTTGAGATAAGTCAGCCACCCTGCTCTTGCTAGGATTTCTTGGGTAGCAGAAGAGATTGTTAACACCTGCTGTTCTCTCTGAATCAATCTTCCTCCCATGTTTATGGTTTCGCTGTAAACTCTCAATGGAACAGTAGCTGTTCACACTGTTAAAACATAGAGAGGTTGATAAACGCAAGACTCGCTCAAAATCTAATGCTGCAGAATATATGATGAAAATGGCTTATGAACAACAAGTCATGTAGAAAAAACAAAAAAAAATAGTATATCGTTGAGCCGTGCTATACTCCAGTACACAGCTTCCCGAATAGTGATCTGACACGTAATCCAGGGAATGATGAGGTTAACATCACCCCCTGCAATATGATAGGTTGTCTCGACCATCAAATAAAGGAGCGACACCCATTCTGAGACAGAGTCCTTAAGGAACAGCGTATGGCAATATGCCATGTTAACAAAAGTAGTAAACTACCAAAATCAAGGCGTAGAGTTGGGTTTCTTAATACGTAAGAGACTACGGTGATATGATGCAAGGTTGGGGATAGGACATCTGCCATGGATAGAGAGTCTCATGCGGTCATTGTCAATTGTTCTGTCATGATTGGTGATAATATATACTCATGCGTTGTATGGTTTGGTACATAATATATAATTGATTGCTAAGGCATAAGAAATAGAAGGGTGCTAATAACTTACCTATTGCTGTAAATAATGTGACTTCAATACCATTAACAGTGCTATGTTGCCGACAGGTGTCCATAACCTTGGCATAGTTGTTTATTTCACCCATGGAACCATGATCCTTTGCGTATGTTTAGGAAATGTTGTGTGATGTCAAGATGTAGGCCATTATGCTGGCTTGGTGACTAGTTAGCCATAATGCCATTCACGAGGAAGGAGTGAAAGGTGGGTAGGCTGGCTCGTGATGAGACCTCATGTTCCAAGGGTTCTTTATTTGATATACCTTTTGGACCATATCCTTGGTGTGGTGGCCATAGTGGGAATGCCACTTTGCTTTCGTCCTCATGATCATGGTAGGCTGGCTCTTAATGAGACCCCCTATCCTGCATTTGACAACTTATAAGTCATGTTTGCTCTTTTTTCTTTCTTTTTCATAAAGTAATTTCCCCCTTTATACACAAAGGGTGGTTCAACACTCCTTAAGAGTAGGAATGATGGAAGAAGTCTTAACATCCCAATACGAAGATATAAACCCATTGCTCTTATTCCTGAATAATAATCAAAGAGGATTAAAAGGGACCAACATGATAAAGATAACCAATCATAGCAGAATTAGTAGAATAATGACAACAAAAGATAATGAATAAGCGTGTCCTTCCTTCTATCATCTTACCAATTCAGAGCAATTTCTTATAAATATAGTGATTTTATGATTCATTGATTTGAGTATGTTGTGATTTTGTATCCATTGCATAAGTGCATAGTTGTATTCTAAAAGACTTGAAAGAACAGGAACAATAAGAACCCTTAATTTAAAACAGCAAAAGGAACAAGTTGTTTCAAAGGGAGAGCAAAAGAATGCAAGTGGTGTTCCTTTTGGAGAAAAGAACAACAAAAGACCACAAATGTTGTTCCTTTAGAAAAGGAACAACAGAAAACACAAATGTCGTTCCTTTGAAAAAAGAACAAAAAAGATGGAAAACGTTGTTCCTTTGGAAAAGGAACAACAGGACACACAAATGTCGTTCATTTGGAAAAGGAACAACAAAACACACCAATGTCGTTCCTTTGGAAAAGGAATAGCAGAAATCAAAAATGTTGTTCCTTTGGAAAAGGAACAACAAAATTCGAAAAAGTTGTTCCTTTGAAAAAGGAATAGCAAAACACACAAATATCGTTCCTTTGGAAAAGGAACAACAGAAATCGAAAATGTTGTTCCTTTGGAAAAGGAACAACAAAGCAAACAAATGCCATTCCTTTGGAAAAGTAACAACAGAACTTGAAAATGTTGTTCCTTTGGAAAAGGAACAACAAAACACAGAAATGCTATTCCTTTGGAAAATGAACAACAGAAATAAAAAATGTTGTTCTTTTGGAAAAGGAACAACGAATCAACGAAATGTCGTTCCTTTGGAAAAGGAATAGCAAAAATCGAAAATGCTATTCCTTTGGAAAAGGAACAACAAAAGTAAACAAATGACGTTCCTTTGGAAAAATAACAACAGAACTCGAAAATGTTATTCCTGGGGAAAAGGAACAGCAGAAACTGAAAATGTTGTTCCTTTGGAAAAGGAACAACAGAACACGAAAATGTTGTTCTTTTGAAAAAGGAACAGCAGGACACAGAAATAAAGAAAATGAACAAAATTACAGGAAAATGACGGTTTATCCAAAGGGTGTTGTTCTTTTAAAAAAGGAAAATCCAGAAGAAAATGTTTTTCTTTTGAGAAAAGGAACAACAAAAATAGTAACGACAAAACATTGATTCAAAAATATGTACAAAAATGATTCAACATAAGAAAAGAAATTATGTAAAAACTGTAAAAGAAATAAATTTCTTAATGAGTTATAGGTGAGTAAGACTTCTCTCCCTCCCCCAAAATTTCCATATCAAAATCTCATTGTAGATGCTGGCAAAAGGACTCCCGAGTGAGTGGTTTGCGATAAAGATGAACTCGGTGGCCATTTTCCTTGAAGGCATATCCAGAACCGTCAATAGTGATTAGAGTAAGGGTACCATTGTCATGTACCTTCTAGATTTTTTATGGTCCCAACCAATAAGTCTCGAGTTTCTCAGGGAAGTCCTAAAAGCTGGAGTCATACAAAAGAGCCCAGTCACCTTCGTGGAAGACTTTATTTTTAATGAGAGCATCATGCCATTTAGCTCGCTACTACTGGATTAGGGAAATGTTTTGAAGTGCAGAGAGCCTAACTTCGTCCAGCTCATTGATTTGTTGTAATCAATTAATCTATGCCTCGGTTAGATCTAATCCAACTTCTTGTGCTGTTTGTAATGTTTGGATTTCGAATTCTATGGGGAAAATGGGTTTTTTTCCAAACACTAATTGATAGGGTGAGTAACTAGTGGTACTTCTCCATGTTGTTCTATAAGCCCACAGTGCTTCAGGTAGTGTGGCAATCCAATCACATCTATGTGATGCAATAGTTTTCATTAGGATTGTTTCTATTATTTTATTGATGCTTTCTACCTACCCATTTGCCTGTGGGTGGTATGGAGTAGTGATTTTATGCTGGACATGATAGTTGTTGAGTGTTGCAGCTATTATGTTCCCAGCAAACCGTGTTCCACCGTCTATAATTATCTCTCTTGGAAGGCCACAACGTACAAATAGATGGAACAGGAACTACATGACAGAGTCCTCTATAGCTCTTGGCAATGCCTCTGCTTCCACCCACATGGTGACATATTCTTTTGCGACCAAAATATATGTTTTCTAGACTGATGATGGGTTAATTGGTCCAACGGAATCAAGAGCCCATCGCTCAAATGGTTCGATAAATAGTTGTGGTTTTAGAGGCATCTCATCAGACTGGCCAAGCCATCCTACTCTCTGGAAACTATCATAGGCTTGGACGAATTTCTTTGCATCTTTGAAAATTGTGGGTCAATAATACCCTATTTGCAGCACTTTATGTCCAGTTCTGCGATCGACGAAATGTCCACCACATGGTCCGTCATGGTAGGCTTTTAAAATGTCAAAGATTTCATCTTCTCGAACGCATCTCCTCATATGCATGTCTACCCCTATGTGAAACAAATAGCCCCCAATCCAATAAAATCGAGTACTCTGCTGAACAATCTGTTTCTGCTCTTTAGGGGTTAGATGCTTTGGTAGTTTACCTACTACTAGGTAATTGGCAACATCAGCATACCAGGGTTTTTGAACAGCCACAACAAACAGATGCTCATCCGGAAATTGATCTTCAACTGCTGCTGCATCAATTGGCTTTGGCATTCTTGAGAGAAAATCGACTACATGATTTTCTTTTCCAAGTCCATCCTTGATTGTAATGTCAAATTCCTGCAATAAAATCAGCCATCTAGTTATCCTTCCACTTGTGATAGGCTTGTTTGCTAAATATTTTATGGCAGAATGATCTGTGTACAAGATAACAGGATATCCGGTAATGTGATGTCTGAACTTATTGACAGCATGTATTACAGCTAGAAATTCTTTTTCAGTAACAGTGTAGTTTAATTCAGTAGGAGATACATTTTTGTTGATGTAATAAATTGCATATGGTTTTTTATCCTCTTCCTGCCCAAGGACTGCTCCAATGGCTATATCTAAGGCATCATATGATATCTGAAATTGCAAATCCCAATTTGGTCCTTGAAGGACTGGGGTTGTGGATACGAGCTTCTTCAGATCCTTGAAAGCACGTTCACATTTTTCTGTCCAAATAAAATCAATGTTACCAGTTAGTGCATACAAAGGTGCAGTTATATGTGAATAATGTTCTATAAATCTCCCGTAATAACCAGAAAATCCAATAAAACTGCGTACCTCAGTTTGAGTGGTAGGAGTGGGAATAAGAAAAAGTATTTGGATTTTGGCTGGGTCTACCTGAATGCCAGCTACTGAAATATTGTGTCCTAGGATAAGTCCTTCTGTCATCATCATATAACATTTTTCATGGCTTAAACAAAGCCTGGTAGCAATGCAGTGTTGTAGGACTTTTTCTAGTGTATCGAGTGTTGGATTGAAATCATCTCCGTATGGTGTAAAGTCATCCATGTATACTTCAATTCCTTCATTTATTAAGTCTGCAAAAATGTTGAGGATAGCCCTTTGGAATGTGGCAGGAGCAATGCATAAGCCAAAAGGTAAAACTCGGAAGGAAAATGTTCCCCAAGGACAAGTAAAAGTAGTTTTGTCTTGGTCTTCAGGGGCAATCTCAATCTGATTATATCCACTAAAGCCATCCAAGAAAGAAAAGAATTTCTTTCCTGCCAAAGTGTCTAATACTTGATCGATGAATGGGAGAGGGAAGTGGTCTTTTTGTGTTGCTTTATTTAGCTCCCTGTAGTCCACACAGATTCTCCATTTCCCATTTTTTTTTGTACCACCACAAGCGGGGAGACCCATTTACTATCAGAGATAAGGTAGATGAAATTGACATCTAAAAGTTTTTGAAGTTCAGCTTTTACCATATCTTTTAGATGAGGATTTAGTCTCCTCTGAGGCTAACGAACAGGTCTCGCATCCTTTTCTATGTAAATGTGGTGTGTACATAACTGGGGGTCAATTCCTTTCATATTAGGGTTGTCCCATGCAAATGCTTCTTTATATTTCCTTAACACATGGATGAGCTTCATTTCTTATTCGGATGTGAGGTTGGCATTAATGTTTAAGGTTTTTCCCGGTTAAATTTCCACAATTTTACTATTTATTATAGAGGTAATAGGTATTGTATGATCATGTGTATCTTTAAGAGGATCTTCATCTAATTCACTATCAAATGCTACTTTTATCATGTGACATTGTGCGCGGGATGTGAGTTCTGTTTGACTAATGAATTTATTAATGGCATCATCTTCTGTTTGGTCTTTGAAATCAAGTGCCTATTGTATAGTTAATGGAGATCTAATGTTATCAGTAAGGTATGATACAGGGTGCCTATTAGTTTTGACTATTGCGACACTTAGCTGTGATGGAGGATATAGAACTAAGTTCTTGATATATGCTCCTCTGGTTATGATCATATTTCCTTTCCGATAGCGAATATAGGCATCGACAGTGGCAAGCCAAGGTCTACCTAAAATCAATGGATGTCCATCAAGTCGGGTTTTGGGATTTATTATCAGAAAATCGGTTGGATGTTCCCAGGAGTCAATAGAGACCATGACATCATGTAGTGTGCCCTCTGGCCTAACCACAAATCGGTCAGCCAATTCTAACAAGGTAGAGGTGGGTTCTACAGATGTAATGTCTAGCTTTTGGCAAGTAGTGGTTGTTAAGATATTGATTGCAACTCCTAGATCAACTAAGGCATTGGAAAGGGTTTGACCATAAATTTGGATAGTTACTATTGGATTTCCTAGGTCTTCGTATTTAATGGGTGTTTCTTTTCCTGATAATAAGTCAGATAGAGTGCCGACTACTTGGACTCTTGGATTATTTGTTATATTCGTCCTCAGTTTGTTTATGCACAATTCTTTGAGAGTTTTTGCGTATAACAGGATGTCTTGAATGGCTTGGAGGAATGGAATTTTTATGCACAAATTTTGTAATTCTCTCAGAATGTCAAAATCTGGATATTGTATAGGTCGAGGTATGACTAATCGTTCTGGGAATTGGGGAGAGAATGTGGTTGCTTGATTATGAGTTTGTTGTTTATTCACATCCTCTTCTTGTGACAGATGTTCTCTGGGTAAGTGATTTTCAATGTGAATTGTCTCATCTCCCTCAGTTTCAATAATACGCCCAGAACTTAACTGAAGATCATTACACTCCCTTAGATCGGCTCCTATTTCTGGTGCTTCTATGATTTGGACAGATTGGACCGGTCTGTTATTTGGATTGGGGTTAGGTTGGGCTGGGAGTTGCGGTCTCAGATTAGACTGGGGATTTTGTTGTAAGGCTGGAAGTGTAGGTTGAGGGAGGGAAATCGTTCCTAGTGGCTGATGCATTGGTCTCTGCCAGTTTGTCTGCCAGGCTGAACTTCGTGAAGTAGGGGGCGTCCATTATGGTGGGTATACACTACTTTGCCAATATGGTGGGGTATAAGGAAGATTTGGCCAACCAGATTGGCTTGCCTGATTCAGCCACGGGGTTGAGGAAGGAAATGACTGTGGTGACCAGTTTGGAAATGGGGATTGAAATTGACTTTGCCACATATTATATTGTTGAGCATTATACTGCAGAGGCTGAAAATAAGAAGTTGGGTCTAGAAACATACTAGATTATCGTGGCTGCCATTGACAGCACTGGTTGAGCAAATACACTGATTCTGGCTTTTCTTCTGCTTCCTTATATACTGCTTTCAATCCAGGAAGTGAGGGATAGATCTCTGTAAGATGATCTTTTGTGCAGATGGCGCATGTTTTGACTACATCTAGTGGACACTCCTTATGGCTATGCTTTTTCCTACATCCGAGACAGAAGATTGCCAAATTCTGTTCTGCCTACATTTGCTTATGTTTGGCCCACATAATATCAAGTTGTGTAGTTAGTGTCCCTAGTATATCAGTTTTCAAATTTTCCAATAAATTTCCAATTTCTACACGTGTTACTCCTTCTGTCGAAATTTCATTATGTCTTACAAAGCGATCATGTTCTGTCGATTTTACTCTTGTGCTTCCTCTCGAGCTCCTGATACATAAATCAATCATGTCAGCAAAACTTTCTTGATAAATATCTCCTTTTCCCATAATGTTTAATGTTTCAAACCATCGTTCCATCATGCCCCTTATTAATGTTGTTTTTAACACATTATCAGGTAAAGGTAGTGATGCATAAGGAGATGTTTTTATATTATACTGAAAACGTTCCACATACTCCCCTAATGTTTCGTTTGGTCTAGCTATCATCTGGAATATTTCGTCCTTCAGTTCTCTAGACCTGCAATAGTCTTGATATTTTTTTAGAAAAGATTCTTTCATTCGATCCCAGTTATTTATAACCCAGCCCCCTAATCCCATAAACAATCTTAAAGCAGCCCATTTTAGTGTAGAGGGAAATAGTTTCAGTTTCTGGGGGTCGGTGGTGTAATCATATCCCCTACACAGTACATTGAATTCAAATAAAAATGCATCCTGGTCTTCTGATGTAAGACTGTGGAATGTAGGGATATGTTGAAGAGATATTGCTTTCATAGGTACATTTGCTACAAAATCCACTATGGGGTATTGTAATATAGAGGTTTGGGTGTTTGGTTGGTTTTGAGCCATTGGGTCGAATATATGCCAATAACCTTTTCGGATATCTAGGAGGGTATTCCTAGGTTGAGACAGAGTGGCTTTAACAGGAATAGTTTTAATAGCACTTCCTCTATCTGGGATAATGAGAGTGCCTAATGTTCGAGGAGATTGAGTTTCTTCAAAGATGATTTTGCAACACTTCCCTTGTCTGGGTTGTTCAATGGATGAGTTATCTTAAGAGGAGATCTCAGTTCCTCGGTTTCCCGTGTCTCTCCTCCTCCTTCACAAAGATTACTGAAATTCCCTTCCTACAATAGTTTTGGAGTAGAATTTTCAATTTCTTGAAAGTCCTACTCTTCAAGTTGACTATTCACCTCAGCAAAGGCTATAGATGGTGATCATGTGGCCTGAAGGGAACTAGTAGACTGTTTAGAAATAACTTTCCTGGGTCCTACTGAGGGCTAACATTCTGCTTTCTTGAAGATTTTGTCTATGAAGGTTGGCCACCCAAGGGTCACCGAACCCTTAGCTTTTTCTAGCTTGGGTAAAGGTTTGGAATTTTTCTGGCTTTTTCTGCTTAGTCATGCACATAAATTAACTACTAGATTCTAAAACAAAATAGCAACAAATCTACAGGAAAGCGGGCAGAGGAACAGGGTTGTTACATGGTCCACACATAGGTTCTTACCTTTCGTTTTCAAAACCCAATTCTTCACTAGAAGGTTCGTACACTACTCAGAAAAAAATAACAAATGGCTACACTCCTTCCCCGGCAATGGTGCCAAAATGTGGAGCTATAAAAAGGGTCTCTTTCACCTCTAATTACCTCACATTAATATGTCAATCAGGGAACATTTTGTTATTTCAAAGAGTGTCTCAGTCTGAGGCTATCATTTTCCAGAGTAATGCTAGTAGCACAGTGTTTGAAAATACAAGAGTAAATGGATGCTTTTTTACAATTAACTACTTCAAAAGATCAAACCACACATTCAAAAAACTAAGCAATTTATCAGTCAAGGGTTCGATAGCAATAACCCATCCCTTTGGAAACTGATGGAAAAGGAAACCAGAGAACAGATCATGGATCTAGGACCCAGACAGTAGATGTCAATGCTCACTACAGCTTGAGATTGTTCTTCACACCAAAATAACAAATGACAAGAAATGAAATGGCAGATAAGAAATGGAACAACAATTAAGAAATAGAACAACAGATCTGAAATGGTACAACAAACCTGAAATGGAACAACAGTTAAGAAATAGAACAACAACTAAGTCTAACAAGCAGTAACACCTTATTCTATAAGATCAAATGCACTAATCGTAATCTACAAGAATCAAACGACAATCCTTCACTCTTAAGGGCGGATTGAATAACACACACAAATGGAATAGCACTAATTACTGATGAATTATAGAAAAGCGCTTGAAGACCATATAAACACACAACCCACTTAAATAGTAATCTGATCCAGTTATCACCTCAGTTAGAAAGAGTACGACTGCATTTCAAAATAGAACATCATTATTTATAAATCCAACAATCACGAAGAACATAACTTCCAAGATGGATTCTGTAATGTTAATAAAAAAGTGCACATCACAAAGGCTCTGTAATGAAATAGCAACAGTATTTTGTAAGGACTAGCAGTATTATATCAACACCTAAGGGAACAATGACATGATGCAGAGTCAGTACAATAGTTATGTCTTTAGAAACCTTAATAAATTAAACATAACAGAGCATGTGATGTAAACTTATAAAACAGATCAAATTACCAAATAATGTCAATAAGAAAACCACGCATAAACCAAACATAATGGTACAGGAGCAAGTGTCCTCCAGGGCCAGGCCCTTAGCCTCCAGGGGTACACCGCTTGAAGTTATTCCAAACTCAAAGATGAAATAGTAACCAAGTTTGTATTAATGCATAAAGTGAAATTACAATACATCAGTTCTTAACGAGACTCAATGATCAACGCTTTGATCTTAAAGGAAATTACATAATCATAACAACATCCCTTCTCAAGCTAACAGCATTTCCCCTTTTATAAGGGTGAAGGCGGAGATATCTAAGTGCATAAATAAATAAAACAATGATCCCTCAGGATAAAGGATCCTGGGGGATTCGCCGAACCATTAGTCCTCAGTCATTTCTTTTCTTTCTTGCGTCGAGCCGATATCTCCACTTTCTTTCCAGGGTTGATTCGCTTCAATTTGCTTTGCCTTGTTTGCATACGGTCTCCTGTCAAAGGGACAACGGTTAACCCGTCCTTGTCGTTTCCTTTCGAACGGAAACTTCTCATGCTTGCAGATCCTTTGATGGATGGAGCACCCTGTTTTCCAAATATAGGGGGTCCCACATGAACAAGGGATCAAGTAGACACCCTTCATGTCCTTAGAGTTAACGAGATCTTTCACCGATCTGAGAGAGTTGTGAATTAGCTTTTTGAACTAACCATTATAATTATTTCATTTATTTATTTATATAGTGTTTTAATTAAATATATATTATATATATTTATATTATTATTATATATAATATTATATTTTATATATATTATATTATATGTATATGTATATGTTATTGTATTATATATTATATATATATCTCTTTATATATAGTATATATAATATATATAATATTATTAAAACTAATTAATTAATGTGTACAACCAACCATTGAAATTATTTCATTTATTTATATTATTTAAGTTATAATAATAATAAAAATAATAATTTGTCCTGGGTCCTAAGACCAAAATTAGCCGTTGGAGTCTCTGCTAAGATTATTTAACATGCTAAGCTGGATCTGTTTCTTCAACTTGTCCTGATGATGAACCACACTGGTTTGTTCGAAACGCGTCGACAAATGTTTGTCTACATGTGATTTACGCCGAAGTTATTCTTTCAACTATTATCGATCATAGAAGCATCAATTCAACTAACATAATCTCTCACATCATATATTACAAGTTAAAATTATATTAAATATTAAAAGAATTATACATTTCTTTTATATTTTGAATTAGAAAGTACTCATCAATGTAATAAAAATTATTTTAGCCTTTTTCTATATATGTTTGATGTTAATTCTTTTTACTCCACATGCATAAATCAATATTAAATTTCTCTTTCTTATTAATATTTTTGAAATTTTATATGTCAAAATCCATATTAAGAATCATATAAATTACACATCTCCATACCAATAGAAAGTGTAATTATGAGGAATTTTTTAATTTGTATTATTTTATTTGAAATAAAACTAGCCTTAGATCCACTTTAACTCACGATCTATCAAGGGTGGAGAGGGATCAAATCTTTAAGGTGCAAACATTTATGTTATTGCAAAACACGATGAAAGGTTTGCACCTAGATAGATTTCATCCCTCTACTTCATAGATCCAAAGTTAAGATTAGTCTATAATGGTTTGTTTATTAATAATTAGTGATAATTAATAATTATAATTTAATTTTTTATTTTATATATTTTTATGAATTTGATTGGTCCAAAATGTTTACGAAATACAACATAACATAACCTAGAAATATCTAGTGCAAAACACCTCTCTTTGCAACTATGTTATTAATTATGTTATTTAATATGGAGATTCAAATAATTGAATTATTTTTGTTTATGGTCGGTATTAGTTTTTTTTACTATTAGTTTTAATTTGTTCACATAGTTATTATTGTATTATTTTTAAATGTAACATTACATGCCAATATCAAGCAACCTCTGCCACCATAAAACACCTCTAACCATAACTGCATTGAGAGGTGTATGGGAGAGACCGGAGGCACTCTACAACCCAGCATGTGAGAGATAGGGATGCTCTCAACCATTTTTTATCATCTTTGTAAATAAGTTAAAATTATAATAATATTAATTTAATAATTTCAAGATATATTTTATAATTTAAAAATATCTTATAATTAATCTAATTTAGGATACATAATTTTACAGGGGGTCTCTTCGTATGTTGAGCCCATTGCATATGTGTCTATTAACATCTATTATGGCATGGATGTGGTCTGTAAATGAGCATAGGGGCTTGCAAAACAGGTCATTTCGCTATAAATGGATGCTAATTTCATTAAGGTCAAAAAAGTGCATGCATTATAGTTGACGAGGAGAGGCTTTATCCTATTCCTCCTTTGTATGTTTTAGATTTCACCTGGAATTCTCATATTCTAATTGCCATGATATTTTGCTTGGTTTTTTTATCGAACTTGTGGCTTTTAATCTTTATTTGGTGGGTTTACCAATGAATGTTGAGGTATCATGTGTCCTTTATCATCGACTGTGCCTTCTTGCGCTCAGTTTTGATCTATTTCAATTTCAATTGATATCTTATAATGTCCTTTCTTTATTTCTCAAAACAGTTCTGTTGGGTCCTATCCCATCTCTCTCCTTGAATTGTTAGAGTCTCTATAAAAATATTTTTTACGAATTGTCTTGCATTATTACCTTCAATTACTTGTCTCTTTTCTTTACAGATATTGCAATCTGCTATGGTAGTTTGGTTCATTTTGGTTCTAGATTTGGTTATTGAGATATTTCACAATTTTGCTTAGTTTTGAGGAATTTCGTACTTTATGTCTTTGTGCTACATTGAGTGAGAAATTTTCTTGAGTTTAGGCCTGTGGTATTGCAAGCAAGGGATGAATTACGTGTTCTTAGGTTAGGGGTTCAAGTCTTGCTTCCTTTTCCATCTTCTAGTTTTGCAGGCATGGCTCTTGTGATTGTTTTTCTTGTTGTTTTACCTCTTGTCCTAATGCTTCCTTGCCAAAAATGATCACAAGGAGAAGAAAAGTGTGCAATGCTTGTTTCAAGAGAATTCAACCGTTTGCATATGATTATGTAGGTACTCTTTCGGGTGCCATTCCACTTGCGGTATGCTGGTAAATTCTTTTGTTGGGGGCAAAGGAAATTGGGTAACACCCCTATCACTCTAATTATAAGGTGCTAGGTTGCAATGCAAAATACGTTCCACGATTGGGTTGCTTCTAGAAAAGGAATATTTATTTCTTATATTGTATATCATTACACCGACATATGAATCTGTTGTTGCAATCAAGATTTAAAATTAAGAATATTGAATCCTATAACATATTTTTTGGGATGGAAGATAATAAGGGTATGTGCTGTAATTTATGTTTTTTTCTTAGTAATGTTAATTCTAGACAAGGTCAGCTAGAAAATTTTATTGTGTCGTACTCTACGTCTCGGGACCTTGTTGACGCTCTAGCGATTATGGTGATCATATTGACCCAAGTCTTGACGGTGTCCAAGACCTCATTATCATCTCATTTGATCAAGATTAATTTATGAGGTTACATGCTTTTTGGAACTATGTCACAAATCCTAGTATAGTGTCGTCGAAGGGTTATGTCTCTCATTTTGGAACTTGATGGATATATGGTGGTTTCTCTATTTCCTTTGGATATGGATTTTGTGTGCAAGTAGCTTTTCCTATTAAGGTGGATATTCTCATTTTCATATGATGGAGAAATTGTGGGAACTGTATTTCTCTTATATTTGGGGCTGCTTTAGTTCTACATCTAGGCAATTCCTCTCTTTTATTTGGTTACTCGATCTTTGGGGCTTGAAAGTCAAATTTTATGTTTATAAAGTGGTATGCTTTTTGGTACACAAATGTTTAGCAAGTTCACTAGTTTCGGTTCCTTTCTTTGCTAACTTGCTTTTATGTTGCTTTATTAATGTAAAATAAAATTGTATGGTATTATTTTCATTGTTTGACTGATGGTTATCTAAGTATCGGTTCAACCCTTGTTTCCTAGTTGATAAAGATTGATGAGCCCCAAAAATGGGCAACTTATTGGGCTCATTTTTCCTATTATTCTTGATTAATAAACCATTATTCATAGTTTATGCACGCTTTTGAGTATATTTATGTTAATTGAATGAATGAGAATAGTCACTTCACCATGAAGTCTAGTACATGTTTATTACGGATTTTTGGACAACTTTTGGACCAAGGTGAAGCATTTACGAGCCAATTGATAGCCAAATACGAGGGAACAAGGCTAAGGATTTGTAGGAAAGGTGTCTCCTGCACTAAATGGCCCCTTGCTCGAGTTCTACATCATCAGCTTGAAATTCAGCAGCCCACTAAAGATGATTCCCAAGGGCAGCTGAGCATCTTTTGTGAAGTGGCCGATTACTTGCAGTTTGAGTAGCCAAGCCCCTTGAGTTGAGGAGGGTTGTTGGTGGTCCTCGTAGTGCATAATTAGGAAGGATTATAGCCTTCGTATTTTACTTCTTGAGCATTTGTATGTCGCACTTTAGGCTGCTCTGCCTTCCAGCTCATTTTGGAGCTTTTGTTGTAAACATTTTTGTGACATGGTTATTTTTTGAGTAATGGATATCAATTTTATTTTACAGCAGCTCTGAGCTTCTTCGGCTATAGCTCTTGTGGTTGGACCCAACCCAAGTTCCAGTACCTCCATGTTGTACTTTTATATGTTTTTGCTGCATTCATATAATAATTTGTGCTAGTAGATTAAAACCTTGCTTGGTTGCTTAGGTCATTTTTGATGATTGAAATAGTTTTTCATGTTTCAAGCTTATTTCATAGGTTGGTAACAGAAAATATCTTCGAAAAAGGCCATCAAGTGACCCTTGATCTCACCTCTCCCTCCTTGGGACCATGAGCTGAGACTAAGGCGTCCTTGCTGCCACAAAAACATTGTTCTTGCTTCTTCATGCAATTGCTAGTTTTAGATTCTTAGTTGCAAAAGTTGGCACCAATTGTGATTACATGCTTAGATATGTTCTAGATTAGTTTTCATAGTTATATTACATGATTTTCTACCAATAAATTTTTGTTCATCATGGTTGTTGGTTTCTAGGTCAAAATAGGTCAAAATAGCTAGATCTTTGGGTAGCATAGTCTTTGTTTGGTCAGTTTTGGAAAATAGTGTGTAGAACACCTGTGATACCTTCCTACCTACCATTCCTCCACCAGAAAACCTGCTCCAACCCGTTAATTCAGATTCCTCCCCTTCATTTGGCACCCTTTTCTGACTTGACCTAATTTCCATATCCTTGTGCAACTTCGCTCCCTCCATCCTTGAACAAATCCAACCATCCTTAATCACTCCTCAGCTTCATTCGCCAGGTCCTCGACCTCTTCAAATCCTCTTCCAACCTCCATCTCCACTTTTCCACCTTTCTTCCACCATTAACCCTCCAAAATCTCCTTTCGGAACATCCAGTAGAACCCCTGCAGACTTCCTGTAGAAGTTCACGAGAACAATTTTTTGAGATCCAATCATGGTGAAACTCTCTAGAAGGGTGCTAGGGATTCCTTAGGCCCTCTTCTCACCTTCAAAACCTCGCACAAGTGCCCACACCATTTCCTTTCACCAATCAACCTCTGCACAGTCAAAAATAGTTAAAGCACATGCATAATAATTTTTCCAACTTACTCAAAAATACAAAAAGATGTTTTTTTCTAGATTTTATTTCAGAAGTAGCTTAGTCACATGCATTATACCTTTCCAAGAGTTAATGGCATCCATTTCCACCTCTTTCATCTCTTTTATGGCATCATTAGGGTAAGTCAGTAAAACTAGAGTTTGCTAGGGTTTGCATTTCCTTTCAGCTTTTAGTTTCTTTCTGCAAGTAGATTAGCCTCCTTTGAGTTAGCTTTCATTCATCACAGTTAAAAGCTTCTTATAAGAGCTCATAGAAGTTGGCTTAAGCTCCTAGCGGGCTTGTGCTGGCTGATCAAGTGACAGCCTGCGGCAAGAGCTAGTACTTGTGCATATAGCACCGTCGCTTCCAAGTTTGTTACGATTTACCAGGTTGATAAAAGTAAAGAAGGGAGTCCTAGGAGTTGTAGCATTATTGCTGCAATACTGGAGCCCACCATATTTCTGGCACCATTGCCGAGGAAGCGTCAGAGTATTTGTGATTGTTGCTTTTCTTCTATTTTCTATTGCAACATTCTGCTAAGTAGTTTATTTCAGCAAGAGTAGAGTAGTTGTTTCATTTCCATTCCTGCAATTTCATTTCAGCAAAAGTAGATTAGACATTGTCTGCTTTCATAGACTAACATTTTAATTCTGCAAGCATAGATTAGCATTTCAATTCCGTAATTTCAATTTTGCAAGTGTAGATTAACATTTCAATTCTACAATTTCCATTCTGCAAGCGTAGCTTAGCATTTCATTTCTGTAATTTCATTTCAACAAAATAGATTAGTCCTTTCCTGCTTTCATTTCAATTCTACATTTTCATTTTAGCAAGATAGATTTTAGTTAGTTGCAGTTCAATCTATTTCAGTTTTGCAAGTACAAGCAGAAAAAAAAAAAAACAAAAATCAACCAAAAATATTCCATTTCATGCCTCGTAGGAACAGAGACAATACAGGAAAATTCTTACCCAACACCCCCACCACATCACTGAGTCACCCTTCTCTCTTCTTCGGTGGTAGTGGTCCAGAAGAACCTATAGGTGAACCTCCAGAGATATACGAAGATCCTATAATAGAAGAAGAGCGAGAGAACATCCCCCTTGAGACCATGGTTGAACACAGAAACAATATAGGAGATGAGGAGAGAATAGAAGGTGCCTTTCCCATCCGAGAGACCAATGGGGTCACCAAAATGAAAAACATCAATCCATCAGCCTTACCTCAGTTCCATGGATTGACCACTAAAGACCCTCATGCCTTCTTGTTTGAATTTGTTGTACTTTGTCAAACTTATCACTATGTAGAAGACGAGCAAAAGTTAATCTATTTCCCTCTACCCTCATGGATGCAATGCTACGCTAGTTCACGGGGTTACCTGGAAACAATATCACAACTTGGGCTTAGATGCAGTAAGCCTTTAACAACAAATACCGAGACTACTGTAGGTCAAAGGAAATGAAGGGAGAGATCTCTCAGATGACCATGGGAAGTGATGAATCTTGGAAGACTATGAGGAAAGGTTCCAACATAGTATTAAAGGTCCAGGTGCACACTTGACCCCGAATCTCTGAAGTTGGTTCTACTCCGACGAGTCCCTGAAGACCTTCTAGATACCCTCCATTTCCTAGCTAGAGGAGACATCTACCAACTACCTTATGATGACATAAAGACTTTTCTTAGAAACCATTCTAGGGCAGCCTGAAAAAGAGGTAGGGGGAATCCACTTTTAGCTAGTGCCACCTTCTCCAAACATGAGTTTACATATTGGATGGAAGACCTTAAAATTGAGGTGAGATAAACCATTGCCATGTAACTGGATACTTTCTGAACCCAACAAAAGAAAGAGGAAGCTGAGAGGGCTTTGGCCATCTTTTGTCCTAGATGTACAAGGAGGCATCCTATGAACGAGTGTCCATTGCAGTCAGTAGAGGTATGTTTCGTTTGTGAGGAAGACCACCCTACAAACCAGTGCCCAACCTTACCTAGAATTAAAGCTATGTACCAAGGGGCCGAGGGAGCCACTGAACCACTCTACTTCCTCAATCAAAGGAGGCCACATGGATCTAGACCTTACCAACAGGGGATGCAAGGGACATCCAAAACTTATTACAACCCCAACCAATCCACTCACATACCTTCTTGGGGCCCCCCTGCTCATCCTTCCTAGGTCGCACCCCCTCCTTGGTCTTATTCCATCTCAATACCATACTCAAGCTACCGCTCATTCTTTTCACTCTCATATTCAACCACAACCTCAGTGGAATGCACCTCAGCCGAGGTGGAGGCCCCAATACAACTCTCCTCCTGCTATTTTTCCTCCACCACTTGCTCAACCACAACCATTACCTCCTGCTCCTCCAAGACAACCCCAGATTCCTGCTCAACCGAACCCAAACCCCAATAACAAACAGGCCTAGCAGGTATATGCTAGAGAGACAACATGTCCTACCTATGCTATGGAGATTCAGGAGATCAGCCTAGCATCAGGGAAGGTTGTTCTAGATCATCAACCTCCTCCTCCGAAGGATGAAGAAGAGAAATAGGAAAGTGAACTCAAAGCCATTCCACCCTTTCTAAGAGACTAATGGCAACCACGCAACCAAACACAGAGGAGACTAAACTTCTGGAAGAACTTAAACAGTTGTGTGTAAAAATACCACTTCTCCAGGCCATAAAAGATGTACCAATCAACAGTAAATTGATCAAGGAGAAGTGTTTCAGGCACCCAGGCAGGCGCAAGAGAGATGCCCCAACTATCAATGTCATAGGACAACTATCCAATCTGATGTTGGGACAAGTAATTTGTCCAAAATATTTGGACCTTGGGAGTCCTGTAGTTGAAGTCCACATCAATGGCACCATAATCCCCCACAACTTGATTGATCTAGAGGTTGCCATTAATGTGATGATCAAGGACACTATGCTCAAACTTAACCTTCACATTTCCCTAAGAGAGACCTCGATAGTACTGCAGTTAGTAGACCACTCCATTGTGACTCTCGAAGGGATTGTGGAGGATGTCATGGTCTCTGTTGATTCTTGGGAGTACCTTGCGGACTTCTTGGTCCTTTAGCCAAAGGAAAAACTCACTAGATACCCCCTCATCTTGGGAAGGCCTTGGTTAGCTATTGTGGATGCTTACATTAGTTATTGAGCTGGGAGCATGACCATCAAGAATGGGCCTATGTACAAACAGCTAGTCTTATATCCTCCTGCACAACCTCTGCTAGAACATGACTTAACTCTCTGGTTGGAGGAGGAAGATGAGGATGAAGTATACTCTGCACCAGTGTGCATAGTGGAAGCCACCCAGGGAGCTCCTCAAACTGAGGATGACCTGATTGAGAATTCGATTCAAAATCCACCTCCTAGTGTGCTGCCATTAGAGGAGTTGGTGGAAGGTACCGAAGCTAGCGCTTTAGTGGACCTCCGTGTGGCTGATCCGACCTCATCCAGAGTTAAGAATGTGGAATTTGGCCCTGAAAGAACTTTGAAGATCGGCTCATCCTTGTCCGCGTCTCAGGAGAAGGAGCTATGTAGCCTACTAAGCTGCCATTTGGATGATTTTGCGTGGAGCTATAAGGAGATGAAAGTAGTCCACTCGTCTGTTTGTACCCATCACATTTCCATTAAAGAGGATTGTAAACTAGCCAAGAAGCCTCAGAGGAGAATGAATCTAGCCCTTAAGGACATTGTTAAAGAGAAATTGCAAAAGTTGTTGGATGCAGGATTCATCTACCCCATCTCTGACAGCAAATGGGTTTCTCCTCTGGTGCCTATGCCCGAGAAAAATGGGAAGTGGAGAATCTGTGTAGATTATCGAGAACTTAACAAAGCCACCAAGAAGGGCCATTTTCATTTTCCTTTCATAGATCAAGTGTTAGATGGGCTGGCAGGGAAGAAGTTCTTTTCTTTCCTAGACGGGTTCAGTGGGAATAATCAAATCCAAATTAGCCTGGAATACTAAGATAAGACCAATTTCACTTGTCCATGGAGTACCTTTGCCTACTGGGTCCTTCCCTTTGGGCTATGGACACTCCTACAACTTTCCAGAGAGCAGTACTGAGCATATTTGTTGAGCTGGTTCATGATTTGGTGGAAATCTATATGGATGACTTTACTACTTATGGGTCCAACTTCCAAGAAGCATTGACTAACCTGGGAAAAGTTTTAACCCTGTGCATTGAAATGAACCTATCCCTCAGTCTTGAAAAATGTGAATTCCTGATGGCTGAAGGGACAATGCTAGGTCATACAATTTCTCAGCAAGGATTACAGGTGGATCCCAACAGAATTTCTATCATCCAAAAGGTTCCACCTCCTCAAAAGGTAAGAGACGTTCAAAGTTTTCTAGGCTTAGCAGGATATTATAGAAGATTCATTAAATATTTTAGTAAGCTAGCCTCACCATTGCTTGGTCTTTTGGGGAAAGATGTTGAGTTTAGATGGACTGACATTTTTCAAGAGGCTCTGGATGATTTTGAAGATAAGCTGGTAACTACCCCAATCTTGAGAGCTCCAAACTAGGCCCTACCTTTCCACATCCACATTGATGCTTTGAACAAAGCCATAGGGGTAGCCTTAGGAAAAGCCGAGGAGAAGCTACCATATGCCATATGCTTTGTCAGCAAAAACCTATCCAAGGCTGAATTAAACTATACTGTGACCGAGAAAGAACTCCTAGCTGTAGTCCATTACGTAAACAAGTTCAAACACTACATCACTGGTTATCAAACATTTGTACACACTGATCATGCTACGATTAGGTATTTGATGAACAAACCTAATGTAAATGCTCATATCATTAGATGGTTACTTTATTGTAGCAATTTGACTTAGCCATTGTTGACAAGCCAGGTAAGGAAAATGTTGTTGTTGATTTTCTGTCTAGACTAGATTTGCATGCAAGTGAAGAAGGGACGGTGGATGACCAAATGCCAGATGAACACCTATTTTCTATCTCAGTACTCTCTCCATGGTTTGCTGATATCGAAAATTACTTGGTTTCAACACAGTTCCATCCACATCTATCCTTAAGAGATAGGAGCAAAATTGTGAGGAGAAGTGCCCCCTTCACTTGGATTGGGGGAAACCTATTTAAACTCAACCCAGATAAGATCTTGAGGCATTGTGTTAGGGAGGAGGAAATTTCTGACATTCTCCTAACCTGTCACGATGGACCCTGTGGAGGCCACTTTGCAACAAAAAGGTGCCTTCAAAATTCTACAGGGAAGCTACTATTGGCCCACTCTTCATCAAGATGTTAGAAGATACATCAGCCAATGAAACTGAATCTGAGGGATGAAATGCCCCTCCAACCTCAAGTGACTTTCGAGCCATTTGAGAAGTGGTGCATGGAATTTGTGGGTCATATCAACCCTCCTTCAAAGCAAAAGTCTTACATCATTGTGTGTACGGACTACTTGACAATGTGGGCAGAGAGAAGGCAATCAAGCTAGTGAGAGAACGAAAAATGGTTGAGTTTTTGAGGGAAAATATCTTCTACAAGTTTGGCTACCCAAGAAAATTAGTCATAGACCAAGGAAGTCATCTCACCTCTAACCTGATTAAAGACTTGCTCGCTCATCACAAGATCAAGCCAAAACCTCCACCCTTTATCATTCGTAAGCAAATGGGTAGGTGGAAGTCACTAATAGGGCTTTGGAAGAGATTTTGACTAAAGTGGTGAGCAGCAACAAAAAGGATTGGGTAGATTGCTTGGTTGAGGCCACTTGGGCCTATAACACCACTTGGAAAACTACAACAGGTTTCACACCTTATGAGCTGCTCTATGGGAAGATGGCTCTATTGTCCATAGAGTTTGAGTGCAACACATTGAGGTTGGCAGCTCAGCTGGACCTGGATCTCAGCCATGCACAACAGGAAAGGTTACTATAGCGGAATGGACTAGATGAACAGAGAATGCAGGCCCTCCTCCACTCAGAAGTAGTTCAACTCCAGAGAAAGATATGGAATGACCAACACCATAAAGAAAAGCAATTCTAGCTAGGAGATTGGGCACTGTTATATGACTCGAGATATAAGGATTTCAAAGGGAAGCCGAGGAAAAGGTGGCTGGGACCATATACAATGGAGAAATGCAATGACAATGGTTTAGTCCTTATCAGGACAATTGATGAAGAAGCCATCCCCATGCTCGTCAACGGGCATCGATTGAAAATCTAGAGGAAGCCCCTTTCTAAGCAGGAGTTCGTTGAAACTCTAAACATATCAATGCTGGTAGGGGAGCAGGGCCCTATCTCTACTCCACCCACACCTTGATCGTAAAAAAAAAAAAAAACAAAAAAAGAATAAAAATATCGTTGGGTGAAAACCTCTTAGAGGAACCTGAGGTAGATAGTAAGGGTGAAAACCTCCTAGAGGCACCCCAACTGTCTCTCTCAAAAAAAAAAAACAAACACAAATAAATAGACCTAATCTCTGTTGAATAATTGTAGGTTGCAGGGAAGACATTGCAGGTTAGGAGGATCACACAAAATAAGGATAGATGTCAGCAGCAGGCTGCAAGCATCCCTCACAAACAAGTCCTCCATCACCACTCCCATTTCCTAATATTTGATGACATTCGGTTAAGATTTCACCTTCTACAGGAATTTCTGTGTCTTCTGCAGGAAAGTTCTATGTCTTCTACAAGAAGATCATGTAGAACCTATAGACACACCAGAATTGATCTCAGGAGAGACTCCGAAGGTTGGGAATTTTCCTGTTAGGCCTGCAAACACCGCTGTTTCCATCCATCACCATATGTCACCCGTTTTCATCTCTTTACACCTCTATTGCACTCATCCTGTTATTTGTTCCTGCACAATCACACCAAAAAAACCATGTTTTCTTCATACTGCCAGTAAGAAATTTTAGTGACAAATCAAGCAGTAGTGTCCTTACTCACCATACCTGTCAATCTCCATTTGGACTCCTCATCAGTTGAACCCCTCATCGGTAGTATAGCCCTACTCATTTTAGCTTGCATTCCAGGGGGAGAAGCAACTATAGGACATCGTATAGGAATCTTGTAGTAGCTGATCCCTCTGGAAGACATACTCTGGAGACAGGGACAACCGAAAATGACAAAGGAGACATGCAAAGGGCTCATCTTGAACGTGAGAATATCATCAACATCCAAAACCAAGTAGAACCTGTGCATGCACCGACAACAAATGAAGGAATGGGTTCCAAAACCCATGCATGTAGCATCAAAAAATGAAGGAATGGGTTCCAAAACCTGTGCATGAAGCAACAACAAATGAAGGAGTGGTTCCAAGACCCGAAGTCTACATAACACTGCTGTGACCACACAGGTAAGTGCCTCGACTCATTCGTTAATTGCATAAACTATATTTTAAAAGCTGCATGCCTATTAAAATGGTTCGAATTGAATGGAACCGGTAGCCAATCAACTGGCCACCCTCGGCTAGTTACATTGCCTTGTGGGATCCAAACGAGCCCCATTACATTCAAAATTGCTGACGAGATGTGTAGCTAGCACGTATGGAGTGTCCATTCAGGGAGAAATCATCGAGATTGGTAGTGGTGGCAACAGATAATGGCAGAGGGGAGATGATGGCAGTCAGAAACATGCAGAGATGTTATGGTTATGACGTCAAATCAATGGTACAGTTCAGCCACCTCATCGCCTCACCACGAATCAAATCGCAAGTAAAAGATGCCCGGCTGAAACTTACACCAATTTCTGTTCATTTTGCACTTGCAACGTCCTCGACTGGAGTACGCATCCTCTGCTTCCAAAAACTATTAACGAGTTGTCCTCCACTAGTTTTTCTACCCATTTTTGAAAATCTCCTACATATTGGGCTCGCTTAGAGGTGCAATGACATTCTACAAGAACCAGGGGGTCTTATACAGGAAGGGTTCTACAGGAAAGACTGCACAGCTTTCCAGAGCGGGAAAACCTGGGATTTTTCGTCCAATTTGGAGCTCCAAATGAGGTAGGCTCAAAAAAATCCTCTATGCATGATGTGTTTGTGCAATGTGGTGAATTGAAAGACATCATATTGGAAAATCAAAGAAAAATTTGCCTGTGTATTGGAAGTAAAACGTTTGCATGTCTATTGAACTGAGTGTCCCAATTTTTCTGCCTCAAAATTCTCCTCCACGTTTCCTTTTTAAAATTTTCATGTAGGGAAGACATATGCAGCTATGGAGGCCAGCGTGCATGTGTAAAAAAATTTAAATTTTCATATCTGTCTCTGTGTAGAGGAGAAAACTTGATCTCTGTGCTCTGTCTGTAGAAACAAAATTCCTCCTTTCATAAATAGAGAGTCTTAAAACCAGGGAATTATTTCTAGTTGATATTGGACACTCGAGAAATTCCTTCCTGGGTTAGGGAAAACCATAAAAAGCATTTACTTTTCTAATTAAAGCATACAAAGAGCACCCTCACCATGCTAATAGGATTCATAAGGAAAGAACCCTCAGATTCTAGCAAACTACACGAGCATACTGAGGTGGTGGACCTTTTCACCCGAGCCAACTGGATATCCTTCTTTGACAAAATTCAAGGTCATGACGAGGAGATAACTGGGGAATTCTTAATGTCTCTGAGACCTCAATCAAAGACACATGCCACATTTAATTTTAGGGGATTGATCCTAGAACTTATCCCTGATCTCATCAGTCGAGTTAGTGATCTACCATTGGGGCTCCCTTGGAGCAAAAAAGAGAGGTCATTGGGCCAAGTTGCCAATAAAACATTCTTTCTACCTGAGGAACATCCTGTAGAAGACAAAAATAGGGTTAGGAGAACCAGCTTGCCTCCTCTCTTGAGTGAGGTCAGTTTGCAAATTATGAAGTACATTACATGTGAAGGGAGGTTTAGCATCATCTATGGTTATCATTTCAAGTTATTGCGTGAAATAAAGCATGGAATTGATTTGCCTCTAGCCAAGAAGCTGAGCATTCCCTATTTTCTTCTTTAGTCACTAATTGAATGTGGTAGAAAATTAAATGAATGGATCCTGGATCAATTGGCCCATCATGGGATCATCAAACTATTGGTGGAAGATTCTTTGCACACATACATTGTCCCCATATCTTGGGAAATCTTCGGAAACATGTCCTGGGATGACAATATTAGAATTCTGGCCAAAGACATCACCTCATCCAATAGTGAAGAGGGAGAACACACTTATGAAGTTCAGAAAACCAATGGTGAAGAAACACATGACATTCAAGCACAAAAAGAACAGAAAGAAAAAGGGGAAATGGGCTAGATTGCTGAGCTTAAAACAGAGGAAGAAACAATAGCACAAACACGAAGGGAAAACAGAATGCAGAGTAGAGCAGAGGGGGTTGAAAAAGGCCAAATGAAGGCTATCACAGCCAAAGCAGGCACACAGAAACAAAAGGAAAAGACATGTCCTGAAATAGCAGCAACACAGATAGAAACAGTTGACATGGAGATTTCTATAGGAAGTAGGGAAAAAGAAAACCTAGAGGAGAAATCACCTGAGATATTGGACAGGGATGCAGGAACTGTGCTTGCTACCTTAAGCTCACCTCCAAAACAAAAAGGGAAGAGAAAGAGGCAAACCTCCATGTACTTTAAAGCAAGAAGGAGCACACGGATCAAAATGCGTAGACCCTAGACATAGTCAAAGGAGCCAATTGTCATTGAGGACACAACAACTAAACCAAAAGAGGAGTCTCCTTCAAGTATATCCATCACCTATGAACTAGGAAGCCCAAAAACCTCCACCTGGAGAGAGAGAATTAGGATGATGGACTGAAAGAGAACTCTACAGGAAGTTGAGACGACTTTAAGGAAACTTTGGATAAGTTAAAAGAGACCAAGAAAGTGAAGGAAAAGGAAGCCAAACCATCACAGGAAGAATAAAAGACTGAGAAAATATAGAACCAAGCCCTCAACCTAGCTTGGGCTCATACTACAACCTATTAGAAGCCAGGAAGATAATTCCCTAGAAATTTGCAGTGCGACTCTTCTTTGCAGTAGAACAAGAAAGGGCTAGGACCCACACTTGGATGAGGATTGCCAAGTTCAAAGGTGTGGCAGACATAGGCCACCTGGAAGAACAACTCAAGGAGTCATGAAAAGAATTGGCCATGGTAAGTCATGTGGAAAGAAGTCAAAGGGCCAAACTATAGGAAGAGAATGAGTTGCTGAAACAGTGACTACAACTAGAGGGAAGTCATAGGGAAGATAGGCCTTCCATTTTGGGAGAACAACAATAGTAGGAAAAGCCTCCAGTAGACAAGGAAACGTTTGATGAAAAACAAAGAGAGGACAGGATGTAGGCTGAGGTTGAGGTGCTAACAAAACATCTACAGGAAAAGGAGTGACAATCAGCAGAGGAAATACAATTTCTAAAACAACAGGTACAAGAGAAAGAAGCCCAAGCAGCAGGGGAAATATAGTTTCTAAAGAAACAGGTACAAGAGAAAGAATCCCAACCAGCCTGCATGGCTAGCTGGGCAGTAGAAGCCTTACAATGTAGGCAACCTGCCAAGTCATATTCCTTATATCTTAAATACCAATGGTTGCAATTCCAAATTAACACCTTGGCCCAAAGGGACACCATTCCTGTTGGGTCCCCATAATACTAGTGATTACCCCATTACTATTGTAGTTGTACCCCTTATTAATATTGTTGTGCCCCTATTGTGCCCATATTGTTACTATTGTGCCCCATAGAAGCCCACTATTATTATTATTGTGCCCTTACATTATTATTGTTATGTAGGGTCTCATTATGTTATGACCCCTTAGACTCCTATATATAGAAAGGAGGTCTTTTCATTTGTAGCATCCAAGAATTGTTCATTTATGTAATGTAAAGGAAGTTTCCCCCTTGAAGAGTCTCAATTCTAAGGCATTGATCTATTTTTTCTATCGTTTCTTGAGCTGGTTTTATAACATTTGGTATCAGAGCTTTGGATTCTAGGGTTTCGCTACTCCAAAAAGGTCATCGTGGTATTTTCGCTATAACGTTTTTTTGCGAGGTTTCAAAAGTTGAAAAAGAAACCCATTTGACAAGACATTGTGATAAATCTCAGGTCTGAATTTCAGATCATTTTTCATTATAATTGCGGAGATATGATCTGAGGAAGTTGGTCTTTTTGCAGACTCCTGAATTACATTCCAAATAGGTGACCTGGGGAAAATCATCATAACTTTTTCTCTGAGCATTGGATTGAAATTTTGTCAAGAGGTGTAGAAAGAGGACAGACTGTAGTTTCGGCTATATATCGTTCAGAGCTAGAGGTCGAAACAGTGACTCGTGGAACGTCGTACAAGTTTGATCTACTGAATTAGTCTATAATCAGGTCACTGTGGGAGATTTGGCATAACTCTACATTGGAGAATCCAATTGGCGTCAGACTAGTGGCATTGGAAGCAGGACACAGAGGGATACTGCAGGTCTCAATTTTAGAATTTGATGATCCAAAATTATAGAGATACATCAGAGGCAATATCGAGCTCCTACAAGGTGAAAAATGTGTGTATATTTTTTAAAATGTTTGCTTAAGCTTGGTTTGAAAATTTATTTTGAAGGAATTCAAAGGGCATAGTGAAGCATTATTATCAGTAATTGATGCCCCAAAGAAAGAAAATGGAAACACCTAGTTGGCGACCTGAAAGCTCTAGAATGACTCATGAAGAAGAGGAAGAAATGAAACATGATATATCAAAATTATGAGACCAAGTGAAACAAGTGTCACTTGCACAAAATGGAACAGAATCTAAGATGGATTGTTTAAAGAAAGTGTAGAAGCTAAGATGAATGACATGGAAGCTAAGATGAATGACGTGGAAGCTAAGATGGATGATTTGAAGATAGATTTGAAAACGGACATGGAAGAATTGAAGATAAATATGAATAAGTTGCTACAAGAAAGGGTCACTAAGGGTGAAAGGGTAGTAAAGGAAACTCATGATGAGAACAAAATAAATGTTAATCATGATTTCATAGACTCTAATGTTGGATTGAAGACCCACCATATTCCAAAAATCGATATGTGGAAGTTTGATGGCAAGGATCCCGCAACATGGATATTACAGATGGAGCAATTTTTTGATCTCAATAATGTGCAAAACACACAAAAGGTATGTATGGCAACTTTATATTTGGAACCAAATCAGTTTGTATGGTATCAATGGCTTTTCTCTCGTAAAAAATTTATCACTTGGTTAATTTTTACGGAAGAATTGATGGCACATTATGAGGATACAAAAAGAAACACATTTTTTAGCCAATTGATAAGTCTCAAACGAAAGGGTTCAATAATGAAGCACATTGAGGAGTTACAAAAATTGAACATAAGGGTAAAAGGTATTCTAGAGGAGCATAGGATTGATGTGTTCATAGGGTCTTTAAAGGATAATATCCAACACGACGTTCGCCTTTGGGAACCTGATTCATTAGAGAAGGCATTCAGGTTAGCAAGAAAAATGGAAAGCAAAATTATGGAAACCAAGAAGCATACCACTCACAAATATAGAGATGGAAGTGTTGTCCCTAGTCTTCCACAACCTATAAGGTTGACACCACAACAATTGGAAGAAAAAAGAGAAAAAGGGCTTTTTTACAGTTGTGATAGTAAATACACTAAAGGTCATAAGTGTGCTGAGAAGAAATTATTCTACATAGATTGTGAAGAGGAAGAAGAAAAGGATCAAGAAAGGTCAAAAGAAGAAGATATACTCCAGGAACTAAGCCTAGATGACGAAGAAATGAATCCGACGATATCTTGTAATGCATTGGCTCGAATTACCACTCCTCAAACCATTAAGATAGAAGGACAAATCAAGAAGAAAAAGGTAATAGTGTTGATTGATTCAGGAAGTACCCACAATTTTATTTGTAATGTAGCAGAAGAATTGAATTTCTTCCTATATCCAGCACCAGAGTGTCAAGTGATGATTGCAAATGGAGGAATAATAAATTGCTCTGGAAAATGCCATAATGTCAAGCTATCCATGGGAGAATATGTCTTGACTAGCCCAATGCTTTCCATTCCAATGGGACGTGCTGATGTTGTACTAGGAGTCCAATGGCTACAATCCTTGGGTACAATAGCTTTTAATTTTCAAGAACCTTTCATCAAATTTTATATGGAAGGAAAGGAAGTTGAGTTAAGGGGTATTGCAGGGAAACCGTGAAAGATAATCAGCTCTAATGGTATGACAAAGCTTCTAAAAAAGGAACGAAGAGGTGTATTTGCACAATTATGTTCGCTAGATGTTTCCACATTGGAATCATCTATTTCTCCAGATCTCCAAATAGTCTTGGACAATCATTCCAAAGGTCTCCCACCTGTTCGTGATCATGATCATGCTATTCATCTGATTCTAGGAAGTGTTCCTCCAAACATCAGGCCGTACAGATATCCTTATGTCCAAAAGAGTGAAATTGAACGTATGGTTGCAGAAATGCTAGAGGCTGGTATAATTCAACCGAGTCAAAGTTCTTTCTTTGCTCCAGTATTATTGGTGCACAAGAAGGATGTATCATGGCGGATGTGTCCGGATTATAGGGAGTTCAACAAGCTCACTATTAAAGATAAGTTTCCCATTCCTGTCTTGATGAATTACTGGATGAATTTCATGTATCAATTTACTTCACCAAGTTGGATCTTCGTTCAGGATATCATCAAATCAGAATGAAGACTGAAGACATTCTGAAAACAACATTTAGAACTCATGAGGGTCATCATGAATTTTTGGTCATGCCTTTTGGCCTTACCAATGCACCCTCAACATTTCAAGTTTTGATGAATTCAATTTTCAAACCATTCCTTAGAAAATTTGTGTTATTATCCTTTGATGATATACTAATCTACAACAAGTATTGGAAGGATCATGTTGAAGATGTTGATAGGGTGCTACAACTATTGGAGGAAAAGCAATTATATGCAAAAAGATCCAAATGTTTCTTTGGAGTAAAAGAGGTGGAATATCTGGGTCATATTGTATCTCATGAAGGAGTTAATGTAGACCCTAGCAAAATAATAGCCATTAAGGAATGGAGAATCCCCACATCCATAAAGCATCTGCGAAGATTTCTCTGGTTGACAGGGTATTATCACAAGTTTGTTAAGAATTATGGGAGAATAGCAACACCTCTAACAATACTATTGAAGAAAGATGCATTTTCATGGACTCCAGAAGAAACAAAGAACTTCGAACATCTTAAAGAGGCAATGTGCCAAGCACCTATCTTAGCTACACCGGACTTCACAAAAACCTTTATTGTGGAATGTGATGCTTCAGGAAATGGAATTGGTGTTGTTCTAATGCAAGATGAAAGACCCATTGCTTTTGAAAGTCGTCCAATCAAGGGAAAGTTTTTAACAAAGCTATTTATGAGAAGGAAATGTTGGCAATACTCCATGCACTTAAGAAATGGCGACCCTACCTAATGGGAAGAGACTTCAAGGTAAAAACGGATCATGATAGCCTTAAATACTTTTTAGAACAAAGATTATCCTCTGAAGAGAAAAAAAAGTGGGTCACAAATATGTTGGGTTATGACTTTGAAATGATCTACAAAAAAGGGAAGCAAAATGTGGTGGTAGATGCACTCTCAGAAAGGATGAGGATGTGGAAGCATTGTTGTGTGCCATTTCTATTATCCAACCAGATTGGATAAATGAAGCAAGGGAGGAATGGAAGAATGACGAAGAAGTGTGGGCACTTATTCGAAAGTTACAACAGGATTCTAGTACGTCGGATACATTTAGTTGGAAAAATGATTCATTATGGTACAAATATCGCTTTATACCTCTGTAAGAATTCCCAGCTAAAACAAAAGATTCTTATGGAATTGTACACTTCTCCCTTAGGAGGGCACTCAGGATTTTTAAAAACTTACCATAGGGTTAAGAAGGAAGTTTTCTGGGAGGGCCTTAAATCAGATATTCAAAATTTTGTGGTGGAATGTTTGGTTTGCCAGCAAAATAAAGTTGAAACAATTAAGACACTGACTCTATTATAACCTTTATCCATTCCAAGCCAACGTTGGGAGGAGGTTTCAATGGATTTTATCATAGGTTTACCCAAGTCTAAGGGAAAGAGTGTCATCATGGTGGTAGTTGATAGACTT
>APFE031527441.1:82764-148592 GCA_000404065.3 Pinus taeda
TTTTGATGTAGGTGATTGGGTATTCCTATGGCTACAACCATATAAACAAATGTCCCTCAAGCAAGCTAAGAAGGATAATAAATTATCACCAAAGTATTATGGTCTGTATAAGGTATTGCAAAATATTGGTACTATGGCATACAAATTAGAGCTTCCTACAGCTTCTCGATTGCACCCAGTTTTCCATGTTTCATGTTTACAGAAGGTTATAGGCGATAAGCTACCAGTTCAAACAATATTGCCAGAACTTGACGAGGAAGGAAAAATTATATTGGAACCAGAAGCACTCACAGAAACAAGAACTTGACAGCTACAAAATCGATCAATTTCAGAGTATCTTATCAAGTGGAAGAACTTATCTACTGAAGATTCCACATGGGAGGATGACAATTTTATACAGAAGCATCCATAACTACTCAAGCATTGAGGACAACACTTTTTTTGAAGGAGAGGGGCATGTTGGGTCACCATAATACTAGTGATTACCCCATTAGTATTGTAGTTGTACCCCTTATTAATATTGTTGTGCCCCTATTGTGCCCCTATTGTTACTATTGTGCCCCACAGAAGCCCACTATTATTATTATTGTGCCCTTACATTATTATTGTTATGTAGGCTTTGATTATGTTATGACCCCTTAGACTCCTATATATAGAAAGGAGGTCTTTTCATTTGTAGCATCCAAGAATTGTTCATTTATGTAATGTAAAGGAGGTTTCCCCATTGAAGAGGCTAAATTCTAAGGCGTTGATCTATCTTTTCTATCTTTTCTTAAGTTGGTTTCATAAAAATTCCATTTCAAAATTACCATCAATTCATGGCTTTGTGTGACAGTAGCTCAGTAGCAGATAAGGCCAAGTTATCATAATTCTATTTACACAACTTGGCCCTTCCAAACATGAATATGTGGGACCCCAATGCTACATTTTGTGATGTGCAACTTATGGCCATGGCCTCTTGGTTAAATCATGAGGAAAAGAGAGGAACAGAGATTCAGAATATTATGAATAGGGAGGTAAGTGAACCACTCATGATCAGGGAAAAACCAAAGGATACCTCAGTACTAATATATGCCCATCAGCACCTGGCCAATAACCCTTAGGTTGTACCAGATTACATTGAAAGGCAAGCTCAGGCCATTGCTCACTTTGAGGACATGGAAAGACTGTTGGGGGATAATTGCATTCATGATTGCACAAGGAGGTGGAACACACTGTCACACAGTCTGAAAATAAGAGAATACCACACCCCAACAAGGATGAGGGAGGCCTTGGCAAGATTACCACTCTACAAACAGTCAATGTAAAATCTGCAGGCCAGTTGGATCAGCCTAAAGTTCAGTCCTCCCTTGATTTTTAGGACTACTGGAAGGGGTCAAAGAAGAAGAGGAGCATATGCGGTGGGAGGAAGTAGAGAGAAAAGCAGGGTTTCATGACCAAGCAGAGGACATCACCTCGGAAGCCTGGGATGTTAGAGAGGCAATCAGGGCAATCAAAGATGATGAGTTGGATTAGTTGCTCAGAGGATGAGCAACCCATTTAGCAGGGGGGTGATGATGAGCCCCAAAAATGGTAACTTATTGGGGTATTTTGCCTATTATTCTAGTTTAATCCACCATTCTTCATATTTTATGCATGAGTTTAAGTATATTTATGTTAATTGAGTCAATGAGAATAGTCACTTGACCATGAAGTCTAATACGTGTTTATTGTAGATTTTCAGACAATGTTTGGACCAAGGTCAAGAATTTATGAGCCAGTTGATAGCCAAATATGAGGTAAGAAGGCTGAGGATTTGTAGGAAGGGCGTCTCTTACACTAAATTCCTCCTTCCTCGAGTTCTCCACCATCAGCTTGGAGTTTAGTAGCCCACCAAACATGATTCCCAAGGGCAACCGAGCAGCTTTTGTCAAGTGGCAAATTACTTGCAGTTTAAGCAGCCAAGCCCCTTGAGCAAAGGAGGGCTATTGGTGGTCCTTGTAGTGCATAAGTAGGAAGGCTTCTAGACTTTGTAGTTTACTTCTTGAACATTTTTATTTTGCACTTTAGGCTACTCTACCTTTCAGCTCATTTTGGAGCTTTTGTTGTAAACATTTTTGTGACATGGTTATTTTTTGAGTAATGGAGACCAGTTTCATTTTGCAACAGCTCTGAGCTTCTTCTTAGGAGGCTATAGCTCTTGGGGTTGGGCCCAACCCAATTGACAATACCTCATTGGTGTACTTTTATATGTTTTTGCTGCATTCATATAATAATTTCTGCTAGTAGATTAAAATCTTGCTTCATTACTTAAGTCATTTTTGATGATTGAAATAACTTTTCATGTTTCAAGCTGATTTTATAGGTTGGTAACAGAAAATATCTTCAAAAAAAGCCATCAGGAAACCCTTGATATCACCTCTCCCTCCTTGGGACCATGAGCTGACACCAAGGCGTCCTTGTTGCCACAAAAACACTATTCTTGCTTCTTCATGCAATTGCTAGTGTTAGATTCTTAGCTGCAAAAGCTGGTACCAGTTGTGATTACATGCTTAGATATGTTCTTTATTAGTTTTCATAGCAATCTTACATGATTTTCTATCAATAAATTTATGTTCATCATGGTTGCTAGTTTTTAGGTCAAAATAGGTCAAAATATCTAGATCTTTGGGTTGCATAGTCTTTGTTTGGTCAGTTTTGGAAAATAGTGTACAAAACACCTATGATACCTCCCTGCCTTCACTTCCTCCACCAAACAACCTCCTCCAACCCCCTAACATAGATTCCTCCCCGTCATTTTCCACCCTTTTCTGCTTTGACCTAATTTCCATATCCTTGTGCAACTTCGCTTCCTCCATCCTTGAACAAATCCAATCATTCTTAATCACTCCTCAACTTGATTCACCAGGTCCTGGACCTCTTCACATCCTCATCCAACCTCCATCTCCACTTTTCCACCTTTCTTCCACCATTAACCCTCCAAAATCTCCTTTCGGAACATCTTGTAGAACATCCTATAGAACCCCTGTAAACTTCTTGTAAAAGTTCATGAGAATGGTTTTTTGAGATATGAACACTGTGAAACTCTATGGAAGGGTGCTAGGGACCCCTTAGGCCCTCTTCTCACCTTCCCAAACTCTTACAAGCACCCACACCATTCCCTTTTTCCAATCAACCCTCTGCACAGTAAAAAATAGTTAACGCACATGCATAATAATTCTGCCAACTTACTCAAAAAAACAAAAAGATGTTTTTTTCCTGATTTCACTTCAGAAGTAGATTAGTCACATTCATTCTACCTTTCCAAGAGTCAGTGGCATCCATTTCCACCGCTTTCATCTCTTTTCTTGCATCATTAGGGTTAGTCGGTAAAACTAGGGTTTGCATTTCCTTTCAGCTTTTATTTTCTTTCTGCAAGTAGATTAGCCTCCTTTGAGTTAGCTTTCATCCATCATAGTTGAAATCTTCTTCTAAGAGCTCATATAAGTTGGCTTAAGCTCTTAGCGGGCTTGTGCCATCTGATCAAGTGACAACCTGCGGCAAGAGCTAGTACTTGTGCATATAGCACCGTCGTTTCCAAGTTTGTTACGAACTACTGGGTTGATAAAAGTAAAGAAGGGAGTCCTAGGAGTTGCAGAATTATTGCTACAATACTAGAGCCCACCAAAGATAATGGTCTAGTCGTTCCAATTTTAACCTCTAGGTTATTGTTTTTTCTTGGTGTTATTGTGCTACAATAATATGCTTTAATACAGGGTGACTAATTTCAATGTACTTATGATGCATATCTTCTCCTATGAATTGATATTACCTTGAAGCATTTTGCAAAAAAAAACCCATCTGTAACATTTCAACTAGGATATTCCTCATCCAGATGTCCTCACATGTTTCCTGACTCGCAACAATGTACTCTACCTCTACCAAACTAAGTGTAATCGATCTTTGTTTCCTGTTGTACTAAGAAACTATCATTGACCTAATGCTGAAGATTCCTCCTTATGTTATTTTCTGGTCAGATGGTATCCTTTCCCAATTTGCATTGGTAAAGCCTTGAGACTGCACTCCCTATGTCCGTCTATATGATAATCCATACTAAGAAATTCCCCTAATGTATCTCAACAAATGCTTTGTTGCCTCCCAATATAGCTTGGAAGTCCTAACCATCGCTTGACCAAGTTGGTTAACTGCATATGACATATATGGTCACATTTTCACCAAGTGTGCATGAGTGCACCCACAAGCTATGCATAAACAATAGCTTCCACTACTTTCCCTGAAGTAGCAAAACAAGTGTCGTTGGAATTAGAAAAATGAACACTATGACTTGATGCAAGTTTTAATATTCTAGGAAATTTCATTTTTGAGCTAAAATTTGATCTCTGAATCAAGTTATTACATGAAAAAGGTGTTAAATTACATAATTGATTAATTTTTCATAACAATTTTGTAATAATTCCATAAATATGAAATAATAATTATCTCATAATTGGGAAAATGCTTATATTTGAGAAAAACATTCTCGAGTTTTTCATTCCAAAGGAGATCAACTTGAACTTCTTGTGTATGAGTTGGATATGGGTTCATTAATGTAGAGTTTTGATAACCTCTCAATCCCCTAGGTATCCATATACATTCTCACAAAGGACAGAATTAACTTATATAATCTGACCCATTCAAAGGGAAAGGGGCTAGATCCATGTTAGACCCAATTATATGATGTTATTCATAATTAGTGAGAGAGATCTGATACATTGTTGCATTACTAGAGACTATCTTTGATCTATGATTTACAATCTAAGGACAAGTTCTCTCATGTCATTAGTATATTGTATCCTTCTTATTTTTTAATAAAAATCTAACTCCTTTCGAATCATATATGTTTCTAGTACTTTTTATGATATACAATAGGCTTCAATTTTATTCATTCTAATGGATCTTGTGAGATATGTGGCTTGGTAGATTTATTGTTAGAATATATGCAAGTTTTTGGAATTTGAAGGCAAAGAGTGATGAATTCTAGTGGATCCCTCAAGCTACCTACACCATATAGAAGCCTCTTCAATTAGAAGGTACACTCCATTTTCCATGTTTTTCAATTTATATTATTTTATGGATGTACTTGGTATTGTTTTACATGATACTGGCCTCCACCTATAGCCAAGGATGTCATCATGGTTAGGGTAGCTACTAAGGAACATATGATTCTACCTGCCCAACATCTTGATTTGATTTATTCTTAGTCGAGAACTTTATACGATGTAAATCCTATCACTCCCGAGCCTCTGAATGATCCACAATTACCCAAACTAGGACCATATTCTAATGGTTTCCTTAGTTCCATTTTCTTTGATTGTTTGAGGTAGTTAGCATCTCAGCTAGGGAAATTGGTTGTTACATCCCAAGACCCATCAAGCGTATCCATTTCAGCAAGGATAGTATTCTAAGCAAAAAATAGAGGTTCTCATGTTGTACTACACAACACCAAGTAATCCCTAGCAACCTTGTGGGAAGAATAAAAGGAACAAAAAATAGAATAACTCCAAAAATGCCTAGGAAAAATACTCAAAATCAACCTAGCTAGGGTGATTATGAAAATGGGGAACATCGTAAGGTTAAATTCCCTTGTAAAATTTTCTAGGTTGTCATTTTATGCACGAGTTCTCATGTATGTATGAAGTACACTATATTCTTTTACCATAGGAATCCACCCGGAAGCCTACCATATTGGTTGATTTATTTTTTGCCCAACCAAAAAGAAAAATGGTAGCGAAACCTCTTTAGGCTTCACCTTGGGGAAATGGATGGAAACATAACCTTCCTAAAGGCTATGTACTTATACATGTCTATACTGAACAAGTTAACTTTTGCACAAGAGCTAGGTCTTATGAAACTACTAAGTAGTGCTCTACTTATAAGGACACAATCACCATTGTTGTATCCTTTGGACCTCTCATGTTAAATAAGCCTTTGAAGTTAATATATCACCCACGGAAGGGTGATCTTTGCAAGTCAACAAATAACCATAATACATCAGGTTCTAAGTAGTAAAATATTGTTGAATATTTAGCAAAAGAACCTTATCCCAAGTATGGTTTTTAGATTTTACATAGCTACCCTATCCAAGAAAAATCGTTGTTGACTAGCATCATAGGGGTTGATCCTTCATTATCCATTTTCAATATTTTTGGCATTGACACCCCTCATTTTAGACTCTCTCATTAGGTGACTTTCTACATCTTGGTCCATGTTTTCGAATATTACATACTCTATGCTTTTGTGGGTGCAAGACGTTCTAATTATGTTAGGTCTACCTCCTATTAGAAAAATATTGGCTATCCAAAAATTTTCAAGTCGAGAATTTCACTACAAGCCTTTGATCATCATAGCTTCATGCCTTAGGATGTTATCCCTTCATTTTCCATTGAGCTAGTGGGGGCAGAATTGTAAACGTGGACGTTGAGTTTTCCATTTCTCCCAAATATTAAAATGTACTCCTTGGTTGCAGTTGGTTCTAAATTATGACATCTATCATGTTTTCACTTTTCATGTGCTTTTCTTATCTCATGAAGGCAATATTTTCACGATCAATCGGTTAGAATAATATATGTTGTTGCCTATTTTTACCATTATGGGAACTTCTATTCCATTTATTGGAGATACCCATTCAACTTATGAGATTGTTTGTGTGGGAATATTTAAAATCCCATCACTTAGCTTTTTTCATTTACTCCCACCTAATTCTCCTTCTTCTTTGATTTCTCTTATGCATGTGATCTCCTCCATTTCTAGTTGGCCCCATGGGTTCCCTATCCCTTGGGTGATATCTTCTCCTTTGGATTTAGATTTGTATGGTGAGCATATTCCACCTTTAGTGGAAGTTATTGCCTCTCAAGTATTGTTGTCATTAACTCCTCACATTGTTAAAAAATTATATCCCAATATGGAGTATGATGAGGATACCTTTCCCACACGAGTTGTCACTCTGCATGTTCCATGTAGATCTATTAACGACAAGTATCCATCTCTAACAATCATATTGGATGCCATGGATTAATTTTCTAATCCTAAGGAGACCATTTCTCTTGATGCATTTTTTCTCCATTAATAAGAACTAGTGGATATTAGCAAAGTAAATCTTGAATCAGGCCAGGGGGCATTTTCTTGGCCATCCATGAAAGTTCCAACCTTAAATTTAGTGGAGTCTTGGGTTTCTAATACTGAACTTTCTGATACTTTTTCTAACATAAATCCTCTTGTTGACAAGTGCGTTGTACCCCCTTTCTATATTGATAGTTATTTTCAATGAGTTACATTAGCTCATGATACCATTTACCTTTTATGTCCCGGTGTCATTCTAGATAAAGATATGGTTCTCAACTTTTCGTAGCATCATCAACATTTAGGAATGTAGCAATTTAACTCATTGTGGCATGGTTCCATCACATTGCACCATATGATAACCAAAACAGCCCATGACTTCATGTATGGGGATCGTTGCCTTATTCCTAGTAGTTGGCACAACATGACATGATCTACTAGATTGTGTTGCACTTTATGCATATGTATTTTAATTTTAGTGACATGTGTGAAGTGAGGATATTCTTAAAACCTCATATATTCCAAACTATCAAAAATATCATGAAATTCAAAAAATAAATATTATATGGTCAGAATTTTACCTAATCCATGTTTTAATTCTTTTATTATGTGATTTAACCATGGGTGTAGCATTTCCATATGATTTTTATATGATATAGTGGTGTCTTTAATTCAATGACCACTGGAGCGTAGGTGCATTTCCCTTGAACCTGGCATGTTGTGGTACATCTTTCCCTACAATTCATATTTCGTTATTAACCATCATTTCCATATTCATTGTGTCTTTGGTCTGACCCCTATAAATTTGTGATATTAACCCATCACTTGTTGCACCTCATAGCTTGGTAGTAAAATTTTTGTGAACATGGTTTCCCTAAATTGCAACCTATTTTCCATGTTAGTGTCTAGGAAACATTATTTTCCTATCTAGAAATCTCTCCTCTTGTCCTCACATGACATATCTAATCTTCATTTACTCTTCTTCATCATCTTTTAGATTTATACCAAGATGATTCCACCCACTTTATACATTGTGATTGTAAATAAGTTTAGACTCTTTTATGCACGTTGATAAGCCTTAATCTCATTTCACCATCGTTGTCACATTATTCTTTGACCATTGCTTTCATTCACTTGGTGTTGTTACCTTTGTTGGAAGGGCCACTTTGATGAGTGGTCTCCTTTGCCAAACTCTCTACTTCACCTTTCTTAGTGTACTTTTGTTAGCTTGGAACTAGTTGGTATGATTTATGATTTATGGCATTTGTTATAACCCTGTCTTCCAATCCACTATAGTGAGAGAGGCCCAAGTTCAACATAACTTTGTTTCTAGCCAAAATGCATTCCCCTTCACCCTTTATTTTACTTATGTGTGTCTTACGAGGGAGTTATTACATGTTAGAGGGGTGAAATTACATAATTAAGTAATTTCTCATAATGATTTTGTCACAATTTCATAATTATGAAAACATAATTTTTTCATAATTGACAAAAAGGTTATAGACTTTATCATTCCTAAGGAGATCATGTTGACCGACTTATGTATAAATCAGATAGGGGTTAAATTATATAGAAGTTTTCAAACATATCAAACCCGCAAGTATCCACATGCTTTCTCTTGGAGGATAGAACAAACCTATATAATCTGACCATATCAAGAAGAAAGGGGCTAGATCTAGTTTAGATCTACCTACATCCAAATCTAGTTAGATGTAGTTATTCAGAATTAGTGACAGAATTTTCATATATTGTTGGTTGCTTAGGCATTATCTCTAATCTAGGAGGAGACTATAATTGCAATTTTAGGGTTCTCTCATTCTATCGATATATTATATCATTTTGTTTTATTAGTGAAAAGTTGATTCCCTTTCCATCATATTGATTTCTGTTTTCTCCTTTATGTTATACATTAGGTTTCAGTTATATTCATGTTAATGGATCCTACAAAATATGTGGTTTTATATATTTTTTGCTTGAACGTGTGTATGTTCTTATCATTTCAACGCAAGTAGCGAAGCCTTCTAGTGGATCCCTCAAGGTAGTTTCAACAAATAACAACCTTTTCAATTATAATGTACACATTATTTTCTTGGTTTTGAAATTTCGATGATGGTATGGACATACATAGAATTGGTTTCACTACAGTTTCTTCATACATAGCCTAGTCGAATTTGGGCAAAATCCATGTAGCTCATTGTATCACATCTATGTTTGTTACAACAACATTAATCATAAGTAAACACTTCATATTAATTATTTAAATTTAAATTACAATAACTATAAAATATCATTGAGGATTAGCTCCATTGGTCACGTCCCATCATTAAAGTATCTTTGCAATAAAGAGATCACAGGTTCAATTCTAAATTTCCTTGACACTCTCTAAGATAAGCTTCATATTCTATACTTAGTACACATATTCTATAGATAGTGAAGGTTCCACAATGTACACCTAGCACAAATATTATATAGATGTAATTACCAGAAATTATTAAATACAAAATATTAAATTTAAGAAATTACTATACAAAATATTACTATAAAACTGGTCAAAAATGCCCTTTGATTATTTCTAGGCATATATTAAACGTGAAAGATAGGATTTTAAAAATGATGTCCCATAGTAGTCTTATGTAATTGGAAATATTTTGACATATATTTAGTTTGGAATCTTGATATCTTAAATGAAGCCTGACGTTTTCTTGATATAGTGATAGTTATCCTTTTATTCATGGTTATTTTTGGATCCCGTGACTTCATGTTAAAGGAATCTGAGATGGATAATTGTGGAGGAAAGTGTATATTGAATATTATTGGTTAAGAAAAATAAAATAATATGTTATTTGAAAACATTGTTATTTTTATCAGTGGTTATGTTACGATGGTTTTGGTACGAAGTTATCTAAGTTTCTCTAAGATTTTGAATTTAAAGTTCAAATTCTCTCAATTATTATTTGAGGTCTCTTTGAAAATCCGTGTAAAGTGGAATTACCAATTCCTCCAAATACTCATAGAAAAAACCCAAAACATTATGAATGTGTGTTCCTTTATGATGGATTTCCATTGTTACCATACACCTTCCATTGTTACCATAGTGGATGGTTTATGGGCAATGTTATGTGATAAATGGAAATGGTGTGGTGTATTTCTATTAGTGAACGTTGTCAACATCAATGCTTCCTTATTTCTTGTGTGCAATTCACTTTCTGTCTATTTTAGTTTCAGGTATCTATGTGATACAAGGGTGCAGCTATCTTGGTACTTATGAATTTTCAAAGTTTGTATGTACTTTTAGGGTCTTCTAATTGTGGAGAGCTTTTTTTTGTTGTGTCTGGATCAATTTAATTTTTTTTGTATATTAGGTTTTGGTGTTTATGAGACCCAAGTGTATAGTTATCTTAATTTTTATGAATTTTCGAGCTGTGTGTAATTTAAGATAAATTTTATTGTGTTGAAATGTGAGACTCTGTGTGTAAGCTTATATTTAGTTTTCTTCAGTAAACTTTCGAGCTGTGTGTAAGCTTATATTTAGTTTTCTTCAGTAAGGGTGCCCTATAACTTGTTTGAAGGTGGTGTCTACATTAGTTATTTATGATTGAGTGGAAAACACCACAAGGGATCTTTTGTTTATCAGTTTGTTATATGTTAACTATCGGATTGCACCGCTGAAAGATGAATAAGAAGTGTAAAAACAATCCACAAAGGGGTGTATTTTTGTGAAGTAAGACTTCAGAATATTTTATAGATACTATTGTCTAGCATGTTTTCTTAGCACTATTGATTGTGGTAACTCAAGTCTAATTTTCAAGATCCCAATGAATGGAGAGAAACATGAAAGCGTGGGAACAATCTAAGCATTGGTCGCCTGAATCGCGGGGAAATTGGATAGTCTTTAGTGGTATGAGTATTTGTATCGAAAATATGTGCAAGATATATGAGAAATTACCTTAAAAAGTGCAACGAGAGGCTGATAGGATTTTTAAATTAGAATTGTTGAATTGGAAAATTTGTATTTTGGTTTGAAATAATAATTGTTGTATTAGATTTAGGTTGTTTAGTGTATTTGTGTCAAGTTGGTAATACACAATTAAAATAATAATTTAAATATTTAGATGATGAAAGTTGACCAATATATAATTTACTACTTATTTTACCAATGAAAGATTTAGAATTATTGTGAATAAATATTGATTTTCTAGTTATACCAAAGAAAACCATAGGTGCCTATTACTTTTGCTTCATTTTAGCCATTCTCTCACATGAAGGGCATTCCATATTAATAATTGTCTGTCAATCTATGATATGGTGGCATTCAAAAAGAGGTTGCATTCTTATTTCCATTTATATTCCCTATTATTAGTGATTATCTCATTAACGAAATTATATATATTTGTTATAAAGAAAAATAATTATTTTTTTAAATACTAGTAAAGACTTATATGATAAACTATATATTGATTTATTTTAAATCATGTTCATAAAGTTTACATTTTGAAAAATGATCTTTTTTATATAATTATAATTTAGAAAATATAAATAATGATTGCACCTCAATTTAAAACAATGTTTTCTAATATTTCTTAAACTTTCAAATGCATACATGGTATATTGTATTTAAAGTAATGATAATATATTCACTAAGAAAAAAGGATCATATGGAAATCCATACGAAAAATTTAAGATTTCATCAATTACATGAGAGCATAAGAATTTGTATTTTTACGGGTAAAAAAAGATAATATATATTATTTCATTTAGCTATTTTTATTTCAAAATATTCTTGTGATTTTTTCATATTACAATTAATTTAATTGTCTTAGTTAGAAAACTTCCTAAGTCTATATTTGCAATATAATATTAGACTTGTAAGCTTATTAATATTTGTTGTAGATAAAAATAAACAAGTGTTTGACAAATACATAGTTCCACTAAAAAAATTGTTTCTATGAAAGAAATGAAATGGTACATGATTGTTCGTATATATTCTATTTTATTTGTTATTATCTTACTAGGAGCTTAATTTTTTACTCATTGATTTTTAAAATTTTATTTGATTTCTAAATGTTTTTTAAATTAGATAAATATTAAAATTATATATATATATATTAATATATATTCATTTTAAATTTATTTTAAAAATTTATTTACATTTTTTACTAATTTTTTGTTTAAATGTTTTTTTCAATAAATACTCATTAGAATATTCTAATTAATAATATTATTTTCAGTTAAAAAATTAATTAATTAAAATAAAATGAATAAAAATCATGTTCAACCATTACCAAAATATTATTTAGAGAAATTACAATTCAATATGCTTTTTACATTTAAAACTAAAGAATTGTATTCAACTATTATTTCATTCATATTATTAAAATTTTAAAGTAGGGAATAAGAAGTGGGAGGGTTGATCCCCCACATGACACAAAATTTTTTAACCAGAGAGCGGATGCGCAAACCTAGAGAAGTCAGGCCTCTTATGTAACATTATCCATTCTCATTGAAGTAACACAAGTTAATATCAATAGATATATTTAAATATATTTTTAATTTTTTAAAATTAACAATTTTTATAACAAATATAATTGTAAATATATCGATAAAAACATTACTCACACTTCATTACAGTAAAAAAAAAGGCAAGTATAAAAACTTTTATTTTATTTATTCTCTATATATTTATATATTTAATATATTATTATTGTCTGTTTTCAAGATGTTTTTAATTTCGGAAATAAATAATATTAATAAATGATCTCATTCTAGAAACTAATAATGGAAATTTTATTTCTGGAAACATTTTTATATATGGAAACTCACAAAACCTTATAAAGGTGATTAATCATGCACTCTTAATCTCTCAAAAAACACATGGATCCAAATAAAAAATTGATTCATTCAGACTCATAGTTAATGAAAGAAAATTTATCAATGTCAACAACCATGAGGAGGACTTGTGAAAGGTGTTGGGCGAAGGGTGACCACAGCCAACCGCACGTTATGAGCCCGCACGATGGGCGAGTCAGTTGAACATAAGTTTGACACGAGCAGCGTGCGCGGAGGCAGTAGGTGACCCATGGAGGGCGTCAATAGGCAAGGCGTGCAGTGTCAGGTGGTTGTGCGACGGGTGCCCCGAGTGGGCACGTCGTTCACGACGAGTTAGCCATCGTGTGGATGGGTGTCTGGGTGGGCGCGCCCTACACGAAGGCGAGTTGGCTGACATTAATAAGTGTGGAACAGGTGACCTAGGTGGGCACATTGTGCACGAAGGTGAGTCAGTTAACACAATATTTTGGTGAAGTGGTGGTTTGAAAACGAAGGTGTGACTCACACGGAGGGCGCTCGGGTGTGGTGACATGGTTACGATGAGGCACGCCCGAGTTGGGCAAACGATGCGATTGTGTGACAAGGTGAACGAAGGGCTAGGCAGAACGGGCGATGACCGTTCAAGCAGGCCGATGAGTTGGGCAATCGAGTTTGTCGAAGTTGGAAATTTGGCTAAGTGTAAATTTGGGGTTTGTCAAGATTTAACTTGTACTTTGTAAAAGTGGAAATTTATATATATTGATATTCGGGAAGACTCATATTGCAGAGAGTTGCCCTTCCATTTATATTGTTATGCAATTGGATATGTTAATTGCTATTGATGATGAATATGTATGGGTTTTCATCTGTATAAAGGAAAAATATAATACTTGGTAACGAAAAATAAACTAAGTATGAATGTTAGGTGTAGTCAATGAACATAAGTATTCGTGAAAAGAAAGTGTTCGGTGGTGCTGCACCTTGCTATAGTGCGGTTGGAAGATTACCACTACTGTAGGAGCATGACAGATGGTATCAGAGCTGGTGAACTGAATCAAGGAGCTAATTCTACAAGACCAAAGATTTAGCAGGGAGTTCAAGTTTTGCAGGTGAGAGGTGGAATATCAGGGTGATTTAGCTGAATGTTGGAAGAAGTGCAATACTTCATGATAGGTTTAGCAGGAGTGAAGCATCTTACTTGGGCCAAGCTGAATGACACGGCATGGCAGGGTTGGAAGAATGCAAAGGGAAGCTCTTGCTTACCTTGTACAGGTTGAAGTGGATGAAAGAAGAGAACCCACAGATTCAAAATAAACTTGAAGTCTTGGAAAAGAATGTTGAAGAAGAAATTCTTCAACTTGGTTGGACAATGGAGTAGGATGAAGTTGCAGATTGTGTTGACAAGGAAGAGGAAGCCGTGATGATTAAGGATGTTGTAGATGTGACAACGATGAAGGATGAACTTGAGGTTGATCAAGTTGGACCAGGATCATGTAGTTTGCAGACATGGGTAGATGAGGATACTCACATGGATGAACCTCATGATGATGTAAGTACTAATGATACTTTTGTTTCACTTGACCATTTGGTAGATGAATCATATGCATGGAAGGGAAAAATAAATTTGCCAATGCAAGTGATCATCTTACCATGGATGCCTACGATGAGACCATGTATGGAGAAGCAAGGATTGTTGATTGTTGTAGGACTTGATGGGGTTATTTGTTACCTTACGGTAGAAAGTATAAATCCCTGTGACAAGGGAGGAACATGGTGATCATTGCGGAGGAATCGGTTATGTTTTAACCACATGGAGAATTGGCTAAGTGCCTGGCATGACTCATGGACAGATTGGAGGAGGGCACACACTTGAGTATGGTGATACTTGAGTGGACTTCTCATGGCCAAGACCAAGTCTAGCAAGTCCTGGTGGAAACTTTAGTGGGCGAGCCATGGTGGAAGAGACTCATCTGATGATGATATGGTTGGGTGACTGAATTCACTAGACCAAAGATTTTAGGCTTGGATGATGATGACTAATTCTTGCGATGGTTCTACTTAGCTGGACTACATTGGCAACTTTAGTCATGGACATCAGGTTGGAGACATGGAGCATGGCAATCTTATGCAGGGACATTATGCAGGAGCACTTGTAGAGGTGTCACTTATGGGCATCTAATGAGGAGAGCCAAGGCAGGGATGTTGTGCAGGTAGATTTGATGGTGTGACGTGGAGATGTTTTAATTATGAGCCAGCGCAGAGGTTGTGCACTTATGTACAACAAGGCCATGGACTTGGTTGGGTTTGTGACCAGACTATGGAGCATTCCTACTACACAGAGACTTGAGTCATCTTGAAGAGACCTTTAGGCCGAGACTTGTATGCTTGCTAGAGTGTTGGTTGGGGATGATTCATGGAGCTCATGATGACATGAGGTTGTGACTTTCAGAGACTTCATATATGGTGGACTTAGAGGACATGATGCATTGACGAGTTGAGGTCAGAGACTTTGATGCAGGATGGGGTGCATACTTTTGAGCACATATCGATGTGTTTGAAAGAGCGACTTAATGAGGGGGATCGATATGAGACACTTTGGAGTGATGGAGTTACAACGATGATGATGCCTAGATGGCAACACTTGGGCGTGGGTTGAGGCGAGAAGGGAGATGAGACAAGTGTATACTTGCTTCTATGGCGGACTTGAGGGATGACACATTACAAATATGATAGAGGTTGCTTCATGGACTTGGATGTTGCACATCGAGGGTTGAGTTTAGTGAGAGGATCTGTTGTGCAATTGTAGATGTTAATTAGTGTTGATGATGAATATATATGGGTTTTCATTCATATAAAGGATGAATATAATACTTGGTAACGAAAAATAAACTAAGTACAAATGTTAGGCGTAGTCCATGATGCTCTCCTCCACAAGTTCAAGACCAAAGTGTAGTTGGATATAGGTACAAAGACGTGAGTTCATCATTACAAGCACTTATGTAATGATGAACTCACGTCTTTGTACCTATATCCAACTACACTAACCGAGACTCTGCATGCACTTCTTTATTCAAACCACACTTATCTTCCAGGTTAGGATTAACATAACTATAATTAGATCCAGGGTCAATCAAAATAAAGACAACTCGATTACAAATATTATCATCTATATCAATGATAGATGCCTTAAGGTCTTTCCATTTGTTCTCTAGCACTGCATAGATACTAGGAATACTCTACCCAACATCTCCAACTATCTATGCCTCCTAAGAATAGTAGACCTATGGTCTACCACCTTGATATTGTGGACATTATCTCCTATGATGCTCTCCTCCACAAGTTCAAGACCACATGAGCTCCTTATTATGCTCCTCAGATTGAAGTTCCTATCTTATGTCAGATGCATTAAACTTCTTAGATGGTGCTAGATTCTCTTTATTACCTGTACCCTAAGGTCTTTCTCGCTTCTTGTCCCATTTTCCATTGTTCTTGTCACTGCCTTTCAAGTCTTTCTTATTCTCATATATATGTTTTGTTTGATCATAGAAACTCGTTAACTTTCGGATGGCCTCCTCTAATGATCTAGGCTCATCGAACTCAATATTGTCTTTGAATGCAATCAGTAACCCACTAGTGAATCTCTAAATCTTGGCCTTCTCCTCCTTGAGCTAAGGCACATATCTCAATAGCTCTGGGAACCTGCTACTGTACTCCTCATTTTTCATTGGTCTCATGTTTATCTCATAGAATTATTTTTCCCTGTCATCAAAGTATCTGTATGATAGGTACTTCTTCTTGAATAGTCTCTCGAACTCATTCCAGGTCAAGTCCTCCTCATGAATACGTCTAATGTTCTGCACATCTTCCCACAAAATATCTTCTTCACCTTTGAGACTGAATGTAGTTATTTTGGCTTTCATGTTCCTTGAAAAATCATGCAACCTAAAGAACTTCCTCATACAAAGCGACCATGTCTCTACATGCTATGATTTCTTTACCTCTCCATCAAATGTATGTGGCTTTAATTTCTTAAACTCATTCAAAAAGTATAACTTGTCACTCCTCCTGTAAGGATGATATTGATGTCAATCTTCATACCTATGAGAACCAGAAATAGAATAGTACCTATGTCTATCACCTTGTTATCAAAATTATCCAACAATCTTCCATCTCTAACTGTGTCATCTCTACCGGACCTATGCTCACCATGAGACCTATTTCCATATGCCCCATTAGTTATGTCCTCCTGCTCATGGCTAATGTAAAGTATTACATATAGTTGCAATTCTGACAAACTCTGACATATTACTACATTTACCTTTGGTTGTTTTTCCTATGCCTGTATGATTTTTTCATTGTCTGCCTTACATATCCTTATTTATCCCTTGAAGATTCTTAGGGTGTTTTCCAAGTCAGAAGAGAGTCCAATACCATGTTTCTCATCTTATCCATAGGGAGAGTCTCAGGAACTGTAGTATACCATCATTCTAGTCATCTTTGATATTCCTCCTGCAAGGTATATCATGTCAGCTAAACCAAATCACAAAAAACCAACGTACCTTAGAATAATTCAAGGAGGATGCCTCATCTAAATGATCAATAAATTGTCATAATACATGTAAAACATAATAACAATATAAGCATATAACCATCATTCTAGCTAGATTCTAGTCATCAATACATGACCATATCAACTACACATACGATGACCTGATGCATGAAAAAAACCATCACAACATTGTACTAATGTGCATAAATAATGCATAGCCAACCATATACTCATAACAACATAGTCGATAACAACACCATCAATTTCCCATGGTGACCTCACTGCAACCATAAACCATACCATACAAATGTAGAAAGCACATGGTCTTACAACATAATAAACACATATGAAACTGACATGAATGCATGACCAACGAAAAACCCATCGAGTCCAAGGGTGACCCATCCTTTTATACCACTATGTAACACCCTCCTCCCACATATACCTAAGTAATTGACCAACCAAGGTAAACATGTGACGAGAAGTTACTATGATAGAATTTGACTCCCTATGTGTCAATTAAGCAGGTGGAATTGATAGAACAACACCATATAAGGCTTTCAAATCGACAACTAAACTCCATGAATTATCCTAGCCACTCATGTAACCAACCCCCATTTCCACCAAGTTTTTAGACAATTAAACTCATGGATGTTCCCCTGACATGGAAAAGTATCAATCTAGGAGGCTCCAGACACAACCACAACATGGGTGTGCAATTGTTTGGGGTCTTTTCTCCTCAGACATGTGCTTGCGACTCCTAGATTTGTGCCACATTTTCAAGCCCATAGCCCATATCACTTCCCAAAATTGAATGACAGGTTCATAAATGAATTATCATGATAGAACAATGTTACATCTACAAAAGTATTGACAAGGACTAGACTAGACCCCTACTAGCCATGACAGTCATTTGACCAAACATGTCACAAATATGAAATCTATATGTATTAAAAATAGAACTAAGAATAAAGGTCTCATACTTATCTGAGAATCATTAATAAGTGTTGATGCCTCAACATATTAGCTGCCATTTGATCTATTAGGCCACATATACATCGTTAATTCATTTACGGGTAAAAACATAATAAGAGCCATACATAGCCACTATCATAATACACTCATAATTAGCATAATAACCACATAAATACCAAGGAAACAATAGCCATACATTTAACATATAAACCGGTAAAATATTCATCAAATAAAAAGGAGAAATAAACTCATATTAATGAAACAAAGGGCAACCAGGTTGAAGGATTTCATGAAACAGTTGGCCATATGTTAGGGTCCTATAATAATAGGATTCATAATTTTTAATTTCCTATGGTTGGTCTTGTAATATTGTACATACTTTTTATTTCTACAAAATGTTTTCCCATATTTAAAAAGAAAAAATGTAAAGAGGGTAAGTCCTAAAAGAATAATAAAAGGACTAAAAGAAATAAAAATATCAAAAAAGTATAAAATATGAACCCCAAAAACTGATTAGAATATATCATGAAAGTTTACAAATTCAAATGCCACTCATTTCACTTTACTTTGCAAAATAATATTGTGTGCAGATTGTCAAAAATACCACATTCCATGATGGTCAACTAGTTTAATCTTGATTCGTTTGTGCTTTAAATTTCATGTTGGTAGATAGAGAATAAAGATCTAACCAAACTATTTAATCTTGTCAGATCAGTAGTTAGGTAGAGAATAATAACAAGCTCGTCAGTTTTATCTGAGCCATTGTAAGTTAGAAGGATAGAATTAGATAGTTTTTTTATCAAAGAAAAAGAAATAAAGGGTCAACAAGCTCAAATGCACCCATGGAATGAAGAGAAAATGCTAGGGTAAATAAAGTGTAGGTAGAAGTTTTGCAAGTGCACAAGGTTGCTAACTCAAAAAGCACTTTCGTCATGCTTACTCTTATTTCTCATGTGCAGGATGAATTTTCAAAGAGAAAGGATATTGACTAAAGCTTATTTACTAATTTCCCCTCATCTTACTACACCCCCCACATAGTTAGTTTATTAGTATCTCCTCATTATCCCTTCATTACTTGTAAAAGCCCTTACCCCTCATTTTGAGCTTTTACCCCTTTATTTCACACATTTCCCTAGACATTACCCTTCAAAAACCATTCCCCCTTCCCAAAACCCCTTTCCCTACTGTGAAATCCATACCCATCACAAAATAATGCATTCCCCCTTATTAATTTACCTTTCTCCCTTAAAAACGCACTAAACCCCTTTATCCTAAGTTATTTCCAATACTTTCACTTTATGTATTTAAAGTCCCCCACATTATAATTCCCCAACACCATTTAATTCACAAAACCTTGGTGTATATTTAAAACCTCTGCAATATAACCCATGGTCCCCACAATTTATTAACTGATTGCTTATAATAAAATCTCATGATTACTTTTTAATTAATTACATTTCATTGTAATTAAAACCTGGCCCCACTACCAAACTCTGTCTGTGCAACTTTCTCATGTGATAGCCCTCTAATCTCCCACCTCTAGATCCAATGACACATATCCATGTCGCATAGTTTCATCATCCAAGAGTTAAAAGTCTGAAAGCACACAAGATTCGTGGTTTTGGTCGAGCAATTTTTTGCTACGCGGAGGCACCAGGTTATATCATGTGCTTGTGAAAAATTCTGCCATCCATCCAAAACCATTGTGATATGGCCTAAAAATGCCTCCCCACGTACTACCCACTTTTCATTTACCAAATCTCATTCCAAAATGTAACCGTTGTTGGTTAAAAAGCCGAAAAATCCCTCTTTCTCTCTCTTCAGTCGTTTTCGCTGAAAACCTCTATTAACCAATTCACACACCTTGAACCTCTGTGCAACAATTTTAACCACCATTTGCAACAATAAGATGCTACAAACACCAAATTGAAGCAGAAAATAGACAATTGAAGCCTCAGAAACCTCTCATACTACCATTCAACCCTGTCAATGCACCAAATCGTCTTTTTCCAGGTATTCTTGAAAGAACTAGAACGACCTTGTAAATTTGAGCTATGCATAGTAATTATTAAAAATTTAATTAATTAAGTTAATTAAAAAACCTTTCTAAATTGAAGAAAACTTATTGTGCATGCAAACTTCTTTTCTACAGACTATAATTACCCTCCCCACTATTCTAGATCTTCTAACCTTACTCCTAATGCCACAGAAAAAGTAATTCCATTGAATAAACAAAATTATGGCTTCCCAATGCACTCCAGATATAAGACCCCTGCAAAACCCTCACCTAGATATTGACCACCTCCAATTAGTTGACAAATAATTTCAAATTAAAGAAATTGTTTCCCCTACCCACCTAATGAAACTACACTATTGGAGTAAAGATAAGTTCTTGATCCAAAATGATGACATTCACCCATGGGAATCAAATTTTCCCAAGTACTTGTTCCCATAGCTACAACTATTCCTAGAAATCATCCACTTATACCAAGAGTGCTATGTCCCAAGTCAAACGGCCATAGTCTCCCCTAACCAGTAGGTTTTATTCACTATTACTGTAGAGACAATAAATCAGATGTTGCAGATCTAGCCAAGCCGAAATAAGACTCCACTTTCCATTGAAGCTTTACTTGAAATATACACAAAGCTAGACCTACCCAAGAAATCCCAAATATTTCATACTTTCATCATATAAGAGTCTCATACTCCTAGAGATACTCCTCCATATGATGCTAACATATTTTCCAAGAGAGCCTGACAAATTATAACCATGCTCTCTTGTATTCTAGGATACACCACTAATAAGCATGTGGATGAGGTTATACTTGGTTTCCTTTCTATTTTTTGCCTAGGCAAGCCTCCTACTACAGTTTACAACTTTTCTTAGTTCTTGGTAGATAGAATCCATGAACATTTTATCATATTTCAAAATGAGAGAGTATTCAAATACTCATCAGTATTGTTTCACATGTTCTTATACTTTTAGTCAGACAAGTTTCTAGTCAGCATCCAAAAGTTAGACACCAAGGGCCATCCAAGATCTGTCATTTGTTGGACACCATTGATCCAGATGTATTCTTCTATTTTTAGTTATAATGAGTTCATTGATTCATTTGTTCATCCAGTTATAAACATGCTAGCCAATAGCTATTAACCCAGGGTCAATGAGGATATTAAGAGAGTTTTATAGTTGGATAAGAACAGTATAGTGGGAGACTGGTATCTATACCAGGACCACACAGAAATCACGATATATGGATGCCAGCTCACTCTCTACAAGCTGCCCAAATACTCGCCCATTAGGATATTTGCATTAGAGTAGTTCAGGAAGATCATCAACTCTGATGAGGTTAATTTTATGTCATCTAGGAAGAAAACTCAGTTTAAAATAAAAAATGAATTGGGCCCTTTTATTTGTAATAATAGGGAAGCTAGACAAGAGGAAGAGAAAATCTTACAGCAAATGAAATTCAAAAGGAGTTTCATGTGGCAATATCACCGTAATTGATTCATAGCAAACTAAGGATGAAATTTAAGTTAAGTCCTTTCATACATGAGCCCAAGCGAGACATTGAAAGATATTCCAAATAATCAAAATGATTGGAGAATACTTTATTAGATGTAGAGAATACTTTAATAGATGTGGAAAAGCATATTGATACTAGTTCCTTTCTGCAGGTTCTAGCCCTACAGGAATAGATGGATATTACTCCCATTCTACAGACTCCAGCTAATGAGGATAGAAATGTAAAAAGAACCAGGGAAGAAGCTTCTAGCTCTGGGATGGACACTACAAATGACAGGTTTGAAATCAGTTATAGGAAGAGTCCCAAGTTTAATCCTATAACTGAGCAACAAGACACCATTTAGACAGTTGAAATGACTGATACTGACACAATGATTGGAAGGAGTAAAGGTCCAGCAGTTTCAAAGGAAACTCATTATCCTTCTACCTCAAACACTCAACTTATTGGAAAGTAGCTTAGCATTGAAGTCTCTTCATCCATCAAACTAGTGGATAAAGAGAAAGATATAAAAGATATGTACAAGGAAATCAAGTTGAGGAATGAGGCATTAAAGGCTGAAACACATGGACAGTACTTCAAAAAGACATCTGCCAATAAAAATAGATTAATGTCAGCCTTTGACATTAAAACTAGTAAAATGAAAATGACATTTATGCAGCCTACAGTACAAGAGCCAAGATCATGAGCAGACTACAGGAAGGAAGAATCGAAAGTTTTGGCCAGGGATGTTCACCCTATTGACGAAATTGAATTCCAAAAACGTGTAGTTGAAATGATTTACTCCACAATGAATAACAAGGAAATCAATGTGTAGAAACTTCAAATCTCACTGGATAACATCACAACATAGATTAAGCTAGAAAAGGCATCCTCATAGGCCAAGGATAACAAAATCAAGTCACTGCAAGACTTGGTGATTGAGATTGGATATAATCCAATTAACATCAAGGTTGCAGAGAAACTAATAAAGAAGAAAAATGAGGATATTGTTGCTTTGAAGAAGCAATTGAAGCTACCTCATTGAAAACATCCATAGACCAAGGAGGTCCTAGGGAGCCAAACCCATTAAGAGGAAATGATGGATCTCTCTCTTCAATTAAATGATCAAATGAAAAAAATGGAGAATAAATTGGATTCTTTAATCCAGCTTAACAAGCCATCCTTGAGACAACTACTGCCACTGCTATCCCTATAGTTATTACAACAGTTCCTTCAACTTTTCCAGCTTCATTGGCCCCAACAACTCCATTAGCTACAATGCTTCTAGATGCAACAACAACTACATCAGCAACAAGTTCAACAACAACAACATCTCATCCAAGTGATGAAGCAAGCAAGCTAGTCAAATCCACGGAGTACATGTCCATTTAGACCACTAAGATAAATAAACTTAAATAAAAAATAACAAGCCTAGATGATGAGAAGAAATTGGCTCAAATTATGCATAAAAATGAATTGTAGAAGTCAAATAGATTGACTGAAAGGATAGATAATTTTGAAAAAGAATTAGCATTGAAGGAGCCACTTGCCCAAGCAAAAGAATAGCTATGGGCCAATACCATTGACTCTGTAAATGATATATGACCATCTGTACAAGTTATCTTTGAATAAAATGATTTAGTCAAAGAGGCTACTGAAGCAATTCAAAGAGTTAAGGCTGAACTTGGAAATATGCTAGAAGAAGCTTCAAGAATAATCCAATTCCTTAACTCCAAGAATAGATATGAATTGCAGGAACTGGACATAGCTGACAGGATTGGAATTATACTAGAGGTAAAGAAAGTGCTCACCAAGAGGAGCTTAATGATATAGCTCGATGACAAATGCCAAACCATGGAGATAGTTATAGGTAGATTTATGGTCAAATTTGATGCTCTGAGGCAGAAAGATCTACCAAATCCATTGGTAATAAATGACAAGTTAATGCCACATGAAGACTATAACATGAAAATTAGAGAAGTGGGGAGGAAGAAAGCCAATAATTCATCTATGAAAGGGATGGCTATAGGAAATGTTTTTTACCATACTTTTGAGAACCTCTTTTACCTCTAGCATGAGGTAAAACATATTTTTGTAAACAAGCCTACCTTTCAAAATACACAGAAGCAGATGAAGTCTAAAGGAGACTGCTAAATATTAAATTACCACATACAAAGACTTGTGAAAAATTAAATGTTCTACTGTAAAGATGTAAGGTAAATAGTATATACAGAGCAATGAAAGAAAAGTGACAGATCAACTAGGTTAAAGAATATCAGATGAAATAGTATCAGCTAAAGGGAAAACTAAAAAGCACAATAAGCATTGAAGCCAAACTGCAAAGGAGAAAAGGTAACAAAATATCTGACAACAGAGCCAAATAAACAAGGATAGCTTGTGGAGTTACATATATATCTCTATCTTCTTGCATGAAGATATTTCTTTTTCCTTGAATAATTCCCAACGTAGTTTGGGGTATTTTGTAATATGTTTTTGTATAAGCACTTCATAATTCAAAGTATAGAGGGTGGATTGTTGACATTTCTATAGTTGTATTGATCTAAAACCTAAGGGTTCATTGTACCATTTTTTCAAGTCAGCAGACTAGACTGAGTAATAAAGACATTTCATTATAAGATTCATCTGTTCGAACACTTCAGTGAAGTATTTTCTGTTTGTCAAATTGTTATCTTCTTAAGTGTTTCACATACTTGCATGTTATCTAATTGAACTTGAAAAATATTACAGAATTTGTTTAAGTACACTCTTTCTTGAACAGTTAATCATTTTAATGTTTTCTTCTAATATCTAGAGTAAGGGATCCTTCATCACTCCCTAGTTTCGATTGACCCCTACCATTTCCCTCATTATCTGGTTTAAGGAACCCTTAAATTCTCCTTGAACTCGATTGAAAACCACTTCACCATCCAGTCTAAAAGATATGAATTTACTCAGCTACCTTACCATATAAACACTATCTTTAGAACTTGATTTAGTCTTGTTTTTTTGACACTTGACCCCATAGCCCAATGGTAAAATACATCCCTCTATCCATCTAAGTTAGTAATTCCACCACCAAACCAAAATCAAAACCCAATGAAAGCTTAAATAACTAGCCTAAAATCGATTAACTAAACAAAGTTAAATCATAAAGAGAGAGCCCTCTCTGAGCATTAGGAATGCTAGATCCTGATCTCAAAAGTAGGTTTGTGGTTAGCTCTATTATTTATTTCATAACAACTCTATGGATATTTTAGAGTGATAATATAGTGGAAACCATACTCGGGATAGTTCTCAATTTAATAAACCTTAAAGAACATCTTAAAAATATCTTCACCTTAAGTTCATTTTAGAGTTCTTAAAAGGTTTCTCTCAAAAAATATAAATTCTAGCTCCCAAAAGAACACATTAAACCAGGGAACATCTAGATCCAAACCCTGCTACAATAGTTGATTATCCTAACATAATTTAAAGAAAACCAAAACGGGTATAAACTTAAGGAAGTAGTAGTCAGTTAATTAAAGAAAATTCACTTCCTAAAGAGTTATCAAGTTTAGGGGATATTCAATTTGATTTACCATTTCAGCTTTCTTTGTTTCAAACCAAATCTGAAAATTCAATTCACAATACTATAATAGAACCCAATTTTATTCAATTTATTGAATCAAAAAATGTTCATATAAATCTTGATTCAGATCCACATGTTTTCGATACCTTTTATAAACTATAAGCTTAACCTCAACTTTGATAAGGCATATAGACAAAGCATATCTTCAACAATCAATTGAATTAGTTGACCTAACTGCCGCTACCCCTGAAATTTCTTCTCAACCTTTAAAAGCTATAAATACAACTTCGTTTAGTACCACCTCACCTATAGTATCCGCCACAGTTCATTCCTATAAATCATTCATACCTTAACTTCCTCCCTAACCAAACATCTCAGGTTCATCTTGTTCATCTACAACCATATCAAGTTCTTCTTCAAGCAGCACTACTTTACCCCCCTGTCAAACCAAAGCCTTAGCCATGGAATATAGATATGCACCTTTGGTCTTACCAAAGCAACTACATGCCATGCCCCAAGACTAACAAAGTAAAATGTTTTTGTTTGATGCTATAGGTCAGTACTTGTTGTAGATCTAACCCAAAAAGATATGAGAATACAAATAAACCCAAGAATAACAAGATATGAATAGATAGAAATGCTTCTTTATTATCAAACCCTTAAGGTAGGGCAACACCATAAAATCACTCCTTAAGGAAGGAGAATACTCCACAAGCCATCTGCTTGTTCATACAAGAATACTTCTCTTCATATCCCTCCATGTGGAGTCTCTAGCCTCTATATAGGCCTCATACATACAATACCATGCATCATTACCATGGTTTCCTCATACCATCAACTAATACCATGGGCCCCTTACATTATTATTAACTACTTGTGGTCCCTTACATGACATGGGTTAACCACCTTATTTATTACTATGGCCCATCCCATTATTACATTATTACCTTGGGTACCTCCCTTGGTACCCCATATTATCCCCCCTAGGTATATAACAATACTAGCCAATATCATGTGAATAAAATGACTAATTAGTTTGTGTTACATGAGATTGATGAGTCTGATGTGAAAATGGGGTTATTTTCCCAAACACTAGTAGGAGATGTCAAAAAATGGTTTAAAGGTTTACTTGCTAATCATATTGTTGATTTAGCTTCTTTCCATAGATTGTTTATCGATAGATGGGAAAGAAAGAAAATCCCTTTACAAATATTGTCTGAATATGATACATTAGAAGAGCTCCTAATGAATCTGTTTAGGACTATTGTACTAGGTTCAATAAATTATATCTATAATGCAATTCCTGCAAATATTAAAGCTCCACTAGACTTAGCACTAGTCAAATTTCCTGATGGTTTTGACACTGATATGTCTTACCAGTTGAGAGAAAGAAATCCTGAAACATTGGAATAGATGCAAAGTAATGGTGTTAGTGTAGAACTGAATTTATTAGCTAAGAAAGAAAGGATGAGAAATGAAAAAAATAGTTACCTTTAAAGAGGAACCATCCACTTTAGATGGAAAGATAGATAGTTTAGTTAAAAGTGTAAAAGGATAATTGGTAGATTAGAAAATATGGAAAGAAAATATCAATGGGAAAATCAACAAGAAACCCCAATAAGAAACCCCAACTTTAGGAAAAATCCTAATACTGGGAAAACAAGAGATGTTATACCTGATCAACAGATTAGACCACCTTTCTAGGAAAATCATGTTGAAGGTTCACAAAACCATGAAGAAGAGGAGGACACCTATATAAAACTATTTGGTATTAAAAATGAAGATGTTTCTTTTCTTAGTCAGGGAGAACAAGAATTGTACATGTTACAACAATTACAATTAGAATCTGGAGAGTTCTTTGACTACAAACAAGGCTATGGATATGCTATCTATGAATTTTACAAATATTTTAGCCTTAGAAGTGAAAATAATACTGAAGTTCCCACTAAGAAATCAATCCAAACCCAAACTAAAAAAATACCAGAAGCTCTTGTGACCAAAGTTCTACAAATTATTCCTAGAGGAACTCAGGAGACTTCCAACAGAAGAATTTTAGACATAACTTCAGCTCAACCTCAAACTTCAACTGTTACTCAAACTATTTGAAATAAGAAAATCCAAAACAAAACTGTTGGTACACAAATTGAGTTTCCAAGTGCTGCTAAAGAAGATAAGAGTACATAGAACAAAATTTCTAATGAAGATCTCCTACAATGAGGAGAAACTCTTTTTCCATTCAACATTAAGACTGAGATAGCCAAATTGAAAATATCAGTTCCTTTGACAGAGTTAGTGAAAAATGAATCATACAAAGCACAAATCACTGAAACACTAAACATAGGTAAAGGAGAAGATGCTGTAAACCTTAATGATGATCAACTTGAGTTACTGTTTGGTCTTGAAGTAAATGACACCCATCAACAAGGGGGTATCCCTCCATTCTAGATTAGCTTAAATTTTCATGATAAAATCTTACATAATGCTATGCTAGATTCACAACATCCCATAACCTAATGCCTAAAGCAATCATGGAAAGATTAAATTTAGATATCCTAGATCGTACAAGGACTAGTTTTCCTTTGATTCTAGCTAAGTCAAATGCCTTTCCCCATTTAAATATTTGTGTCTAACTTTAGTCCAGTGCACAACAAAGAGTATTTTTATGGACATAGTAGTTGTTGATATCCCACCCAAGTATGGAATGCTATTATCTTGCTCGTGGGGAGAAAAGTTGTAGGGATCTCTATAATTAGACATTTCATATGCTACAATATCTGTATTTGGCCGGCAAAGAAAGATTTACAGGGAAACCTTAATGAAATACATGGTAAGTAGTGCAGAAAAACAAAAAAATTTCCCTATATACTCCATGCATTCTGGTATGGACTCATTTATCTTGTATAATTGAAACAATGACAAAAATTAAATCACACCCATAAAAGAAAAATACAAAGCACCTGATAGTGAAAACATAACACATGAGTCTCTCTAGAATTAGATTTTGATGGCTCTATTAATAGATTAGGAGAAGGTGCAAGAGTTTAGATTCATAACATGGAAAATCATCATTATGAAGGTCATGCCTTTAGATTAAACTTTAAATGAACAAACAACATGGGAGAGTATGAAGCTTTAATCTTAGGACTACAAATTGTAAGAATACTTGGAGCCAAGATAGTTTCTATCATGGGAGACTAGAAATTGATCATAATAAAAATTAAAGGAGAATATTTTGTGAATATTCCTAGTATTAGTCAATACAGAGAACCTGTTCTAGAACTTATTAAAGAACTTCCTGAAACTAATTTTGCCTGTATTCCTAGGATACAAAACATGCAAGCTCATACTTTGGCTACTTTTGCTAGCACTTGCAAATCACCTTTTCAGCCCAACCACCAATACACTACTGAAGTGAGACACAAACCTGTTATACCTGATAATCTGAAATATTGGTAGATATTTTCACAACATTCTCAAATGTATGATTTCATGAATATTGAGGGAGAATTCCAAAACGGTAACATAGATACTAATTATACAGTAGATAACATCATAAATAGTGAGATAGATATAAATGCTTTAGATGTAAATAAACCCACTAAATTCACTAAAGTAGAAATAGATAACCTAGAGAAAGTAGAAATAGAAGAAATAATCAAATATGATTATCATATTTTAAACCTTGAAAACAACCTTTTTCCTTAGGGATTAGTCCGATTATAAGGTTTGTTTGAGTCAAATGATGTAGCCATTAAACCAAAATGGAGCCTTTAAGAGTAGACATAGAATAATGTAACATAGGAATAGAAAGAAAACGTAAGCCTATAAAAATATCCAAAGCATTACCTCCAGATGGAAAGCTGAAATAGATAAGTCTATTCAAAGAGTTTCAAGATGTATTTTCTTGGAGTTATGAAGACCTTAAGTCTTATGATACCGACATTATTCAACATAAGATACCCATCAAAGAAGATCATAAACCCTTTAAACAAAATCTTAGGAGAATTAATGTAGTTCTTATGCCATTAATTGCGAAATAAGTAAAAAGGATGTATGATGCACAAATCATAGCACCAATTAGATATTCATATTGGGTCTATAATTTACTCACTACAAGAAAGAAAATAGGAGAAATCAGATTTTGTGTTGATTTTAGAAACTTGAAAAAATTACCACTAAAAGATAACTATCCCCTCAAAATGGATCACATTCTCCAGAGGGTAGTAGTGTCATCCAAAATTTCACTGCTTGATCAAATCTTTATATACAACCAAATCTTAGTTCAACCAGAGCATCAAACAAAGATTGCATTTACCACTCCCTGGGGTACTTTTATGTATATAAAGATGCCTTTCGGACTAATGAATGTAGGGGCTACCTTCCAAAGAGAAATGGACATAGATTTTGCAAAAGAAATCCATGACTTTCTAGTTGTTTTCCAATATGAAATCACAGTTCTTTCCAAATCAGATAATGAACATCTAGATCACATAAGGATATTTTTTTATTAAATGTAGAAAATTTAGCATTTCCTTGAATCCTAAAAAGACACTATTTGGTTTAGAAGAAGGTAAACTCTTGGTACACATAATATCAAAAAAAGGAATTAGAATAGATCAAGCTAGAATAGAGGCAATCCTAAACATCACTTATCCTAGAAACATCAAAGAATTACAATCATTCTTATGTAAAATAATTTTTCTTAGAAGATTCATTTCTAACTTGGCAGAATTAGTCAAAGAATTAAATAACATGTTAAAGAAATATTCAGTAATTAAGTGGATAGTAGAGGGTAAACAGTGTTTTTAGGAGATCAAAGAAGCCATTACTAAAATCTAGTCCTCATAAGCCCTGATTTCAAAAAAGATTTTATAATGTTTTCTTTTGCTTCAGAACATACTATTGAAGCAGTCTTGTTGCGAAAGAATGATCAAGACTATGCGAAGCCTATTGCTTTTTTAGCAAATCTTTGTGAGATGCTACACTAAAATACAACGTAATGGCAAAACAAGCACTTGCTTAAGTGAAAGCTATTAAATATTTTAGAGTGTACATCTTATACTCACACAACATTGCATGTGTTCCAAATTCAATAGTAAAGGATATCTTAACACAGAATGGGCTTGAAGGAAAGAGAGGCAAATGGATTGCCACCATTTTGGAATATGAAGTTGAAATAAATCCTACAAAACTTATCGAAGGCCAAGGTTTAGCTAAACTCATGACTGAATCGAACTGTCAGGCCTCAGAGATTCCAAATTCCAAATTCATATGGGTTGGTGCCTTGGTAACAGGAAAACATTGTTGATGTATGGGTTGGCTTCCATACATGTCATGGAATTGTAATACTTTGTTTGTTGTTTGTTTGGTGGGTGGTTTTTTAACCATTGGGAGGTGGTTAAATTTGGTTTTTTTTTGTTTTTGGTCGATGGTGGTATGTTATATGGGGATTTGCATTGCATGGGTCAGCCACCTGGTAGGGTGAATTCAAATCTTGTTGGCCCCCCATTTTAACCAATGTTTGTTGGGTATTTTATATAAATAAGTTCTTTTTTTATATAGTCCTAGGGGTTGGTGGGGGTGGTGGCTCGTCATCACGTTTTTAAATTATTTTCTTATTTCTACCAATAAAAAATGCCCATCAGATTAGGGGCAACCAGTGAAATTAAACATGCAACAATTTCATCATTTCCCTCTGTTGTGAAGTGCTAAAATTTCACTCATTTAGTTGTCGCGAATTTTGGAGAATTATACCAAATTTAAATGGTATGCCAAATATAACGAGTCCTCCAAATTTAGTTGGCCACAAAATGACTAATTCCTTTTAACTTGATCTTCGACTGCTAATAATTTTCTCATATGAAGTCGAAATTGAGTTTTGTTTGCATTGCTGGAATGAGGATGAAACGGTCTTCGCTTTGGTTCTAGTTTCAACTAAATCCAAAGACTTTAATTTTTTAACCTTCATAGCCATCTTGATCATTATTACATTAGGATATTATTATATCAACATCTTATTGATGTCATTGAATGTGTGGCTTGGGATCATTCTGAATGTGGATCTACAAATCTTGAAGAAACCATTGTTTCTCTAACAATTTTTGCACCCACAATCTTTCTAATTCATCTAATATTCAGTTTTACTATGTAGGTCATGTATATAATTTCACCTTGGAAGGTAGTGCAATCTAATAAAGCACGTTTCTCAATTCTCATATATCTTTATTGCATAAATTGTTAGGCTGATAGATGCAATTTTCCAAGAATCAAATGTGCACCTCCTTTGCTAATTTATGTCATGTAGTTGCTATGCATGTGTGCTTTCTATATTCCATTTTTTTAATGTAGTGCTTCTATTCAGATAACCTCCATCAATTTGTGATTACATTTTTATGAATCCAACTTATTAGATCAATCCAATCAATGAAAATGCAAATATTATTTGTATGTTGTGGAGAAATGACCAAATGCACATATGTTGTAACTACAATTCCTGCAAAGTAAAGCTTCTAGGAAATCTAAAAAATGAATGGAGGAAAATAAACTTAGTTTTAATCGTCACACTTGTGGCTTTCATATTGGTGTATCTCATATATTTTAGTGTGTTTTGAAATACCCAAACAAAAGAACTTTTCAAGGCTTACAAGATAGCCTTCTTTGGTATTCACTGACAAGAAACATTCATATTTGTAGAAATGCATATGGGAGAATTGCTCCTAAATTTATCCTCTTTGAGTGTAACTCATGGCCAAATGGTTTGACCCAATGCCTTATGTTTGTCATGTTCATAGTTGCAAGTCTCATTGATTTTTCAGTATGACCCAAAACATGAGGTATGCCTAGATAAAACTAGAGTGTGAACAAAGGGCCAAACTAAAAAAGTTTATGGACAAGTTATTCAACTAATTGTTATTGTTTATACCCACATGTCATGGAATACTATTTTATTACGTTATTGTTTTATTTTTATTTTTCATTCCTCATCTGTCATGTTAGGCTTGATGAGGTCATCTTGAGAACACTAGGTCTCACTGTGCAATCAAGGGAGGAGCCTTGGATCAAAGTGATCCACCTCTCTAAACATCTAAGTTGAGGGGAATAATCTCCAATTGGAAGGTTGGAAGCTCAATCAATCCTGATAAGCATTGCTATGTATGAAATTGTCTAGCTATGCGGTAACCAAATGTTGGGATGCATACCTACTAGTTAGTTTGGATTTTCTCTGAGATCTCGCGGTGGAGTTCCACAACAATCTCATGAAGTGATCTGAAAATGGGGCTCTTAGGCTTCTTATCTAACTTACAAGAACCTCTCCCACTTCCAAAGCTTGAATATCTCCAACTCTGATTGATTAACCAATGTGGAATTAAGAAATGCTTGAAAATATAGGTGTATGCTTATATTTATTGTTGGTTGTTTATGTTCTTTAAAATCTGTTGTGTATGCTAATATGTAAATACATACAATAAATAGTATTGCAGTAATAAACAGAACACACAGAATAGCAATTTAATTTGGAGTTCACCCAAAAATCTTGGGCTATGTCTTCTTGAGCTCTTTTTAACTCAACTAGGCTCTCTGGGGTTGTGGCAGAAGTCTTTCTTTACAAGCTCTCTGGATCAAATCCATGGTTTACATAGAAACAATGGGTTTAGAATGCCATTTGGTCTCCAAGTCTGAAGCTCTTGGCTCTCTCTCTCTCGGCTCCCACTCTGCCTCTTGGCTCTGGCTACTTTGGCTCTAGCTCTTGGCTCTGGCTCTGGCTCTGGTTCTTTGGCTCCGACTTCTTTAGCTCTTTGTAATTTACATCTCTCTCTCTTTCCACTTGAATTTCAAGTGACTCCCTTGTCTATGTGCGCTTCAGCCTTTTCTTGCTACGATTCTTGTTTTGTTTCTGCCTTTTTGTGTTGCTATCTTTTGCTTTAACTTCTTGCTTGGCATTGCTTTCTACTTATGCTAGATTTCAACAACCACTCCAAAAACAACTCAAGCAGCCAACAACACTTGCTATTACTGACATTCATGGCTTTTAAGCACAATCGACGCTATCTATTCATTTTTCCTTTCAGGCTCTCTATCTTCCAGCCTTTGTCTGCTCAAATCCCCTCTCTGAGTGTTATAAATCATTGATAAATGCCCTTAGGGATAGTTCCCACTTGTGCTGTAACGGAAGGCGTCATCGGGCCTTTGAAATCCCCAAGTTTTGGCATTCTCATCTTACATAGGAAAATACACTAAACACGAAAAAATCCACAAAGAACATTGTTGATCGGAATTAAAATCTTCATAAATGCACGCTATATAACTATAGGGTTCGCCTGAAGTTACTTATCACAAGTCACAATGCCCATTGCATGGATTCCCTTTGTATTTTAAAAATACATTAAAAATATTGAAAATACACACAAGACTGTTGTTGGCAGATCTCAAACATATGTAATATCACTTTATAATTTTATCGGGTCAAGAAAATCGCATCGCACCTATATATATATATATATATATATATATATATATATATATATATATATATATCTGCCCCTTTGTGTAGCTCCAATATGATTTTGCGATGCAACTTGTTGCAATCACGTGAGCACCGGGGTCTGTCCACAAAGCATGGCCTATGCCGACGTGATCAATCGCGTAGATATCAGAGATCGCAATATCGCTTGGCCCGGGGTCCTACCTATGCCTCGTGGCATCACCGATTGCGATCCACCGATTTTGATGATCACACCATCACATTGGCCCAGTCCTATTGCGCGTCTGCCTCCTATATCTTTCGACTGCCTTCTCCGATTGCGATATGTCGATCGGATCTGGACCATTGATTGACTAGATCCAACAACTCCTATGCGGATTTGGTTTAAGCCTCCAATAGGCCTTATTTCACTATTTTCTTTAGTTTTTTCCCTCCTTCCCAAAGAACAAAGGGGAACTCCTTATTATGATAATTTCTTCATCTGAAGTTTGTTTTTTCCCATTAAAGTTGCGTTGGATTTAGAATGAGGAGATCTATGCAATGAGACAATTTATAAGAGAAACTTTTGATTTTCATTTTCCTCCGATTTACAAACTATTTGAGCCATTTGGAACCTTTCACCTCTTATATAAAGTCTTTTATACTTAGAGGTTTATCCAGGATCCATTTTTGGATCACGTCTTCCCACTAAAATAACTTTTGGTCTCCAAAATACTGATATATTGATTTGAACGGTACCTAAGAGTATCAACACCCTCTCCTTTTAGCTTCCACACAGTTTCCTTACATAGTTCCTCTGAACTAAAGTTTTTAACCACTTCCCTTTTGGATGGGTTGGTCTTCCCAGGAAGAGTTGCCTTCTTCTTTGCCTTCCTAGAAAAGTCCTATTGAAATGGTTATAGAAGGTAGTTTGAGCTTCTCTTCCTTCATCATTGATCCAATGTGTCTCAAACATGTGTGGAGTATTCCTACTCCAGAAGACTTTCATTTGTACCTATTTGAAAGCTGCCAACAACAACTATTAACAACAATAGGCATACAAACAACAACAAGATGGACTAAACTCTTGCTTCCACAAAGAAACAAATTTCACATCTTGTGAACACCTCCATGTATTACATCTGCATACAAATTATGGACTAGACAACAAGCCCAAAAAACATGCATTTAAAACAACTGACCTTCAAGCCAAGCATGTAGAAAAAGACTATTAGGACTCTTTTCAAAAGATGAAACATTTCATCACTATCTCCATCTTAGAGACCAAATCAACTTTTCCCAAGTCAACATTACGTGTATGTTTAAAGAAATCAACCCTTCAAGCTAATTACACATACATGTTCAAATACAAGGAAAACATCAACATCCATGTGCTCATGCATCTTATGCTCACGTATGCATTTCATCCTTCAACTTTCGCTTGATCACATTGTACTTTTGAAGCTGAAATGCTATATCATGTTGTAATAACAAAGTGAGTCCCCTACTCAACCTTTTTCCGTTGACCATCTTGGTAGAAACCTGCAACTTGCATCTCACCAACAAAGAAATGGCAAGAGATGCATCAATAGACATGTAATCCTTAATTGGAAAATAACTCTAACCATTTCTTACCAATCCAGTTCAAAGGGCTTGCCCTTGTCTTCACATTAACATCAACCTGTGAATCATTTTGAAGCACATAATCCATGTAAACTTCATTTCCATTTCTCCCATATTCTCTTTCCACTTTCTTTAGCTTTGGTGGAATCATTGCTAGATTCAGAGTCCAACACCTTTCAGCAAGATGCCCTTGCTTATGGAAGTAAGTGCAACACATGTGGATCCTCTTGACAACATGATTTTCCTTGTCTAATGGATGTTTGGTTCTTTTGTTATCTTCCTGCAAAAGTTTCTTGTATGTGGACATTCTCTTCCAACATCTAGAAACATGATAGTTTTCAAAACCACAAAAGGAACATGCAATTGTTTTCCCATGCTTATCTGGAAATTTACCATGCTTTGCAAAATCGAAAGGAAGATGATTAGAACCAAATTTATACCCGCCTCTTTCACCTTTATTACCTTCATGAGGAGGTGAAGCAAATGAAGAAGTGACTCCCTTTGGAACACCATCAAACTCCTCAAGGCTGTCAAAATTTTCACAACTCTCTGGCTCAACTGTGTGCTTCTGAACACTTGCATCCTGCAAGTGATGTTTCAAGCTATTGCAGTCCTCCCGAACACAAACTTCACTCTCTGCATTGCAACCCCTTCTTGGAGTTGTTTTAGTGGCCTTCATGGTAGCTTTGGAACTCTCTCCACAAGACTTTCCATAGCCAAGACCGAAATAATTAGGCCTTTCCTCAACCATTATTAGCTCAATAATACCTTGTGCATGATTTCCCAAGCCCTTTCCTTCATAGCCCATCCTGGACATCAGCTTGGAACCTATGCCTCTAGTATGATTTTCAAAAGAATTAATATAAGCATTCTTAGAATAATTTTAAGACATACTGGAATGGTTTACCTCTTCTTCAAGTTGATACTTGACCAAGGCTTCTTGGGAAACAAATAGTTGTGACTCCAACTCATGCATCCTCTTCAGGTTCATATTTGCAATATGAAGTTGCCTCTCCATTTCCTTCAGTCTTTCAAAAAGCAACTGCTTCTCTTCCTTCATGGAATTCAATTTCTCTCTAATTATGCTGCTCTTTCTTCCATCCTCATTCATTTCTCTCACCATGTCCATCATGATGAACAAGTCTTGCTCCATGTCTCCATAAAAGAGTCCTGTGATGGAGAAGGAATTTGAGGATACACTTGGGGAAGTTGTCACTATACCAATGAACAAAGAACTTTGGCAAGATTAATAAAGAGCTTATTTAAGCAACCTTTTGCAGCAAAGCTCTTGTGCTCCAAGGATTGCCTTGAGGTCCTTTGGGATAGAAGAATGCCTTTAGCCCTCCTTCCTATTTGTCCTTCCTAGACTGAGCTATCAGTAGCTTTCCCTTTACCTCTGCAAACTAATAAAATAGTCAGTCTACAAAACAAGCACACAATCAACCTCTTGTTGTTCAAACACCTTTCAGACAAGAAATCTTTTCCTTGTTAATCAAGCATTCTGATATAACCTTCTTTGAAGGTGTGGTTAATCAAACTTAAGCTCTGATACCACCTAATCTGAATATGGGGCTCTTAGGCTCCTTGTCTAACTTACAAGAACCTCTCCCACTTCCAAAGCTTGAATATTCCCAAGTCTTATTGATTAACCAATGCGGAGTTAAGAAATGCTTGAAAATATAGGTGTATGCTTATATTTATTGTTGGTTGTTTATGTGCTTTAAAATCTATTGTGTATGCTCATATGTAAATACATATAATAAATACTAATGCAACAATAAATAAAACACATAGAACAACAATTTAATTTGGAGTTCACCCAAAACTCTTGGGCTACGTCTCCTTGAGCTCTAGTCAACTCGACTAGGTTCTCTCGGATTATGGTAGCAACCTTTTTTTACAATCTCTCTGGCTCAACTCCACGGTTTACACAGAAACAATGGGTTTAAAATGCCATTTGGTCCCTAGCTCTTAAGCTCTAGGTTTTCTCACTCTCGACTCTTGCTCTCGCTCTTGGCTCTGGATGCTCTGTCTCTTGGCTCTTCAGCTCCAGCTTCTTCGGCTCTCTGCAATTTACATATCTCTAGCTTTCCACTTGAATTCCAAGTGACTCCATTGGTTGTGTGCGCTTCATCTTTTGCTTGTTGCACTTCTTGTTTTGCTACTACCTTTTTGCATTGCTCTCTTACGATTTAGCTTCCGGCTTTGGCTTTTCTTTCTGCTTATGCTCAGTTTCAGTAACCACTCCAACAACAACTCTAACAGCCAACAACCCCCACTGTTACTGACATTCTTGGCCTTTAAGTCCAATCAATACTACCTGCTCATTTTCCATTTCGGGCTCTCTATCCTCCAACCTTTGTCTGCTCAAATCCCCTCTCTAAGTGTTAGCAATCATTGCTAAACACCATCGGGGATAGTGGCCACCTGTGTTGTAATGGAAGGGGTCATCGGGCCTTTGAAATCCCCAAGTTTTGGCATTCTCGACTTACACAGGAAAATACGCTAAACACGGGAAAAATCCGTAGAGAACACTGTTCACCAGAATTCAAATCATCATAAATGTGAACTCCATGGCTTCCCTTTGTATTTTAAAAATACGTTAAAAATATTGAAAATACACACAATACTGCCATTGGGAAGATCTTAAAACATATGGAATACCGTTTATAATTTTAATTGGTCTAGAAAATCTACCCCTTTGAGTAGATTTGATGCAATTTTGCGATGTGACTTGTCGCAATCACAAATCGCATGGGCTCCAGTGTCCGTCCACATAGCATGGCCCATGCTGACATGATTCACCGACACTGATATCGTTGGTTGCAATAATGCTTGGTCTGGGGTCCCGCCTCTACCTTGTGGCACTTCTGATCGTGATTTTCCGATTTGGGAAATTGCACCATTGCATCTACCTGGTCCTATCACACATTGGCCTCTGATACCCTCAAACTATATTCACCGATTGTGATATACTGATTGGATCTAGACCGTTGATTGGCTAGATCTGACGGCTCCTGTGTAGATTTGGTTTAAGCCTCTGATAGGATTTATTTCACTATTTTCTTCAAGTTTTTGTGTCTTTCCCAAAGAACAAATGGGAACTTGTTGTTATGATAACTTCTTCATCTGAAGTCTATTTTCACCCATTCAAGTTGTGTTGGATTCAGAATGAGGAGATCTCTGCAATGAGGCTATTTCCAAGAGCAGCCTGCGATTTTCATTTTCCTTTGGTTTATAAAGGATTTGTGCCCTTTGGCACCTTTTACCTCTTATATGAAGTCTTTTGGACTTAGAGGTTTATCTAGAATCCATATTTGGATCATGAACGTCAGTCAACTTTTCAATTCATGAAGTTGAAAAGAAATACCTATTTGGTCATCCACTATGTAGTAGCATTACTCCATCAGCAAGTGATACTATATTCTCAAGGCTTCATGTTAACACATTCGTTAGTAGTTTGTCCTCTTTCATCAAAACTTTTATTTTTTAAGATCGTGCATATTAATTGACTTCCATATATCAACTTCTACAGGCAGTATCTGTCAAGTGAGTTTCTCTTGAAGTTTGCAGTATTGAAGATTCACAACTTTGGGATTGCTCGATTTTGAGAAATATGACTTTTAATAAGATTCCTCCTGAAATTTTGTAGCCATCAAGTAGGATATAAGTGACTAATATTTCAGATAGAATTCTCTTCTTCAACCAAACATTGAATTTGTCTATTCTATGTATGTTTCCCATACTCACATGTGCCTTCCTCTACTAGTAGATTTATTGATATAACAATGCGAGTATGAGTTGAATGGGGAACCAATTGCTAGACAATATGTCTATGTCATTACCTATTTTATATTTGATGCAAACAAATGATATCTTGCACCTTGATACCTGATAGTCTTCTGATTGAAATCTTCAACTAAACAAGAACGAAAGATAAAATTTAAGTCTACCTTTGCAGCTAAATTATTTCATTACAACCCCTCAAAATGTAAACGTGAGACACTTATAATAAATAGGTAAAATAGGTACTAAGTGAAACAATGTGCTAAGGTTTATTAATATGAAGAATGGTGACCAACTTGCATGTTGTCCAAGCAAGCAAGAAAAGCTAACCAAAATTCGTAAGGCCCAAGCTAGAGAAATAACAAAGCTTATTGGGGTTTCTTTCTTGTAATTACAAGTAACCGATGGTACTATATAATAAAATATTTGCATATCTTGTCATAGATATTGGTCTACTTATGTTTATCAGTTCGTAAGTACATTGACGATGACTCTTTCTGGTAATTTTTGTGTCGTTAACTTGAAATTAGTATTGAATAATTAATTATGTCGTTGTTTTATTTGATTCTTCTTAGGTTGCAATGTTAAGCACTAATGAAATATCAAATATTACTTTTTATAACTCATATGTACCCATAGATCTTGTTGATCAATATACCCTTATGTCTTCTAAATTGGTTATTAATTTAAATATGATTCACTTCATGCAAGATCTGAGATAGACATTGTAAGACTCGCAAGATTGGAAACCAAACTCAAAGTTATATCAATAATTGATCTCAAAGATGATGTAAAAAATGTACATATAAATACATAAAGTAAACATTGCTTTATTTTTTGGGTCCTCTTGGACTCTATTAACCACTTGCAATAACAAAAACTAACCCAACCTTAATCCTGAGGATTAGCTATCTGAAGTCCCTCCCATAATCTAATGGGATTTATCAAAATCCGAGAATGAGAGCTCAAAATGAAAAAATCCATCTCAACCAAAAGCTAAATGTCTCTTAGAATTTGTTTTAAAGGATAACCACAAATCAAAGCTGGTGATTTATAAGAGAAAACCACAAATGATACCCACATTTGGAGCCTTCATAGCAGTTCTCAAACAAATCAAAATGTCCAACTCTAGAACCATCAATGGAGTTCCTCAAACAATTCTAAATCTGGAAGTGCTCGTTCACAAACAACTCATTTAGTAAAAACTGAAGTATCTATGCCTACCACTATTGTACAGGTTCTAGCACAAGCTCACTTGAGGATCTATGACTCAGGATTGCTTGACAAATATTCAAACCTATATCAGGCCATCACTTCTACCTTTGTTGGATACAAAGTGAGAAGAGGAAGTACTCTTCATCGGTGCAAGGTTGGTCAATACTCTTGAACATATCCTACATTATTACCTGTAAATCTTCTTGGTTGTTTTCGACCAATCCCAAGAAGTATTATATCCGAAATTTAGTTTCTCTCTTGCAGTGGTCTTCTTTCTAGAACATCAGTTTGAATGACAATTGTGCTTCCCACAATGCAAATTCGGGTGAAGATCAAAACACTGATATTGCACATTTCCAACTCTATTACATTGTTGACATTGATCAATTTGTTCTAGAACAACACAATCCAGAAATTAAGCAGTACAAAATCGTATAGGTTTAGAAAAATGAGCAATATGGAAAGATATATCCAAGACATCCTTGTTATACCCAAAATCAGTTATGTTTTCGTTATGTGTAATTTCTTCCCAAGGTATTATAACAGGTTTCACATCTGGACTTTTAACTACATCCAAATTTTCATCAAAAATGGCTTCATTACTCTATGACTATTCTTCAGAATGAGGATCGTCTTGTTGTACTTGATACTCAATCTGGAGAAATTCAAATTTCTCCAATGCATTATGTAAATAGACTCTAATATCAACAAGACTTACTTTTCTAATATTTATAGTTTCATCAATAGAATAACTAATGAGATTGTTTAATATTTCTAATACTTTTTTAATTTGAACCATTTTAGACAATCTTGGGTGTGAGGTTCAACTGATAATGCACCCATTTTGCAATGTAAAATGTAAACAAAATTGTTGTAGATAAAAAATAGTGACATCCTAAATCAAAGTGGTGTCATCACTCCAACCAAAATGTCGTCTTCTTGGTGCCCAACGAATGTAGCGAGTCATAACCTCCAAAATTATTTTTTTTTTGTTTTCTAAAAATAAAATTACCAAACACAAGGATTTGAACTTGTAACCTTTAATATGCGAAATGTAATGATGCAAGCTTTTCCAACCACAATGGCTTCACCATTCAAATTTTGTAATTTAACCAAATCAAAATCAATGCTCAACAAAATACTGATGTCAACTTCTCTGCTATGACGGCATTCTAACCATGACATAAAAGGGACGAAAGTATGAAGAACTCTGGACAGTTTTACCTAGTGCACCGTGCGGTCTTCTCTCCTCTGCAAACCTTATTTCTTGGGCATTGTCTTCCCTACTCTCCAAATCATAAGTGAAAAAACACTACAACTAACTACCTAGAACGATAGCCAACATCATGTACGTGATTTCTTGACTAAAGATGCTCTTCAAAATAATCAAAATAATACGCATACATATGCGGAGCGGATATACTTGCATTATAACCTATAGGTTGGGAAGAATCAATATGAGCACTTCTGTGATCTGCTTAATCAATTTTTATCATTCCATATTATATATCATGCTCGTGATGATGTATGGATTATAACACAAAACCAGAAGAGCCATCCAATATATGACTTCAACGCTTGCAATAACTTCAATAGATGGACATGAATAGAAAGATTTCCTTTGAGCAACAAATTAAAAAATACAAAAAAAATCACACCCTCTTTTTCGTCGCTATTTTTTGAAATCGAGAGCACTTGTGCTGAACGAATGCTTCACTAACCAAATAACGGGTGAGTAACCAAATGTGTTAAACTTTGTTTGTTTCAAAGACCAGTGTAAATCTCAGCACCATTACCCTGAATATATTTCACAATCCTCACACTTCCACTGTGCCAGCAATCATCAAAGGCGAATAGTTTAGATAATAAACAACAAATTGTGTCCATAACATACTCCAGCTATATAGAGATTCTTGGATAATTTATGGTATTTAATTCCTCCCACAACACCGCAGTGCAATAACAACACCAACTTTTCAGCGTTCGCGGTCCAAAATTGATCCTCTTCCTCCTTGTCTGTGACCGCATGAAAATCTGTAGGTAATTATACTTGTAGCAATCATGGTCCACATTGCAGAGAATTCACGCCTCTTTCCTTTGTGTGTCTCTTCAACTTTCTAGAAAGAGGTTCTCTGTTTGAGACAATGGGGTTTTCTTGTAACAATGCCAATAAAATCATGTTTCCTTTCAACACCCACGCACAACTCCAAAGAAGATGCATCTGCGTTCTATTATTTGCACCATAAATTATTATTCATGGCTTCTCTAGTCACGGACATTGCACAAAATTCATCCTTACTACCTTCGTTGTTGCAGGTCTAGGTCCAGGAGATCATATTTGTTGTGTTTTCTTGGCAACCAAGCGTGACTGGAGATGATGGACTTCATCCTCACAGTTGATATTCCAGCTTCGTTAGAGCAACAAATTTCACTGGGATAAGGCCCACACTGAAAAAACACATCAAAATAATTTTTTTTTCACAGATTGAGAGTATCAGACTAAGACTCCGACAACTCATAGAGAAATATTTCAGGGCCAGAAAAAATCGAAATCTTTTAAACCACCAGTTACTCAGGTTTGCCACGTTACATAAATCTTACAGTGTTAACCATCTTACAGGAAAACAGATTCTCACACCTTTAACGCATAGTTACCAAGTTTGAATTGAGATTAGGATTATATTATAAGATAAAAATAAAAATTTAACTGGAAAATTTTCAATTCCAAAAAAATTAGAGAATAGATGTCTTAAATATTTAAATATATATACTCTTTTTCTTGTAACAATATTGTCTTATCTATTTTTTCCCATTAAATTTAAATTTGTTTAATAATGTTAATCAATATAAACAATTTTGAAATTACATTTTACTTTCCAAAACTATAATCACATTTTTCTTATTCCCAAAATCTCTTTTCTTTTCAAAATTCAAAACTTCCCTTTTACTTTCAAATCTTATCCAAAAATGATTGAGGATTAATATTTATTTAAAAATTAAATATTCTAAACTCAAAACAACCTTTCTTTAATTTCAAATTTTATCTAAAATCTTTTATATTTAATAACATATTTAGAATTAAAAATTAAAAAATATTTTTATAATATTTCTCTTAATATAAATATATTATATTTAGAAGAACAATTAATTGGTATAAAATTTGCTTTTCAGGATTTTATTCTTTTATTATCTCAGTTTTCTAAACAGTTTAAATTGAAAATTGAAAATTTTCTCTAATCAAAAAATATTTTCCATTTCCTACCTGCAATGCGGCAACCTTTCCATTTCCGACCTGCCATCCGGCAACTATCTATTTTATACTTAATAATTACTATACTTACCAAATTAACAAATCCCTACAATAAAAAGTGAATTTTCTTTAAATCCCTTCGATAAATCGAATCGATTTTTCATCGAATTATTCTAATCAAATTGCCAAATTTCCGTATTTATTTCTCCGATACGGGAGTATTTGGTAACTATGCTGTAAAGCTTATTGAAAAAACTTAGTATTTGGTAACTATGCTTTAATGATTATTATTAAAAAAACTTTCACAACACACTTGACACAAACTTGTTTTATTGTGCATAATGAAAAGCAAAGCACGGATGAATGGGAGCTCCAAAGTATTTTGTAAATTTACTCACCTTTTGCTTCTTGAATTTTTTAAAAATTCAACGAATCAAGGGATCATAAGACATTAAAACGATAAAATACAGACTGTTCCATTCAATTCTTTCTCGCAGCGGTCGTAGAACCCTTCATACAAAAATTTTATTCCTAGAAGAGATTCCAATGTTATGGTGAGAAGTTGTAGCGATTTTCTTCTGGACATCAGCTTCATGATGTGAACCCCTTCTCTTTGCCAACGATGCAATGCATACAATTTTTGGATTGGCAGTTCCCAACCAGATCTCCCTAATGTTCTGGATCGCAACAAAGTTAGTGCCACAATTCAATCAATAAGGTGGGTGAACCACCCGTTCTAATACCACTTTAAGAGATCCAAGATTGAAAACTAAACTTAAACTTAGATTAAGTATTAGTCTCAGATAATGATATACAAAATGTACATATAAATATATTAATGATATACAAAATGTACATATAAATATATAAAAAAATGGTTGATTTAATTTCTGGATGTTTTTGGACTCTAATAACCACTCATAATAACACAAACTAACTCATCTTTAATCCCAAGGATTAATTATCTAACCGACATTCCAATTCCAATTCACCTTTGACCCTGGCTAATTTATACTCTTAAAAATACTCCTAAATTATGGATAATGCATGAGTTGCATGTGAAATAACATTTCTCCAAGAACATGTTCTCTGACTTTGAGATGTATTATGATAATTCTATGTAGTGGCCAATATATATCAATGTTTTTCCCATAAACAACATGTATCAATGTTAGATTGGATAGACAGTGAATATTAGATTAAATCCAACAAGACCTATTAAATTGACCCTTAGTAATTTATTTTTACCTTAAATTTACATTTGATGTGAAATATACAATTGTTCCACTTACCAAAATATTGGTACTCTAGAATGCATGTGTGGTTAAACATTTTATAATATTAAGGGAGTACATTTGTCATGGAATATTGGGTCAAGGGAGGCACAGGTTCAATTTTTTTGTTAACAAAAATAGTCAGATGTACAAATTATCCAGCTATTAGGGGAGTAGATTTGTCATGGAATATTGTGTCAAGAGAAGCAGAGGTTCAAATTTTTTTTGTCACCAAAAATAGTTTCATGTACAAATTATTTAGCTAACTGGTATTGTTTATGTTAACATGTTATGGAATATTGTTTTAAGGTTTATCATTTTTTATTTTAAAATAAAATTTAGAAAAACAAGTCTCGTTGTTAATTTTAAAAACATAAATTTATGTTAAAAAAACATTTCTAAATTAGAAAACATTTAAATCATATAACATATCACTTCCATTTTTATCTATACTCTTCTTCTACGTACTAAGAACTTAATAAATTTCTTTTACCACGTCCTGTGAAATTGCTAAATGCATACATGCTTCCCACTTAGAAGTCTCTCACACACGATGTAGAGTGCATGCATGCTCATACTCAAAGTGAACATTTGCAATTTTCTAAGAAAAGGTTGTTTGTTTGGAGTAAAATTATAGATCTTTCCTGAATGTGGTCTTTAAGCATTTTTCTTACATGTTGTCTTCAAACATTTTAGCTTGTTCGTTACATACGTGCGGATCGAGTGTCACCATAAATGGGAAAGAAATGAGTGTGCGAACAATCTATCCAGAGGTCGCAAAAATCGTCAGGAAACTGGATAGTGTTTTTGTAGTATGAGCATATTAGGTGAAGATATGTAAAAATCGTCAGGAAACTGGATAGTGTTTTTGTAGTATGTGCATATTCGGTGAAGATATGCACACGATAAATTACCCTCTCACATAAACGGATATAACTTGGACATTTTTTCCGCTGTCGCAATCAAGTCGGCAAACAAAAGTTACCGTGAAAAACTGATAATTTTTCTCACTAACCTGACTCTACAAACCCTTTCCTCGGATGGCATGTGTAACGTCCTGAGCTCCTACCCGATGTGCGACGTGGTTGGGCGCCGCTTGGGCGAGCTGCCGTTAGGGGACAGTTTGCGACAAAAGAGATGCGACGTTCCTTGGGTGATATGCGCACATATGAGGGGGGAGCGTTGGATACTTACTTGGAGCGTGGAACGAAATGTGGGAGGCCGACACATGGTTGGGCGTTCTAAGAGGTGTGTGAACTATTGTTGTGAACTATGTTTGGGTGGTCGGTTGGGCAAGCCCTACCCACACTTGCGATATGTATATATTGTTGCACATTGGGAGGCATTTGTCACCAATGCCTTCGATCATCACATCTTCGCACAAGGAAGAAGTGCTCAATTCTAAGTGCGCAAGGAAGAAGTGCTCAATTCTAAGTGCGCAAAGACAAGAGGAGAAGGCGCAATTTCTGATGCCCTATTTTTGGGCTAGTAGCATGGTGGAAAAGCGTTGCATTTGGTGTTGGGCGAAGGTGCGGGCAAGGTATGTCAAGTGGTCGGGTGAGGCATGTATGGTGAATGTGTGGCGCCCGGTTTCTGTGACAATTTGGGGTGGGTCTCTTGGTGACTTGGTCGAGCGCCCCTCTATCGTGCAAGTGGGCATGAAGACTTGTTGGTGTGTTGAGATTGTGAACGGAGGTGTGTCTGAGTTGGAGGCGTCCCTGTGTGGCGACTTGGAGGCGTGTCCGAGTTGGGCAAACGACACGACTGTGCGAACGAAATATTAGTTAGTCGTGGGTCGACCGTGCGGAGGTGCCGACGAGGGCAACTGAGTTTGCCGAAGTTGTATATTTGGCTAAGTGTAAATTTGGAGTTTCCCAAGATTAACTTATGCATTGTAAAAGTGAAGATTTTATAATATATTGATATAGACTCATATTGCAGGGAGTTGTCCCTCTCTTTACAATGTTGTGCATTTGAGTGTTCATTGGTATAAAGACACATTAATAACACTTGGTAATGAAAATAAAACTAAGTATGGATTGTTAAGGCATAGTCTACAATCATAAGTATTGGTGAAAAGAAAATAGTTGGTAGTGCCACACCTGGCCTAGCACGATTGAAAGACTACCGTAGACTTGGGGCATGACAGCATGGGAGGAGGAAGCGATGCTTAAAAGAGCAGCGAGCATGAGGTGTCGGAGACAGCATGAAAGGTCTTCAACTTACACCCTACTGCATCAAATATTCCCTCATTTACTCATTCTCTCTCTGAAACTCGATACATTCTCTCTGGGATACAGGCTCTCCAATGCAGATTGGAGGTGTTTTTTCTCGGAATAATGGGCCAGCGCCTCATCTACTCATACAACTAAGCCCCAACGAAAATGGAGAGCGACCGAGCTACAAGGCGATCATCAAAGCCCCGGGTTTAGCGTAAGGCGTTGCAGGGCTGTGTGGAAGCAGTAGAGAGGCACCGTACATTATACATCGATGTATCACTATGGTTCTATGCTAGCGTTTTCATCGACAAGATTAGATTACGTTCATTTCTTGTAAATTTAATGGCACACTGGTCGACTTGGTCGAAATAAATGGCAATTACGAAATCATTTCCTATTTTTCCTCTTTCCTGCAAGGGCAGATTTGAGGCTTCCGCAAGAATCCTGAGGATTCCTCAAAATAACAGATTCATATCAGTGAGATGGATATATTGTCGATTATAGAGAGAACTATTGCTTCTTGTTCAGGTAGTACGTGGGATGATGGTGATAACAACAACAATGAGGACTCCATAAAATAGCGGTTTCAGATCAGTGGGATGATATGTAGTTGATCCTATAAGAGGAAATATCGCGCTGGTTTTCAATTAAAAATGGGGATGATGATGAGAACAAGGGAGCCTGGGACAAGAAGGAAACCTAAATATGTTTATATGCACGCGAAGTATGAATGTGAAGTCAGATCAGGTTCTATATTTTGGCCCTGGTTATTCAGTGCTTCCAACATTGATAATTGTATTACCTTTTCACATTTCACTGCAATCAATTTTCATTTTGATCTTTCGAAGTTAGAATGTAATTTAATTATGTGATTAATTGTATTTATTTTATGATTTCTATAAATATTTTTGGGAAAGAAATATTGGGATTTTAAGGAATCTGTATGTGGATTTTTAAAATTTAAATTACTGATTTGAAATTTAATTAAATATTTTACTTTTATTTTTGAATAGTTAAATAAAAATTATTAATTAAGAAAAAAGGTTAATTAATAAAAACCTGAAATTAAATAAGAATAATGATTGAATGGATAGTAATTGTTTTTCTTTGATAATTGTGGAATTATAATACATTATAACTGAAAAATATAATGAATTAACTTAAAAAATATTTTGTTGTGTTAAGATGTATATTCTATAGTTCAGTATGAGTAAGTATGTAGTCCAATCAAATAGTAATAATAATAATAATAATCATTAATGTGGATCTTCAATAAAAATGAAAATAATCACATAGATAAAAAAAATACAACTAAAAAAAAATGTAGACCCTAAAAAAAATGAAAATAATCATATAGATAAAACAACTACAATGCAACAACACTCTATGTGTTGCTCAATTTGGGAAGGAAATGAGCATTAAGTTTTTGAAAGAAAACAAGAAGGAAAGGAGGAAGGAAGTTCAAGAGCTAAGAGGAATGTTGATAAACTCAAGTAGGATGAGAGCTCTAAGCTTAGCCGCTAACCTCTTTAGTTAAAGATGAAAGTAATAACATGGAATGCAAGAGGCCTGAATATCCTTTGAAAGAAAATACTATTGAAGAAGAAGATTAAAATGGAAAAACCAGATCTAATGTTCTTGCAAGAAATGAAATTTACATCAAAGAAGATTAAAGAAGTCGATACGAAACTAGGAAGGAGGTTCAATTATTTAGATGTTGAAGCCCAAAGTATTGTAGGAGGAATTGCTACGTGGTTTAACATCTTAGGTAATGAACCTAATAGCTACAAAAGTCACTAAATTTTTCCTCTATGGAGATGCAAATAATACGAGTTCATGGGCCTATTATTCTTACAAATGCCTACAGACCGCAGATGACTAATCATAATTAAGCTTCATTGATGCCCTGAAGGATCTTAGAGGGGGGAAATGGCATCTCCCCTAGATTATAGGGGGAGAATTTAATATGATCGCTTCATTTGCACAAAATAAGGGAGGTCAAGATGAATTGAGAAAGATTGAGACCTTCAAATGATACATTGAAGAGGAAAATCTAATAGATATGGAGACAAGTAGTGGAATCTTTACCTAGAGTAATAAATGAGGTAGGCGAACATCGAGTAGCCTCGAGATTGGACAAGTTACTAATTTATGATAATCTGCTACAACAAGGGTTGGATATAAAGTCAACTATTCTTCCCTATGGGGGATCTAATTATTGGCCACCGGTGTTAGAAATTACAATGTTGGGAACTCCTAAAAATATATCATTCATATTCGAGGCATTCTGGATAATTCACCCCTCCTATACAAAGAATGTAAATAAATGGTGGGAATATCCTCTTCCAGACTCGGGCTCCAAGATGTTCAGACTGGGGCTCCAAGATGTTCAGATTGTAGGCCAGGTTGAGAAATATTAAAACCTAACTAATGCGTTGGAATAAAAAAAAATCGGTGATATTTTCTAGGAAAGAAAAGGAATTGTAAAAAATGATGGAAGAGTTATAAAGATCACTAATGCAATAAGGATATTAAAATGTGTTAAGGATCGAGGAAATGGAGATAATGAAGCAGTGAGAGGAAACTTGCTTACAAAAGGAAATCCTATGGAAACGGAAATCAAGATTCTTGTGGCTATAGAAAGGTGAAAATAATAGTAAATTATCTCACAAATCCACAATAAAGCATTGAAACTAAAATAGAATTCTTAGGATAAAGGATATAACTAGAAAATACTATGAAGCCCATCAAGATATTGTAGGTTTTAACCCCGTACAGAAATTATCTACATACAAATTCTAAAACACACAAAATAAACAATGTGACAGCATAACACATAAAACGCATATACACAGAGATTTTCCCCCAGATCCCGAAACCGGGACTACCAGCTTGATTTTTCATTATGTTCCTTTCAATGTTATAATAAATATTTACACATGCCGAAGCATCCAATACCATGGACCGAAAACTACTGCATGCAAAACCATGGACCGAAAACCATCGCGTCCAAAAACATGTGTGAAAATCATGCACAAAAGCATAGGTGCATTCGCCCAACCTAACATACGGTCCAAAACCAAAATTTTCTGCGACGCTGCCTCGAACCCCATAAAGTGGGGTTACTGGTACGCCTCAAACCCCCTGTGAACCCCCCCCCCACTACACATTCGGTGAAATGAAGGGGGCATCCGCCCACCAGTTAACTACACGGGCTACTCATGGAAAGAATATAACACAACCCAACATCCTACCACTTCTTGTTTTCTTTCCACATGGGGCCACAAGAGAGCTTTGTCATTTTTCAGCCCTGAAATTCCCATCGTCTCTCTACACCAAGAGAACTTCTCATAGCTCACATATTTTGTCAATGCATCTGCAATATTCTTCAAAGTGTCCACCTTTACCAGCAACACCTTTTTGCCTTCTATCATATCCCTCACAAAGTGATACTGAACATCAATGTTATTTGTCTTTGAATGATATGCGGGGTTCTTTGCCAAGCAAATTGCACTTTGGTTGTCACAGTCTATCCTTATAGCTCCCTGTACTGACCCCATACTTGAACACAATCTCTGCAACCAAACTGCTTCCTTGCTTGTGCGAGTGGTTGCCATGTATTCTACCTCTGCAGTGGATAGTGCCACTCCAGATTTTTTCTTACTCATCTAACTGACTACACCTCCAAATAGGTTAAACACATACCCACCTGTAGATCTTCTCTGATCTAGATCTCCAGCCCAATCTGCATCAACAAAGCCACGAATATCCAACATTCTCTCCAATCCTAGTCTTCCTTGGTAGCACAAACCATAATCACTAGTGCCACGCAAATACCTGAAAACCCGCTTCACTGTTGTCCAGTGCTCCTTGCCTGGTTTTGACATAACCCTGCTTAATATACTCACTGCGTGTGCAATGTCCGGTATAGTAAAAATCATTCCATACATCAGGCTACCATCTACACTTGCATATGGAACACGAGACATGTCCTCTTCCTCTTCGTGTGTCTTGGGACACTCTTCAGCAGATAACCTCACACCTACACGAGGAAAAGGAACCTTCACTGGTTTACTATCCTGCATATTAAACCTTTGCAGTATTGCCTCGACATACTTCCTCTAGTTTAACTACAGCTTCCTCTTTATCTGATCTCTTTTAATTTCCATGCCCAAAATATAGTTTGGGTCCTCAAATCCTGAATAATTTCTTTGTCATTTCCAAACAGCAACATATCATCCACATACAAGACGAAATAAATAATGCGGTCGCCAGTTAATTTGAAATATACACAATGATTTGCTTTGCTTCTAGTGAAGCTAAGTCCCTGTATAAATGTATCAAACTTCTGATACCACATCCTTGGTGGTTGTTTTAACCCAGACAGACACTTCTTTAATTTGCATACTAGTTCTTTCTTACCCTTCATCGCAAATCCTTCAGGTTGCTTCATGTATATTTCCTCTTCCAGATCCTTATGAAGAAAAGTTGTCTTCACATCGATTTGTTCCACCTCAAAATAAAAAGTATCAGCAAGAGATAAAAGAAATCTAATAGAAGTCATATTGGCATCAGGAGAAAAAATATCACCAAAATCAATTCCCAACACCTCGGAATAACCTTTCTAGCAACTGCACTTTGTATTTCTCCACCTTTCCTTTTGCATTTGTCTTCTTCTTGAACACCCATTTGCTGCCAATAGGTTTCCTTTCAGCTGGCAACTCCACCAGATCCCAAGCCTCATTTTTGTGCAAAGATGCCATTTCATCAACCATGGCCTCTTTTAAGAGTTTTCCATCATCTGAATCTACTGCTTCCTTCACAATTATGGGATCGTCTTCAGTATTAGATAAAGCAAAATTTTAATAGAAAGTAGATGCACTATACCTTTTTGGCTGCCTTCTTCCTCGAACTGATCTTCTCGCACTCAAAGTTTGTGGCTCTTCTGATTCCTCCTCTGCTGTAGACTTTCATTCTTCCTCCTTAAGCTCAAACTCTATCTTCTCAAGTTCCTTTGGTGGACTTCATGTTTAATAACATATTCTACCTCTCTGAACACCACATCTTGGCTATACACAACCTTCCATGTGACTGGGTTCCAAAGCTTATAACCCTTTAAACCATCCTTATAACCAATAAAGATGCACTTTTCAGATTTTCTATCCAACTTGGTTCATTTCTTCTTTGGAACATGTACATATGCATCACATCCAAATACCCTCAAATGTGAAAGAGAGGGTTTCTTATGAGTCCATACCTCTCGTGGAGTCTTATCATCCAACACTAATGAAGGTGACCTATTGACTAGGTAACATGCAGTATCCACCACCTCTACCCAGAATTCCTGTCTTAACTCAACACCACTAAGCATGCTTCTTGTCCTTTCCATCAACGTCTTATTCATTCTTTCTACAACTCCATTTTGTTGAGGTGTATATGGAGTAGTCTTTTGTCCTTCTATACCACACTTCTTACAGAATTATTCAAATTCCTTGCTGCAAAACTTTCCACCATTATCTATCCTCAACACCTTTATCTTCTTCTCTATATGATTTTCCATGAGAGCCTTAAATTCTTTAAACCTGTCAAAGGCTTCATAGTTCTTCTTAAGGAAATATATCCATGTATTCCTTGAGAAGTCATCTATAAATGATACATAGTACATAGACTTGCCCAGTGATGGAACCTTCATAGGTCCAAACACATCACTGTGCACAAGTTCTAATATCTATTTGCCCCCCTTAATACTAGAAGGGAAACTCACCCGATTCTGCTTCCCCTATACACAATTTTCACAGAAATAAAAATCCAGAGAGCTATTACTCATAACTTCTACCATACCTTTACCATGAAGTATTCGAAGGCCCTTCTCTGCAATATGTCCAAGCCTTTGATGCCACAACATGGTCTTCTCTCCAAAGACCACTATATTTTTTTCTCCACTTTCAGGAACCACAGAACTGTTGCACCCATTAATAACAATGCTACCTTGCGTCTTGTACAGAGTTCCAATATGAACACCCTACATCAATACGACTGTCCATCGAATCATCTTGCAGGTATCTTTCTCAAACATTGTTTTTACACTTGCATCATCCAACTTGCTTACAAAAATCAGATTTCTAGCCAAAGCAGGAATATGTAGAACACCCAGAAGTGTTCTAACCCTTCCACCGTGCAAATTCAACTTTACCTTCCCACGACCAATGATTCTAGCCTTCCCAACATCCCTTAAGAAGACATCACCACCGTTGTATTTCTCATACTCACAAAACCACTCTCTATAGGGAGTGAATTGAAAGGATGCACTTGAGTCAATCAACCATGCCTCATGATCTACATGTGTACTTGAAGAAGCCAAGTACACATCCCCACCTTCATATGAGGTGGTTTTCACCTCTACAGAAGGGCCATCATCGGATCCCTTTCCTTTATCAGGAGCTTTAGATTTAAAGTCTATTTTGTAGTGCCCTTCCTTTCAGCATTTCCAGCACACCACCTTTTCAATTTTTCCTGGAGATTTAGATCTCCCACTCGATGAATTATTTTTGCTTGTTCTGGGACCATCCTCGTACAAACGAGGCATCACCATTGTTGCTCTCCATATTTTTCTGTCTCATCTCCTCCATCAGCAAGGATGAGACTATTTCATCAAACTGCAAAGCAGTTGCATTTCTACCTATTGCAATAACCAGACTATCCCATGAATCTAGTAAAGAACACATCAAACTAATGCACTTATCTTCATCTGAAATTTTAATATCAATAGATGCTAACTGACGTACCATAGTATTAAGTGTGTTCATATGCTCTGTCACTAAGTATCCATCTTTCACCCTCAGGTTATACATATTTTTCCACAAGAACAGTTTATTCACTCGAGACTTAGATTGGTACAAATTCTCTAACCTATCCCACAAAGCCTTCATCGTAGCTTCCCCTGATACATTCAGTAATAGTGAATCTAAGACACACAATCGTGTTGTGCTTTTTGCCTTCCGATCCAACTTCTTCCATTCTTCATCGGACACTCCCGTTGGTGTAGTACTCAAATCTACTGCAATCCATTGATCTTTATCCACCAAGAAATCCTCCATCTTGAGTTTCCACGACTCAAAACTCTGACCATTAAATTTCTTGATCTCTATCTTCCCACTACTCACCATCTTCTTTCACCACCAAAATCGATCTCGTAGATCTCCCATTGAATAGGGTCTTCCACAAGCCCGAGCAAAACCCCTCAACAATAAAGACATCCCCTTAAAGCCAAAATAGCTCTAATACCAAATGTAGGTTTTAACCCCATACAAAAATTACTTGCATACAAATTCTAAAACACATAAAATAAAAAATGTGAGAGCATAACACATAAAACACATATAGGCAGATATTTTACCCTGGATCCCAAAACATGGACTACCAGCTTGATTTTTCATTATGTTCGTTTCAATGTTGTAATACATATTTATACATGCCAAAGCATCCAATACCATGGACCGAAAACCATTGTATCCAAAACCATGGACTGAAAACCATCACTTCGAAAAAACATGTGCGAAAATTATGCACAAAACCATAGGTGGGTCTGCCCAACCTAACATAGGTTCAAAACCAAAATTTTCCGAGGTGCTGCCCTAGACCCCATAAAGTGGGATTATGGGTACACCTCAAACCCCTTGTGACACCCCCCTTGCTACACAATCGGCGCAACAAATGGGGGCTCTACCCCCCCCAACCCCCGGTTAACTACATGGGCTACTAGTGGAAAGAATATAACACAACCCAACAAATATTGAGTAGGAGTTGGTTCAACACTTCCAAAAGATAGTGGAGGATCCCTTGATTGATATATCAAAAGCTATCCAAAATATTCTTAGGCATATTCCAAGAGTGATAAGGGAGGAGCACAATCGAAACCTAAGTAAACCTATACCCATGGAAGAAGTGGCCTAGGTTTTCCAAGACATGCCTAATGGTAACGTGCCATGCCTAGATGACTTCACTATATTTTTCTTCAAATCCTTTTGGGAAGTCGTAAAGAAGGATGTTTTTAAGGTGGTGGTGGACTCTCGGGATTCAACCAGTATCCTTAAATCCTTAAATTCCACATTTATTACTCTCATCCAAAAGGAATATAAAGCTAGTACTAATGAGAAGTTTTGATTGATAGCCCTTTGTAATGTAATATATAAGAGTTTCTCAAAATTTGTAGCGAGCCACATCAGAATTTTGCTTCCCATCTTTATCTTAGAATAACAAGCTTTGTAGATGATACTATTATGCATGGTATCCCTATATTAATGGAGGTGAGATCATTCAATTCTATTATGGACACTTTTGCAATAGCCTTAGGGATGGAGATAAATCATTCCAAATATATGATTTTATTTTTTAACACACGTATTTCTATAGAGAGGAATTTGACAGCCATCTTAGGATTCCAAACGAAAATTGTTCCTTCAAAATATGTAGGTAGCTGTCTAACTGTTAAGGCTTGGAAGAAGTCCAACAAGGAGAATATTTTATTAAATATAGAAGACAGAGTTAAGTGATCGATATTTAGAGCCTAAAATATAGCTAGAAGGATGGTTTTGGGGAAATTTTCATTCCAAGTGATTCTGGGGTATATGTTATCAATTATCCTAACTAACAAATGTGTTATGAAAAATATTAGTGAGATTCAATGTAATTTCTTATGGGGAGTATCTAATGACAAGATTAAATGGGCACTAGTAGCCTATAACAAGATATGAAAACTAAAAATTATGGGTTGCGTAGGCTTACGTGATGCAAAGACTGTCAATAGAGCATGTGGATAAAAAATATGGTAGCACTGGTTAAAGGGAGGTTCTTCACCTTGGGCCCAGCTTTGGAGGGCCAAATATACCCAGAATTCTCCCACACAAGACCTTGTCTATATTTCTAGAACAATTAAAGGATCGATGATATGGAATTTAGCATGGGGTAACATGGAAAAACATTATTTCTCGAAGGTAAAAAATGGAATATCAACCTTGTTCAAGGAGGACACTTGGTAGAAACAAACCCACTTCGGAAAGGAAGTTTGGTACCTAATTCAAAGGATGACTGAGAGTCAAAATTGAATTTAAGTGCCCTAGTTGTGGGAATAGGTTGACCAATGATAATAAATGGTGACTATGGAACCTTATTATTTTTTGAGAGCTTAGTCAAAATGAGGAAGTGGTCAAAGAAATAATATGAGAATTAAGTAAGAGAAGAATATTATGCTCTAACAACCAGGATCAACTGAGATGGTGGAAAAAATAAGGTGACTAGTTTAATATTAAAGAGGCTAAAACTTATATTGAAGGTCACCAGTGTGAGACAATAGATCCAGTGTGGGTGAGAATATGGTCATTGCCTCAATGGCCTGAAATTGAAACTTTCATGTCTATTTTCGGATAGGAAAGTTCTAACATGGGAAACTATAGTGAAAACAGGTTTTTGTTGGGGCTTCATGGTGTTATCTTTGTGAATGTGAGGAGGATAATATCAACCACTTATGGAACACATGTAGTTATACTTATATTATCTGGGATTGGTTTGATCCCTTTTTCAGGTAAATTGATAGAATTAGGGATAGCATACAAAACACTATTAAAAAATGGCAAGAGAACTACACTAAGAATGAAATTGTAATTTCCACCTGGTGCCTGGCCCCGAGATTTATCATTCGGGTTGTCTCGAAGGAACATAACAGATAAATTTTCTAGAACAAGAAGCCCCCTACAACATGAATGATTCAATTAATTCAGGGACAATTGAAGGAAATTGTAATCAGTAGACGAGTAAAGGTTAATGAGAAGCCCTCATTGGATGAGGTAAGAATTTGAAAATTACTAGAGTTCGATAATCCTATTATGCAGGTAACTCAAATGAGAGAACCTTGAATACAAATGGGATCATCAAACCTCAAATACAAATGGGTTCATCAAACTATATTTCTATCCACCAAGGCTTCTTCAAGCGAATTTTGATGCGGCTTCAAAGGGAAACCTTGATGATGCAGGTGTTGGATGGGTTATAATAGACTGGAAATGGAATATTTGCAAGTTATATTTCATCAACCTTAGACATGCGTCTAAAAAAGCAGCTAAATTCATGCCCTTGAATAAGGGCTAGAATTCTTGGTAAGAGAGAGGATGGTCAATGTTACTGTAGAGGGGAATTCGATGATTGTTGTCCAAGCAAAGAGGAGCTAGCAGTTCGGCTCACAAGAAATCAAGGTAACATGAAACTATTTCCTTACACAATTAACCTATCGCATTCAACAACCCCTAATGTGTAACACCTTCTTCCCACATTTATCTAACCTAATCGGTCCACTAGGGTAAACATGTGATGAAGAGTTACTACGATGTGATTCATCTCCCCATAAACAATTATGAAATTTGAACTACAAAACCAAAACAAATATGACGTTCCTCGGGAGCTATAGAACCTTCAAGAGACAACCAACCATTCCATGTGCCTAACCCCTGAGACAAATTTTCATATTTTTGAGCTAGACCCCTAGTTGCTCCCATGATAAAGCATGGATGCATTTGAAGCCCTCCATTCACTCCCATAGTAAGGCATGCATGTGATTGTGCCCTTTTTCAATCATTTCTGAGCCAGTGACCCCAAACTATGTGCCACTTTTTCAGGTCTAGGTCTCAGGCCTTTGCTCATAACTTCATGAAATTTCTAGAAATGATAAATAATAATGAAAATATTGGTGCAAGGACTTTATCTGACCCCTAATAGCCATGACAGAAATTTCGTCAAACATATCATAAACATGTAATCTGGAGGTCATAACAACAAATCTAAGCATAGGAGTCTCATACTTATTTGATAATCGTCAAGAAGAATTCAAGCCTTATCACAATAGTTTCATTACCATATATTAGGTAATATATTCGTTCACATATCATGTAATAATAAAATCATGTTGAGATCCATAACCAAAGTTTTTCATGAACCATACTTATCACCAAGAGATAACGAACAAAATAACAAGGATAGAACAACCATAAAAACGAGATATTAACAAGTACATTTTGACATAAAATACCAAGGAAAAGGATCTCTTATTAAAGTATGCATAATCCAACCAATTCAAGGACTTCCACAAACTACCCGACCATAGATTGGCCTGAACCAAATATTTATTTCAACCAATCACCACCTTGGCATATTACAAGCACAAATTTGGGACTCAAAACAAAACCAATCAAGGATTCCTTGTGCTTTACCATATATCTCACCTAGGGGTTCCTAGGTCTGAAACCATTATCAATACAGTCATGCTTTACCGTAACCCCACTAGATCACTAAGCCTATACAACCATGGATGCCTTTGGATCTCTCCACCTAAACTATGACACTTTTCTCATCTCCACGTCTCGACATTACCATGTATCCCACCATTATTAGTCAAGGTAATCCTAGGCCTAGGAAGTCTCCACCTTCTAGGCTTTACCATGTATCTTTCCATTACAACTGAATGGATTCCTAGTCCCAATCAAGGGTACTCACAACCATAATTCACCATATATACCAACAAGGGATTCCTAGGCCTTGTGATTAATCCTAAGATCACCCCACTCAGCTTCAATTCCATCCAACAATCCAAATCAACCAAAGCAGGAAAACCCTATCACATTGTGGCTATTTGGAAATGGAAAGGCAAGGATGAAAACCACTGTCACACCTTGGAAGACGCATGCCAATGATAGAAGGACCAAAACCACAAATGCATGTACCATACATGCAAAAACTAACAAATAAATCATACATGAAACTCGATACCTGCAAGTTATCATGCTGTAAATGCTTTATCGAACTCTTTCTTACTTGATATTTGCTTCCCTTTTGCTTTCTTGTCCTTCCTTTACATTTGTTTCCTCCAATTCTAGAGTGCTACAAGAATGTTGTAAGTGTCGAAGACTATGAGATAGTAGAAAGAATAGAAAGAGCTTCAAAACTGAACTGAAAAAGGGCTGTGAACTAATCCTTAGAAGCCTTTGATTAATGAGGCCTCTATTTTCTTCATTTTCCATTATTTTCCTTCATTTTCCTCCTCGCATGCAACATGTGATCTTTCACCTTCCTTTTCTCGTAATTTCCATTATTTTCATAAATAAAATGCAAGTTAATGCCATGTTACCTTTCCAAATCCTTTTCCATTGCATTTGCAAATTTCCTTAGCCATAATAAACCAAATGAACACTAGCACTAGGATGTTTTGCCAACATTCAACCTGGAATAAGTGTCTCATGATCTTGGTTATTAATTTTCATCTATTAACTTTATTATATGTAATTTTGACTAGGGTTTTTACAAAATCCTCACCATTGGGGGGACAATGTCCTTGGTGTTCAATGAAACCTACAATCAACAAGACTTATATAAGCAAAACATACCACCCATGGATCTTTATAACTTAGCTTGATGCAGTATTTACAACGATCACTATGTTGAGAAGAAAACCTACATGAGAAATATAACAACATAACAATCATAACAACATGACACCCATAGTGCTTATTAGGGCTTTAAAACAAAACTCATGTCAATACTTACATTCATATACATATATACATATACAAAAAATCGCACCAAAACATACGAAAAAAACATTCTCTCAACAAGCGAATAAAGAAGTGTACATAGCCTGCATCTAATCAGTGATTTCCTATGTAGATTCATCAGGGAAAAAGTACTTCCACTACAGTTTAACCTACTCAATTTCTTGGTTCCAGAGAATGGGCATCTTTCTCTTCAAAATACAGTGGGGTTCCCTCGAAAATTATCCTTCTAGTTCCACCTACAATACAGACCAGTCAATCACATGATCAACATATTTTACATACTTCGTAAGTAATTAAACATGGAAAACATCATGGACTTTCATTTTTGGAGGTAGTGAAAGTTGATAGGCTACTGGTCCAATCCTCTAAAGGATCTTGAAAGGTCCACAAAACCAAGGTGCTAGATTGGCACATGATCCAATCCTCAAGGAGATATTTTTGGTATTGATGCATAAGTACACATGTTCCTCAACCTAAAACTCCTTAAACATCTTATTATGATCTCCATAAAATTTGTTTTCACTTATGGGGTGACTTTAGAGTATTTTAGATAACCTGCATTTCTTGTTCCATATCCGCCAACATGTCTCGTCCTATCAATACTTTGCTCACTGGATCACTCCAACTAATTGGAGTATTAGAACTCTGCCCAATAACATGCCTAGAATGGACTCATCCTCAATGCCTCTTGATACGAATTGTCATAAGCGAACTCAAATAGTGGGAGATAGTCTTCGCACCTTCATTGCTTATCATCACATAAATCCTCAAAATTTCCTCTAATATCCTGTTGACCTTCTCTTTCTATCCATCTGACTAAGAATGAAAAGCAGTGTTGAAGGCTGACTTTGTACCCAAACGTGCAAAGAACTCCTTCTAGAATCTAGAAGTGAACTTACCATCCCTGTTTGACATGATCTTGGTTGGTACACCATGCAACCTCACTACATCTATGATGAACACCTATGTTACATCGTTAGCTGAATAAGGATACTTCACTTGAATAAAGTACTTTACCTTTGTCAACTTTTCCACCACAACCATGATAGAATCGTGATGTTTATATGTCCTCGAAAGAACTGTGATGAAATCCATGGAAATTACATCCCATTCCCACTATGGAATCGGAATTAGTTGTATTAAACCACCTGAATGCTTATGCTCTGCTTTTACCTGTTGACAATGTATACATCTAAGTGAAAACTTTGCCACTTACTTCTTCATATTTTGTGAATAAAAAAACTTATTAAACATTATCAATGTCTTCTAGTATCCTACATGTCCGGATGATCTAGGTGGATATTGGTGGCCACCCACCAGGCCCACTTTGACCACCACCATTGTTTCTTTTAGCTTCTCAGTTTCCTTAATTGTAGAACAGTTTACTACCTTTAGCAATTTTTCAGGTCCTAAACTTCCGGAGCCATTTTGAGGCCCTAAATGATGTTTTTTAGGAAAACTAGGAGTAATATGGGTAAACATACTGATGTTTCTCTTCCCAAAGTTGTAGTTCTTGGATAGATCTTTCTAATGAGATATTGTGTGTGTCAAATGGAGATTGTATGCCAAAGTTACGACCATGGGAAGTTGATGTACCAATTTACCCAAACAGGGCCCACAGTTTGGCATTTCATCTTCTAGGGTTAGGTTTTTGGATGTTTAGGTTTTTCCATTGTTTCTCAATAATAAATGGACCTTCAAGCCTCATTATAACACTATTCAGAGGTATGTAGCTGCCACTTCTCTTCTCAAAGATAAGTTACCATTGCCCTAGCTAGTTTATTTCCATTTTTGTTTGTAAGCATATTTCAATATTTTACATTAATGAAATTAAGTATTATTTTTGCTACATCTCTGTGTTTACAGTTATCTCTATAATTTTTTGTGTTCCTATTTAAATCTTGATCAGTGGTGTTTAAAGCAAGATCATGGCTAGGGTTTCAGAGGGCAGGTATGATGCTGTCACAGGTCAGGAAACCAATTTTATGTGCCGTAAAAGCTTTGCACTGCCAAGGATTGGTGATGCCAAACATAGAATAGAATTTTCCCTCTCTTGTGTCGCAGCCCATACCGATGCAGGGGGAATAGACAATCAAGGAAGGGTTGCTCGAGATGGCAAGAAGGCTTTGCGGCCAGATGATCACCCACCCCTGTTCCGACACTCCTTGGATGATCAACACGATTTTCTTGGGAAAATCATTGAGGAAGAGAACGAAATCGTGGTGGAGCTCTGTACGGATGGGAGGCCGAAGAAGGCTAGGAATTTCCACGAGTTGTGTACCGGCGCAACTGATCTTGGTCGCTCAAGCAAGCCTCTGCACTCCAAGGGTTTGTTGTCCTACTGTGGGATCTCAGGGTTCATGGGCTGGGGCGGTGACCTCAAAGGGGGCAACTGTACCGGTGGATCCAACGCAATGATTAGCAGCCTCTTGACAGATCTGCAGCCCTATCTTGTGCAGCGAATCTGGGATGGAGAGAAAGCTCCTATTGGAAGATGCTTTACACTCCGCTTCTGCCTCTAGTGCATCAAGGGATAGGAGACCTAGAAGCCTTTAGCCTTGTGTTGCCTCAGGCAGTTTCTGAAATTTCCTCTGCCCCCTTTCAGGTTCAAATCATACAGATCTCATTCAAGACCACTCTGCAATGGGTATTCCCCTCAGATTTGGTGCAAAATCTCAAAGAAAAGCTAGAAGGCCGATTCGGGATCCCCTCTAGCCTACAGAAACTTTTATTTCGAGGTAAACAACTTGATGATCCTCTTCCACTCTTTTCCTACAACACTAAAAATAATAGCTCTTTAGTGTTTTCCCTTCGTTTGAAAGGACGCGTTGCAAGTCAATCTTCTTCTTCTCCTCCCTTCACCTACAAAGCTGTAGTTAACTCGGAGTTTCCCAAAGCTGCAGTTAACTCTGAGATACCCTCTTCCCCTAAATCTCTCAAACCGGAGCCTTTCCTGGTTGACAAGTTAGAGGAGGTCCCCTTTGTCGAGATCTCCCACCCTGACATTGCAGCTGACATCCAAAAATATGCTGAAAGGGCCATCATTTGCAGATTCAATGGGCTTTGGCCTCGCTCTAAGGACCTTTATGACTGGATCAATGACAACTAGACTCACCATTGCAAGGTTTGCTTCTGTTCAAAAGGATATTTTATAGTTCTGTTTGACAGTCCTAAGCACTATGAAAAGGCTTTAGAAGAAGGTCCTTGGTTCATGGGTACAACAGGACTCTTCTTAACTCCATGGTTCTCATTTTTTGACTGAGCTACTACAGTCAACACCAAAGCCCCTGTATGGATCAGACTTCCAAACCTCCCAACTCACCTATGGCACACCTCTGTCTATAGGAGCATAGGTGATGCCTTGGGAAAATTTTTAATGGGAGATTATAGGCGGGAACAACAAGGCCTCTACACATATGCCAGAATATGTGTAGAGCTTGATCTAAGCAGGGGACTGCCAGAGCAAATCAATCTCAAGATCAATGACTCTATATGGACCCAGAGCCTGGATTACGAAAACACTGCCTTCCACTGCCGCCACTGTCACCTAGCAGGGCACTTACAGAATTCCTGCCCTTCGCGGCCTGCAAAATCGAAAAAGGGCAACTCTGCAAAGACCAAACCCAAGCGTTGGACCCCTTGTTCATCACCGCCAGCAGTGAGCTCCGACTCCTCAAAATCGGAAGATGAGGAGAGCGATTCAGAACAGGCTCAGGCGCCTTAGATGATGGATTTGTCCACAGATACTCCTACGCTAACCACTGTCACAGCGTTCGCCCAGAAACGCGTCCATGAAACCTCCTCTTCTGAATCAGAAAAGGAGATCCCCTGTTGGAGAATTCCAATCTTCAAATTGTTCTAGCTCATAATCCCCAGGATGGATGGACAAAAGTCAATAAAAAGAAAGGGAAAAAACACTGTGTTGAGGTTGATGCCCCTGTGGGGTAAAAGTCAGTTTTGGCTCTCAGGTTTTTGTTGTAGCTCCGTGACTGGTTCACTCCTCTCCGGGACCGAGGTTGATAGCTTTATCATTTCTAGTCTGCGGGTTTCTTGTCTCTCATGATTGTATTATATGTTACTCAATTGAAATAGATTAATTTTATAGAGAAAAAAAAAAACCTGGATCAGTCGTATCAGAGCAGTCTATTTTTTTCTTTGTTTTTCTTTTCATGTCCCCAATGAGGTTGGGATATAAGGAGTTAGGGCTTGAACTAGTCAAACCATTGCAATACTAGCCTTGCAAATCCCGACGGCCTCCCATGATGGATGAAAAGAAAGACAAGTGGGTAGGATATCCTATCAAAATCTTCCTCGAAGAAGCCCTTAAGTGACAAAGGAACGCGATGATGGACAACTTTTCCTAGATCTATTAACGGCTACCCAAGGGTGACGCATTAGCTTCCAACAGATACTCTAGAAATCCCACACCGTTTAGGGTGCAAGTTAATTTTGAAATCCCCATAATCGATGATTAGATAGACGCAGATGTTGTTTACAAATGGTTAAATCTTCTATAGGGTTATTTTTCTGTTCATGATTTTTCCAGTCGGGAAAACATTATTTTCACTCTTCTCAAAGCAGCCCCCCACATCAAGGACTAGTGGGAAACCTATTGCGAGTAGAAGGATGAATGTATAGGCTCACTATTTACAGCCACACCCACTTGTAATTCATTTTGGGATGCCATCAAGGAGCAATACTACCCTGTCGAAAGCTATGAGGATCAATACATAAAGCGGACGACGCTGTGATAGGGAAGGGACCAAGACGTGTTAGAGTTTGCCAATATTTTCCATACCCTTCACACAAAGTTGGATATCAAGGATTTGGAGTAGCATTTGGTACTCAAATACCATGGCTTCCTGTACAAGTATGTCCGTGAAGAAACAAAATTCCTGAACATCTCCTTGCAAGCACAACATACCGATATGCTGTCAAGGTCTAGCAAAAGTTTAAATAGAAGAACTGAGACTTTGGATCTACAAATCTAAAGCAAGGGAAAGGTGCCACCAAACTATAGAACAAAGGACAAGTACAAGGTGGGGCGGTCCAAGATAACCTACCAAAGCTACAAGCAAAGAACAACATCGCGAAGTCGAAAAAGGACACGGGAAAGTGGTGTGAGTTCCATAAGAGCTCCACTCACAACACAAGTGAATGTCGGGCCAGGCAGTCACTAGTGGCCGAGCTAAAGGTTTTAGAGTCAGATCCATGTTCTGACTCTAAGTCACAACTCGACAAGGGGAATGAAAAAGGGAAGAAGATTATCGATGCGGAGCCCAATGTCACCGTTGCCACCATGAAGATCAAGAGGAGGAGGAGCCTCTTTTCCACTTGGAGATGTGGATAAAGGGATGCTCGCTATAGTTCATTATCGACAGCAGAAGCCAAAAGAACCTCATTTCGGTAAAGGTCGTGAAGCAGCAGGGCTTACCAACCACAGCACATTCACAATCGTACACCATCGAGTTACTTCACCAAGGATGGGACCTTTGTGTGAGCCAGCGTGTCGCCTTCCATATAACATCAAGCCCTTCATGGATGAGGTATTGTGTGACATTTCTCTCCTTGAAGTTTGTGATGTATTATTAGGACAACCATACTTGTGGAGGTGACATGATGTGTATGAATCAAGGCCCCATGCTGTTATTATTACTTTGGGAAATAAGTTGTACAAGATACTGGAGGTAGCACTACCTACCACAATCTCTTTCATTACTACAAAACAATGTAGTATGCTCACTTCCAAAATTGAGAAATTAGTTTTCCTAATGATACACCCTGAAGGAAAGAAGAAGATGGTGGCCACGACCTCCAAACAAGGCCCCTTTGTTATAGACATTTTTGGGCACTTCAACCCCAATCATAAATGTCCATAAACTGAGGGCTCCTAAGTCCCTAAAAGTGTTGCTTCACTACCTAAA
>APFE031527446.1:4973-29790 GCA_000404065.3 Pinus taeda
TCTCGTGCCTGTTAACAGCTTACATCATTGGCTGGTAATCAGGCGATGTCTTTCCATGTTCGACTCCAGAACATCTTTCACATGGATCGACTTGTACTCCGAGTGAAGATTCAACGTGTTTGAAGACCCCGGATCTAGTTTCATCCGTCCGGGCTGCGATATATTCAAGAATATAAAGACATCAAATGTACGTCATTTCCGAACAGATGATCATCCGAATCAAAGTATGATGACTCCTTCTGAATCATCAATCTGCTACACAGCCGATTGTCTATCCTATGTACATGAAAATGAATTTATAAAGCTGAGCATGGGAATGCCCGCCTTAGCTAGATCATGAAAAATATTATGAAGATAATGTATTGTATTGTATCTTATTACAGGTCGCCTTCCATCTCAAAAAAACTTCGGATCCTCATGATAAAGCATTTCACTCGACATCAAAAGATAAACGACCTCATGCTTTAGGGGGAAACTGTTATAGACATTTTTGGGCACTGCAACCCCAATCATACATGTCCATAAATCAAGGGCTCCTAAGTCCCTAAAAGTGTTGCTTCACACCCTAAAGGAACAAGGTCAGCTGATTACATCATCTCCCAGAAGTTCTCCACAGAAAACTGCTCAAAACTGGTCAAAAATGGACCATATAGATTTCCCAGTGCAGAGGGTGTGATGCATCTCACTTGCTCAGTGTAAAAAGTGCGATGCATACTAGAAAGGCCTTCTGTAGGGTGCGATGGGTGAGAGTAGACAAATTGCAGAGACAGTTTGCAAGGTGGATGATCATGGAATCTTCCAGAAACTTCTCCTATGAAACTTGCCTCTCTGAATTCGCCCAAGGATGAGTAAGAGATCATCAATCTCCAAGTGGAATCAAGAACTATCAGAGAGAGGACACTAATCAAAATCCCAGAAGCTGACTCACCCCCCTGCAATCATCTATATATGGATCCCTCATCACAGAGATCCAGGGGGCTAGAATCTTGTATCTTGTAAGGAAGTGCTATTGGTTTCCTGGTGCAACATCATAGTGTTGGGTGATCTAAGATTTTCATGAGGTGAAGAAGGGCTTTCATGCTGAGAGGGTGACGCTGGGTCAAAACAATTGGTTGTAATCCTCTTTGCTATTATTGATATTAATAAAGCTATTCAAGTTTTCCTCCACATTCTTGTATGTTTGATGATATATGCATTTGTGTGGTCAATATATATCTGGTCCTATATTGTTTATGATTGTAGATCTCTGTTCTTCGATAGTATTATGCTGCTTTGATCCCACAAGTGCTCTTTGAAGCTGGGTAGATGAAGGAAGAGCGGTAAGGATCTGTCAGAAGGGAGAGGAACCAAACAAGGAACCAAGTGCAAGACTGAGGTTGGTGTCCTTTGTTCCCCTCTTATCTACTTCTCATAAAGGAAAATGAAAGTAGTTTTAGTTTTTTTGTTTCTAAGATAGCTACCAGTCTTAGTGGGACTAGCAGCTCCGAGTGGACACTAGATTTCCCGATAACACCTGTGGAGATATAGGAGGGAGATACGAGGAGGAAACTAATCCAAAATAACATCCTGGCTCTGAGAAATGATAAAGAGGGTTCTCCTATCACTTTTGCATCACCCATCCATCATTCATCCACTCATTTCACAAAAAGTTTGATAAACTTATCCACTCTGTCCTACCTTAAGAAAAAACACAGAAGCTATCATTTTCTATCTCTATGATGCCTACACTACTCCTCCATGATTCTAACCCTATACTCATAGCTCATAATCATCACCCTCATCTCCCTCATGCCAACTGAAGACTTCAAGGGGAGAACAAATGACTACTACATGAAGAAATTGCTCTTGTAGGAGCATGTACAACCACATTGTAATCACTGATATTATGTTTTTTCCACCACAATAAGAGATGATGAAGCTCTATCTATAGCCATGAAAATACACCTCGTTATTAGGGAGGATTTCCAATAAAAACAACATCTTTGATATCAGAAGAGGCACCTACAAACACACAACGACAACAACAGTCAAGGAAACATAAAAAAATGAATACATGCACATGAAATAAGAAAAGAGGTAAACTCCTTTCATCATAATGATGTATGGTCTAGCTCTATCATGCAAGCCTCTACAATAGATTGATCCATAGGTAGGATCAGGTATGGCAACCCTAATCTCCTCCCTCTACATAAAAATGACAAAAATGTGTTTTAAATGAGAAAAGGTGTTTTAATAGCCTAGAGGTGGCCAATAAACTTTTCTGCCCTCGGCTAGTCAACTCAAGTGTGAGTTAAGTCACCCATGCAATGTGGAAATGTCAACTCAAAATGAAGTGGTTTCCTTGAAGAGTGGGGTGATAATCACGAGGACAGAGATATGATTACAATTAGTGGGGACAACAGTCCAAAAGAAGAAACTCATGTTAATGCCAAGTCACTATAGCACTCCAATATTTTAATCAAAAAGGATATTATGCGTTGGGTCAACTTCATTTTCACCATCACTCATTCCAAAAACTGGTGGACGAAGGATGAGCTAGTGCATCGAGCAGCCTAGAGTGCCACCAAGGTGTTTCGAACCCTGCCTGCATAGTGGTACAAGAGAAAGCTATCGACAGTCCTACAATTTCTACAAGAGGGTCGAGAGGAGCTACAGGTCGATTTCAGAGGAGTAAAATGAGTCAGAGTGGGTCCATACTATCTCAAAACTTTCATGCGCACCTGAAAGTTATTTGATAAGAAGTATGTACTACCCTCCTTCTTTGTTTCTAGACCCAATTTCATGGACAGTCTGCTTGAAATTAAGGGCCTGTAGCATTCAATTGATCAATAGGGGACCCTTTTGGAAGTTGTTGTGGTTAATAGAATAAAATAGCTGGGGTAATATCAATTTTAGCACCCTTCTTCCCCACTATCACCAAGTACTCTACCACTATTTCACCACTTTTTTAAGCCAATATTTCAGCATTGAGACTACTTGAATTTTTGAATTCCACACCTGCATAGAATCAAGGAGTAATAGAGAAGAGATGGGGGGAGGATTTAACATAAGGGAACCTTCATACACCACGAGAATCCACCAACACCCTCCTGTAGTTGACATCTTTAGAAACCACCAGTGATTGGGTTTCTTTGAGCTACTAAAGAGGTATGATGATGATATTTCCATTGAATTTTCGATGGCATTACACTCACAAGGGGAAGACAATGCCACAAATTTTTTTAGGGGGTTCGCCTTTTCTATTAGTCCATATACTATCAATAGAGTAACCACCTTGCCTCTATGAGTTAGATGGAGCGAAGAAGACAAGTAGGTAAGTGTCACATCTAGGAAAAACTTCTTCCTTTCACAAGAGAAACACATAGAAGAAAAGAATGGAGTGAGAATAGAAAGTCTGCCTTACCCTTGCGATGAGGTAGCTTACCATATCCTTAAATACATATCTTGTGAAGGGAGATTAAGTGTGGTTTATGCCTACGGCTTTAGGTTACTCCAAGAGATGAGATTCAGGGCAAAATTACCCCTTTCTCAAAGACTTATTGTCCCTCATTTCCTTCTACAGTCAATCATGGAGATGAGTAAAAAAGTAAGGGAAGGAAAAAACTAGCATTTAGCTCACCATGGCCTCATCAAATTGATAGTGGTAGATGCCTTGAACCACTTGAGAATCCTTGTCTTATGGAACAAATTTATAAACATGGATAGGGAGAATTTCATAGAAACAGAAGCCCTCACACCAGGAGAGACTCCAACCTCTAGTGTTGGAGGAAGAGAGGGAAAATAAGAGGAAGAAGAAGGAGCAAGGACATAGGAGGAAGAGGCAGAAAGAACAAAAGAAGAGGATAGAAAAATAGAGGAAAAAGAGGTAGTATAGATAGAGGAAGGAGAAGAAGGGATAAAAGGAGAAGAGGAGGTGAAGAGAGGAGAATAAAGAATATGCCCTGAGAAGACTTCTCCATCCCAAGGAGGGGAAGACACTAAACATGAGGTAGCTACAAACTTAGCTACATTGGGCACTCCTTTCAAGCCCAAGAGGAAGCAATCAAAACCAAGTCAAATGTATTTCAAAACCAAGAAGAGCACTGGAATCAGACAAGGGAAGCCACAAACTTATACAAGATTTTTTATAGTTATTGATGAGTCACCAAGAAAAAAGGAAGAAATAGGACCCAAGGAGGGAAAAGTTGAGGAGGTCACTCCTCCTAAAACCAGAACCAAGTCACTCATAGCACCTATGAGTAGGCCTACCACTAGGTCTATCACCTTCAAAAAGCCAAGGATATAATCTACCTTTGAGGAAGAGGAAAAAGAGAAGCTACATGGGGATCAGGGTTTGCTACAGGAGAGAGAGGGTTTGGTATAGGAGGGGCATAACCTGCTATAGGTAGGAAAGGGGAAGCTACATGAGCCCAAGAAAGGATCACAAGAGGTAACCACCACCTCAAAGGTTATTGGAAAATACCTACAAGAGCTCCAAGAACCTAGCCCACAACCTAGATTGAACTCCTACTACATATTCATTGAAGGAGGGAGGATTATCCCTGAAAAGTTTGCAATTCCACTCCTTTATGAGCTAGAGATATAGAGAGGTAGAATCCACAGGTGGATGAAAATTGATAAATCTAAGAATGTAGAGGATGTAGGCATCATGGAAGAAAAGGTAATTGAAATGAGCAAATAATTAAGTGAGATGAAGATGAGAGAATATATAATGAAGGAACAACTACAAGCAGAAAACATGGGGTTGAGAGAGAGTCTAGAGGATAAAGAAACACAACTTTCCACCATGGAAAGTCTCTCCATGGAAGAACTGAAATGCAAATAGCAATCAAAGTTTTATTCCCACTTTCTCCAAGAACAATGGATGCAGTTTGAAATCAAAATATTGGCACATGGATATATGCCCTTTCAGGACTACAAATAATTCATTGAATTTTGCAGCCAAACTAACATGGAAGACAAAGAAAAAATGGCTGAATTTTACATGCACAACCTCACTTTGACAAATATGAACTTTTGGGATCCCAATGCAATATTGGGAGACATGAAACTAATGGATTTAGCATCTTCAATGAATCATGAGGAGACAAGAGCCAATGAAGTAAAAAGGGTAATGAAAAAGGAAGAAAAAGAACCATTGTATATAAGGGTAGAGCTAGTGAGCCCAAAGGTTGTCATTAGCAATCACAACCTCATATCTAATGATGCTATTATAGAACCCAAATACCTTGCTACCCAAGAGCAAGCCATTCTACAATTTGAAGGCATATTCAGATTGTTGGGAACATAAATTTTGCAAGCTTTCCAGAGGAGATGTCATGCCTTACTCCACAGTCTACAGATCAGACAATATTACCCTCTTGAAAGGATAAGGAATTCCTTGGAGAGAACACCATTATACAAAAGGATCCTGTAGAGGATGAAAATTAGGTGGATAGGACTCAAGCTTAGTCCACCCTTGCTGATAGGCTTACAAGAAGGAAGAGATGAAGTAGAATAGCCGAAGGAATGGAAAAAAAATAGAGAGGAATGAAAGCTTTTACCCCTAAGAGGGCACACCATCTAAGGAGTCTTGGGATGTTAGGGAGGCCATTAGGGCCATGAAAGAGCTACACATGGATGAGTGAGTTTCTCAAAGGATGAGAAACTTGTTTAGCAGGGGGTGATGATGAGTCCCATTAATAGGCACCTTTTGAAGATTATTATTCCATCCTCTAGCCTTAAAACTATTCTTATCTTGCATTAATTCACATTTTTCATTATATTATTCTTAGTATGATGATTAAAAGGTGTTTTTCATAGTATGTGGCCTAATTTCGTTTAATTGCAGGAAAATAAAGCATTTTTTAGGCTATTATTATGCATGGGCTTAATGTATAAAACCAAGAGAGAATATAGGGTGTTTGTCCACCTCCTTAAACACCTAAACGCAGCTTGGGATCACTATATCCTCTCTCACCAGTTCGAGTTCATTGGCAGTCGAGGTATTCCTAGTCCAAGTGAAGATCAAGAAGGAAAATATCCACCATTTTCGAGATCAAGGAGGGAACCATTCTTACCTTCGAGGGAGTTTCTTTAGCTGCCCTTCTGTATAAATAGACTAGAAGAAGAGCTCATTAGGATTCAAATATTTAGTTCAGCTAGGTGTATCTATTGAGCTCCAAGCTTTACATTGTTATTTTTAAATTGTATGTGATGTATTAGACCTACACTTTTTGATAATGAGAAGTTGGATTTTAAGTTGCATTTGAGTTAGTTTCAGAGGGTTGAGACCCTTGGGTTTGGGCTTAACCCAAAGGATTTTGTCCCTCTTCTTGTACTTATGTTTCTTCTTGAATCCAAGCAGTTCATATTTTCTTCCATCTTAGTAGAAATTAACCTATTAAATCTTGTGATTGCAGCCTCTACATCACTTCTCTTGTGGGAGAAGTAGTGGATGGATTCACAACCACAACCCAAAAAGATCATGTTTATGATTTATTTGAAATAGATTAGTGTTAGTTTTCCTATTTTACATTTTATTTTATTTTATTTTATTTTATCTATATATATATATATTGCAGTTTAGAAGTCAATTTAGTGATTAGATCAGTGGTATTGCAAGAATTATATGTTAATGAAATTCAAATCATATTTTCCATCATAAGTTATTTCATTTTTTTATTGATAAATGGATGCATGCATATGATTGATTGTAGGGTTGGTTGATTTGCAGGGAAGGGAACCTTGACCACTTCCACCCTAAGATCCTTCATATTATCCTTCCACTTCTAAATTCAGTCCCAAAACCCTATTTTATAAGTCATTCTTCCTAAGTCATTGAGAGCACTCATCCTAGTGCAAGGCAGGCCTCTGAGAGGTCCTAAGCTTGGCTAGGGGCTCAAACCAACCTCCTTTCATTCTCTTCAACTACTATCCACCTCTCGATACCCTCAAGCCAACGTTTTCACCTTCAAAAAAAAACTTGGATGCCTTTCTATAACATTATAGGCCTGCCTGTAGCATTACATGCCTCCTATACCAATCGCCTGTAGAAAACTTGTAGCATCCTTTTCCTTGATAAATTTCAATCCCCACTGCAACTTTAACTTAGCTTAAATGCATAACGACCCCCAACTATGAAAATATGATCAAGGAAAGCTCGTAGGTCACTCCAAACCTTCTTTTCCTTCACTGCAAAAATAGAGTAGAGTTAGCTTCTTTATTATGCAAGTAGTTTATTGATTTATGAGAAAGTGTAAACTAGGTAGATGGTACATGAAATTATGATTGGTAGTTTGATGAATTATGCAAGGTAAATTAGTTTCCTTTCTGCAAGTAGATGAGGTAGTTTAATGAAACATGCAAGATAATTTAATTTCCTTTCTGCAAGTAGATGTGGTAATTTGATGAATTCTACAAGACAACCTAGCTTATTTCTGCAAGTAGGTTAGCCTTTGTCCTTTCGTGAATTGATTAGTTAAGCTTTTACAATTTGAGTCAATGGAATATCTATTTTCATAGCTATAAGAAATTTCCAACTGTCCTTTTATGAATCTTTCATTCTAATTTGGTAGGAGAAAGGGTCTCTGAGAAATTTTTGATCTAATGTAATAACTAAGGGTGGCATGAGTGGAATCCTATCTGCTATGCATATAACATTGTCACCTTGAAGTTTGTATGAACCCAGGGTTGATAATTTGAGTTGAGGAGCCCTTGGGAGTTGCAACATGCTTGGTGCAATACCAGGGCTCACAACAAAGAAGGGCTAGATAACAAACTGAGCCTGTGAATTCTATTTTTTGTCTCTCACATTTAATGACTTCATCCTAGATCATAATCCCAAGGTGTTTTTCTGAATCTTTATACATTTAAATCTCTGTAAATTTTTTACATGACTTGTCACATTTTAAATTCGATGGAAAGGGTACAACAACCATCCTTGATTATTTTTTTTCCCATAGAAAAAGTCATAATTTCCATTAAGAGAGTTGAAAATTACATTCTATATATGCAAAAAACATTACTTTGATTTGGCACTGCCTGTCCATCCAAAAATGTAAAAAAATGTGCATTCTCCAAGCAGGGAGTAGACTATGACTCAATAAAACATAGATAACTTAGAGTTTCGTCCTCTTCTCAAAGGCTAAAAGTAACTGTTGTCTATTTACATAATTATCAAAACTGATAGACAAAAAATAAATGTTCTTCATCAATCTGAGATTAAACTGAGATTACCATCCTTGATTATGTAATTGAGTTTGTTCAATTTTGCTTTTCAAGTGTTGTTTATTCTGAAGAAAACATCGTACAATTTTTTACCCTTACATTGGATGGTCGTGTGAAGCAATGGTTCTATTCTCTACCCACTTCTTCTATCTCATCTTTCAAGCAATTAGTTAACGAGCTCTGTCGCATCTTCGACAAATATGAATATCAAGAAGTTCTCAATGAAATTGAACAACTTAGAATGGAATCCATTGAATATCTTGAACATGTTTTTGATAGATTACTTCATCCTTGTTATGAATTTCCAGATGAGGATGGGGATTGGAAGTTCATGGATGAAAATTTTCATTTCTTAGTCAGGATTTCAAGAAAATAATTTGAATCTGATTAATCATGTTCTCTTGATAAAAAATAATTTCACCTTCCTAGGGAAGAACTAGATCTACCTTTTGTCCCATTTCCCCCTCCTTTTGATATTCTATGCTTTGAACCTAAAATTATCACTAAATCAGAAGATCAATTTTTCGATAATAATTTAACTTTATTTCACATATTTTCCCTGATGATGACTCGATTAATCTTATCAATCAACCATCTCTAAATCTTAATACTCATCTTATTGACCCTCTACCCGTTAATCAAGTTGAACCCTTGGACAACCATGACCCTGATGATTTCCTTTTATCTTAATTATATGGTAATGAGTTTTCAAGTAACATGGATGAATCTTTGTTTCTACAAGAAGATTTAGATTTGCAGGAGTTTCAAATGGATTTTGATGCGATTCTTGAATATTTTCTTTCAGATATATCTCCTTTTGATCATGAAGATGACATGATTATTGATGATTCCCATCAATAAGTACATATTTAAGATCAATATGAGATCCTCTAGCCTTCAAATTATCCTTCTCTTACATTAATTCACATTTTTTTGCTATATTATGCTTGGTAAGAGGAGTAAAAGGTGTTTTTCATAGTATGTGGCCTAATGTGGTTTAATTGCAAGAAAATGAAGCATTTTTTAGGCTATTACTATGTAGTGGCTTGATGGAGCCAACTAGGAGAGAATCTAGGGGTTTTCCAACTCCTTAACTCCCTAGACTTTTCTTGGGATCACAATATCCTCTCTCACCAATTTGAGTTCATTCATAGTCGAGTGACTCCTAGTCCAAGTGAAGATCAAGAGGGACAAGGTCCACCATTTTCGAGATCAAGGAGGAAACCACTCCTACTTTCAGGGAGATGCTTCAGCTCCCCTTATGTATAAATAAAATAGAAGAAGAGCTCATTAGGATTTTATTTTTTCTTCAACTAGGTGAGGCTATTGAGCTTCATGCTTGACATTGTTATTTTAAGCTTTTATGTGATGTAATAGACCTACACTTTTTGATAATGAGAAGTTGGATTTTAAGTTGCATCTAAATTAGTTTTAGAGGGACGAGGCCCTTGGGTTTGGGCCCAATCCAGAGGCTTTGGTCCCTCTTCTTGTACTTAGGTTTCTTCTTGATTCCAAGCAGCTCATAGTTTCTTGCATTTTACTATATATTAATCTATAAAATCATGTGGTTGGAGCCTCTACATCACCTCTCTTGTGGGAGAATGAGTGGAAGGATTCACAACCACAACCCAGAAAGATTGTGTTTATGATTTTTTGGAGATATATTAGTGTTAGTTGTCATGTTTACATTTTATTTCTGTATCTTAGAAGTCAGTTTAGTGATTAGATCAGTGGTATTTCATGAATAAGGTGTTATTTAAATTCAACTCATATTTTCCATCATAAATCATTTCATTTTGTTAATGATAAATGGATGCATGCATGGGATTAATTGCATGGTTGATTGACCTGCAGGGAAGGGCACCTTCACCACTTTCATCTTAAGCTCCTTCATATTTTCCTCGCACTTACAAACTCTATCTCAAAACCCTATTTTATAAGCCATTATGCCTAGTACACTGGAAGCACTCATCCTAATGCAAGATAAGCTTTCGAGAAGTCATGAGCTTGTCTATGGGCTCAAACCAACCTCCCTCCATTTTCTTCAACTCCCATCCACCTCTCCATATCCTCAAGTGTTAGGTCCCTATACTACTAGTGTAACCCCTTATTGTTATTAGTACAGCCCCCTTATTATATTGATGTACCCATGTAGTGCCCATATTGTTACTATTGTGCCCAATAGAAACCCACTATTGTTATTATTGTGCCCTTACATTATTATTGTTATGTCGGCTCTGATTATATTATGACCCCTTAGACTCCTATATATAGCAAGGAGGTCTTTTCATTTGTATCATCGAAGAATTTTTCATTTGTGTAATGTAAAGGAGGTTGCCCCCTCGAAGAGGCTGAATTCTAAGGCGTTGATCTATCTTTTATATCTTTTTGTGAGCTAGTTTCATAACATCAAGACAACATTTCCACCTTTAAAACCCACTTAGATGCCCTCCTGTAGCAAACCTTTAGCAGGATTTTCCTTCATCAATTTTGATCCCCACTATAACTTTGAATTAGAATAGATGCGTAATGAATCCGAACCGTGATTTTATGATCAGGGAAATCTACTAGGCCACTCCAACCCTTCCTTTTTTCCACTACAAAAACATAGTAGAGCTAGTTTATTTATCATACAAGTAGGTTACTAATTTATAAGCAAGTGTGAACTGGCTAGATGGTACATGAAATTATGATTGGTAGTTTGATGAATTATGCAAGATAAATTAACTTCCTTTCTACAAGTAGATGATGCAATTTGATGAATTCTGCAAGATAACATATCTTTCTTTTTGAAAGTAGATTAGCCTTTGCCATTTCATGAATTGATTACTTAGCATTTACAAGTTGAGTCAATGGCATTTACATTTTCATAGTTAGAAGCAATTTTCAATTGTACCTTTATCAACAATATTTCATTCTAATTTAGAAGGAGGAAGGGTGTTAAAGCAGTTTTTGATGTAATGTCATATTTGAGGGTGTCATGATTGGAATCCTATCTTCTGTGCATATAGCATTGTCACCTCGAAGTTTGTATGAACCCCGGGTTGATAATTTGAGTTGAGGAGCCCTTGGGAGTTGCCACATTCTTAGTGCAATACCGAGGCTCACCACTTTTTAGAGTTGTTGTCGAAGAGGTGTCTACGTAGAAAAACCCACTTCATCTACCCAAACTATGGCTAAAAACAGGGAAAATAAGGTTTTCCCTGTCAAAGAGACCAATGGAGAGGCTAGAATGAAGAATATAAGGGCCCTACTTCCTTCCATACTTCCATGGATTAACCTCTTAGGATCTTGACACCTTCATGTTTGAATTTACAGTTGTCTGTAGCACCTACGACTATGCCTATGATGAACATAAGCTAAAGTTATTCCCCTATACCCTTAAATATGTAGCCTTACACTGGTTTATGGGTATGCACGGGGGTAGCATCACTACCTAGGAATAAATGCAACAAGCCTTCAATAGAAAATACAGGGGCTAATGTATGTCCAAAGAAACCGAGGAAGACATATTTAGGATGACTTTTGGACTTGATGAATCCCTAGAAGACTATGAGAAGAGATTTGAACTCAGTTATAGGAGGGCCAACTACACCCTTGATTTTGAATCACTCAAATTAGTTCCTCTCCGAGGGATCAAGAAAGATATGTTTGAAACCCTCAACATGTTGTCTGGAGGGATATCTATCAATTATCCTATGACGAGATTAAAATTATGTTCAAGAATCACTCTAGGGTTGTTAGGAAGAAGGGTAGGGTTAGTTAAGGCTTGTTTAGTTCCTCTCCCTCTACAACATCCATTAAGAATGAGATAGGTAACATGTTGGAGGATTTCAAGAGTGAAATGTTGCATAAATTTGCACTGCAAATGGATACCATGCAAATCAAAAGAAATCAGGAGGAGGTAGAAAGGGTTGTTGGGTGTGGAGCCTGATTATAATTTTTATTCAGAGGTATCACCACAGTAGACCCCTATTCATAATGGGGTAGCAACGTCTCCAAGCCGGGGGGTGGAAATTTTTATGAGCCCCCCCCGGCAGGGGTTCGAGGGAAGCACCCCTGAAGCTAAAAATAGCTGTAAAATTGCCTTGTAAAATAATGTAATTTCGTAGTCAATCTAAGGTTTTCATTAGGCAGATAAGCTGACAGTAGAAGTTATGTTTAATTTAGGGTTTTTTCCCTAGAAGGCAACCCCTCACTATATATGAGGGAACTGTATTGCGACTATGTACATGTGTATTCTGAGCGAGAAAGAGAGAGGAGATTGTGTGAAAGGGAAGAGGAAATTACAATGGATTTTTTGTAAGTTGTATCTCTTCATTTTTTTGGATAATATAAAGGAACGACTGGTTATTTTTCTGTGGACATAGCCCAAACTGGGTGAGCCACGTATATCTGTGTCTCTCTTGTTTTATTCATTTTCTGTGTTTATGATTCTGCAATATTTTATGTGTTCCATTACTCTATAATATATAATTTTCTAACAACAGGTATCAAAGCCAAAAGTCTATTTGGTTGATAAACTCACAAAAGAAAAGGGTTCCTGGTTCAAGTGGGAGAAGTGGCAGAAGATGGCAGGTTTGGGGTTGAGAAATTTAATGGACAAAGATACAAATTTTGGAAGATGCAGATGGAATATTATATGTATTAGAAATATTTGTACCTACCATTGAGCGAAAAGACAATTAAGTCAAAGAGTATGTCAGACATAGAATGAGATATTCTCGATAGAAAGGCACTTGGAACAATATGGTTGTGCCTACCAGCATAGGTAGCCTTTAATATTTCAAAGGAAACGACAATAGAGGGTTTAATGTCAACATTTACCAAACTATATGAAAAACCTTCAGCCTCCAATAAGGTATTTATTATGAAGCATTTATTTAATATGAACATGTCAAAAGGCGGATCTATTGTTGATCACTTAAATGAATTTAATACGGTTACTAGTCAGTTAAGTTATGTAGGGGTAAATTTTGATTATGAAGTTAGGCATTGTTATTTCTGTGCTCATTGCCAGAGAGTTGGAATGGTTTAGTTATGGCCATTAGTAACTTTGTCTCTGGATCTAGTACTTTAAAGTTTGATGATGTTGTCAGTGAAATCCTTAGCGAGGAAATGTGACGGAAAAGCTCTCGCGAGACATTAGGTAATGATTTGACTACAGAGACTAGGGGAAGAAAAATGGAAAGATGAAAGAGCCCAAGATATCACAGTAAGTTAAGGAAAGGAAGATCTAAGTCTAGATCAAGGATAGTGTGCTGGAAATGCCAGAAGAAAGGTCACCTGAAGAAAGACAGTAAGTCTCAGAAGAGAAAAGAAGGAGACGCGTAGCAAGAAATCAATCATGAATCAAATGTGACAGATGATGTGTTGCAAGATGATTTGATTCTTTCATTAGAAAATATTATTGATGTCTGGGTGGTAGATTCAAGGACCTCGTTCCATGCCACACCTGATAGGAAACATTTTCATGATTATGTTCAAGGAGGTTTTGGAAAGGCTCATTTGGGTGATGATAAAACCGATAAAATCATTGGAATGGGTAAAGTTTTCATAAAACAACAGAATGGAAACCAATGGCTATTGAAGGAGGTAAGGCATGTTCCACAACTAAAGAAAAATATAATTTCAACAGGAAATTTTGGAGGTGAAGGTTGTGTAACTACATTTACAGATAAAACTTGGAAGGTCCCTAAAGGAGCCCTGGTAATAATAAAAGGAGAAAAGGTTGGTACATTGTATTTATGCAATGGTATTTCTAATTATGTTAATGCTTTAACCTCTACATGATTAGTTAAATCATTGTGGCATCATAGGATCGATCACATGAGTGAGAAGGGGATGCAAATTATTCACTCAAGAAATTTGTTGCTAGGTTTGAAGCATGTTGATTTGGAATTTTGTGAGAATTTTGTTTATGGAAAATAGAAGAGAGTCAAATTCCTCAGAATTGGGAAAGAAAAGAAGAGCGAAAAATTAGAGCTTGTGCATACAGATGTATGAGGACCTACTCAGACATCTTCTCTTAGTGGCTCTTGCTATTATGTTACTTTTATTAATGATGAAACAAAAAAAAAACCTGAATTTATTATATTCGAAACAAATCTGATGTATTTGATACTTTCAAGAAATGGAAAGCTTTGGTTGAGAATGAGACAGGAAAAAGGTTGAAGTGTCTCAAATCAGACAATGGAGGTGAATATTACAACAAAGAGTTTGATAAGTATTTTCAGAGCATGGAATTCATAGAGAAAAGACAGTTCTAGGAACACCACAAGAAAATGGTCTGTCAAAAAGGATGAATAGGACAATCATGGAGTATGCAAGGTGCATGAGATTGCATGCAGGATTGGCTTTACAATTTTAGGCAGATTTTGTAGATATTGTTGTTTATCTAATAGACATAGGGCCTTCAAGTTCCCTGGATGAAGGTATTCCAGAGGAGGCATGGACAGGTAAAAAGGTAAACTACTCAATTTTAAGGACTTTTGGTTGTGAAGCCTTTTTCCACATTAATAAAGAAAATAGAACAAACCTTGAGGCAAAATCAAAGAAATGTACCTTTATTGGATATGGTTTTAATGATTTTGGTTATTTCTTGTATGATTATGAAAATAACAAAATCATTAGGAGAAGAGATGTCATATTCAATGAAAAGGTTTTGTATAAGGATCAGATGAAGGAAAAGAAACAGGAAAAAGAAAACAAAGAATATAAAGTTCTTAATGAGATCATAGAAAAAGTAAAGGTGCCTGAAAATCATAATGATCAATAGCCAAAACAAAAACGAAAAATACAACAGAACAAGAACCTCAAACACCTGAAAGTGGTGTTAAAAGATCTACCAGGATAAATAGGCCCCCTAAACGATACTCTCCTTCATTATGTTATGTATTTTTGACTAATTCTGGTGAACTAGAATATTATGAAGAAGCAATATAGGTAGAAACTAGGAAGAAGTGCGAGCTAGCCATGAAAGAAGAGATGGAATCCTTGTTGCATAACAAGACTTGGGACTTAGTTAGGTTGCTCACAGGTAAAACAACATTGCAAAATAAATGGGTCTACAGGTTGAAGGAAGAAGATGGAGGTAGAAAAAGGTATAAAGCTAGACTTGTGGTGAAGGGGTTTGCTTAAAATAAAGGTATAGGCTTTGATGAAATATTTTCTCATATTGTTAAAATCACTTCAATTAGAACTATTTCAAGTCTAGTAGCAACCTAAGATTTTCATCTTGAGTAGTTAGATGTAAAGACGACCTTTCTCCATGGGGATTTGGAGGAAGAGATCTATATGTCTTAGCCATAAGGATATGAGGTCAAAGGGAAGGAGAAAATAGTGTGCAGGTTGAAGAAGAGATTGTATCGATTAAAATAGGCTCCAAGGCAGTGGTATCTAAAATTTGACAGCTTTATGTCTGAACAAGGTTATACTAGATGTCACTCTGATCATTGCATTTATCTCAAAAGGAAAAATGATGGCAGCTTTATTATATTGTTATTGTATGTAGATGAAATGCTTGTTGCAAGGTCTAACATGCAGTAAATAAATGTGCTCAAAGGAAACTTGGAAAATTTATTTGCAATGAAGGAGTTGGGTGTTGCAAAACAAATCCTTGGTATGAGAATAACTAGAGATAGGAAAAATCGCAAATTAACATTTCCTCAGAGTGAGTACATACAAAAGGTGTTGGAAAGATTTGATATGCAGAACCCAAAACTAATTACTACACCTTTAGCTAGTCATTTCAAACTAAGTAAGGAGATGTGTCCCAAGACTCAGGAAGAGATGGATTATATGTCTAAAGTTTCATATGCATCGGTAGTTGGAAGCTTAATGTATGCAATGGTCTTTTCAAGGCCTGATATTTCACATGCGGTGTGAGTTGTAAGTAGGTAATGAACAATCGAGGAAAAGAACATTGGATGGTAGTGAAGTGGATTCTTAAGTATTTGAGAGGTACGACATATCAAGAATTATGCTTTGTTAGTTCAAACATTGCTCTACAGGGATATGTTGATGCAGATATGGTAGGTGATAGATATAATAGGAGGAGAACCACATGGTATGTGTTTACTGTAGGTGGAACAACTGTCAGTTGGGCTTCAAAATTGTAGTGTTGTTGCACTCTCAATGACGAAAGGAGAGTAAGTTGCTGCTACAAAGTCTAGTAAAGAAATGATTTGGTTACAAAGGTTTTCAGATGAATTAAGTAAGAAGAAAGAGTTGGGAAGGTTATATAGTGATAGCTAGAGTGCCATTCATCTTGAAAAAAACTCTACATTTCATTCCAAGACTAAACATGTACAACTCAAGTACCATTTCATACGGTCATTGTTTGAAGATGGATAGTTGAATCTTAAAAAGATACACACTAGCCATAATATTACATATATGTTAACAAAAATTTTAACCAGGGAGAAACTGAGATTCTGCTTGGTTGCAATTGGTCTTCAAGTATGATGATGAAGATGAGAAACAACAAGGTCCAAAGTGGATTCATTGTCCTGCAAATGAAGTAGCAATGGAGTTTCTATAATTAGTCTCCAAGTGGGAGATTGTTGGGTGTGGAGTCTGATTATCTTCTTTATTTAGAGGTATCTTCACATTGGACCCTTGTTCATAATAGGTCAGCAATGTCGCCAAGACAGTGATTTTTATGAGCCTCCCTTGGCAGGGGTTCAAGGGCAGTGCCCCCGAAGCTAAAAATAGTTGTCAAATTGTCATTCATTGGGAAGATGATCTGAAGGTAGAAGTTATGTTTAATTTAGGGTTTTTTTTCCCTAGAAGGTAACCCCTCACTATATATGAGGGAATTGTATTGCAGCTATGTAGATGTGTATTATGAACAAGAAAGAGAGATGAGATTGTGTGAGAGGGAAGAGGAAATTACAACAGATTTGTTGTAGGTTGTATCTCTTCATTTTGCTGGATAATATAAAGGAAGGACTAGCTATTTCTTGATGAATGTAGCCCAAATTAGCTGAACTACGTATATATGTGTTTCTCTTGTTTTATGTGTTTTCTATGTTTATGTTTCTGCAATATTTTGTGTGTTCCATTTCGCTGTAATATATAATTTTCTAACAACGGAACTAGTTATTTTCTTCCCTAGATGCATCAAAATACATCTTAGGAATGAGTGCCCATTGAATGTCATAGAGGTTTGCCTAGTTTGTGGAGAAAATTGTGCAACAGACAAATTCCCTTCTTTGTTAGGACTAAAATTTGTATATAAAGGAGCAGAAGGGGGGTCAGATTAGCTTTGTTTCATCAATAAAATATGACCTCAAGGACCTCAACCATATAAAAAAGGAATGGAAAGTGCACACTACTCTTATTATAATCCAAATCAGAATTCACACTTACAACATTGGTACTCTTCCACTCATCCATCCTAGTCAACACCTCCTTCTTGGCCTTATGCTCCTCCATATCCTTCTCAACCTAGCAACCATCCTTTTCAACCATATCCACCCCAATCATCTCAATGGGGCAACCCATCAAAAGGGTGGAAGCCTCAAGTTAACTAGCCTCCTGTTTTACTACCTCCAACCCAACCTCAACTACAAATCTCTCATCCTACTCCACTAAAGCAACCTCAAATGCATGCTCAACCAAATCCGAACAGAAAAAACAAGCAAGAACAACAGGTTTACATTGGAGAGACATATTATCCAGCTTATGCTGTGGAAATCCAAGAGATCAACCTTTGGTCTGGGAGAGTTCTTCTAGATAACCACCCACCTTCTCCACCTGAAGAGCTTGAATAAGAGAAGGAAGAAAGTGTTCCTCAAGTCAATCCACCTCCTTTTCTTGATAGGTTGATCAACCCTAGCCAACACACGGAGAATTGAAGAATTTGTGTGTTAAAATACACCTTCTCCAGCCTATTAAAGATGTTCCCATCTATAATAAGTTCATCAAGGAGAAATGTTTCAAAAATACTAGGAGAACAAAAAAAGACACCCACACCATAAATGTTGTTGAGAAATTATCTGATTTGATGCTGGGGAGGGTGATCTTCCTGAAATATGTAGACCATGGAAACCCTGTAGTAGATGTGCACATTGATGGAATTATAGTCCCTAACACCATGATTGATATTGGGGTTGCAATCAATGTGATGACTAAGGAAACCATGCTAAAGTTAAACCTCAAAGGGGTTTTGAGGAAGACCACCACAGTGTTGTAGCTTGCAAACAGATCCACAATAGCTCCTGAGGGATTTCTTGAAGATGTTATGGTCTCCATTGACTCTTGGGAGTATCCTACTAATTTCCTGGTTCTCCAACCCAAAACCAATTTTAATGGCTATCCTCTCATCTTGGGAAGGCCATGGTCAACCACTGTTGATGTTTACATTGGTTGTAGGGTTGGGAACATGACCATTATGAATGGACATTTGTCTAAACAATTGGTATGGTATCCTCCTTCTCAGCCTTCTTTTGAGCATGGCATTCCCTTGTGGTTAAATGTGGAGGAAGAATATGAAATGTATCACACCACCCCCCACCCAATCTACACTTTGGACATTATTACAGGAGGGGGAAAACCTGATGAAGATGGTCTCATTTACCATATCCTTCAAAATCAACCTCCCACTCTCATACCAATTGTTGAGTTGATGATAGAATCTGGGAGTAATCCTTGGGTGGACTTATTCCTTATTGAATCAAGTCCAGACCATGTCAATATTGTAAATTTTGGCATAGCCAAAACCTTAAAGATAAACCCTTTTCTCTTGGCTAAATAGGAAGAACAATTGTGCAAAGTGTTGAGGCAACAGCTAGATGCCTTTTCTTGGGACTATAAGGAAATGAAAGGTGTGAATCCCTTAGTTTTTAATCACCATATTTACATCAAGGAGGGATGAAAACTTGTGTGCCTACCCTAGAGAAGGATGAACCCAACTCTTAAGTACATTGTGAAACAAGAACTACAAAAACTACTGGATGCAAGGTTCATATACCCCATTTCAAATAGTGAGTGGGTGTCACCTATTGTGTTAGTTCCTAAGAAGAATGGGAAGTGGAGAATTTGTGTGGATTACTGGGAACTCAAAAAGGCTACAAAGAAGAACCATTTTTCGTTGCCCTCCATTGACCAAGTCCTAGATGGCCTTGCAGGGAAGAAATTATCCTACTTCCTAGATGGATTTAGTGGATAAAATCAAATCCAGATCAACCCTAAAGACCAAGATAAGACCACATTCACATGTCCTTGGGGTAGATTTTCTTACATAGTTCTTCCATTTGGTTTGTGCAATACCCTTGCTACTTTTCAGAGGGAATTTTTGAGTATTTTTGCTAAATTGGTTCATGAATCTATTGAAATATACATGGATGATTTCACTCCTTATGGATGTGACTTCCATGAAGCTCTGTCCAATATGTGAAAGGATTTGAAGAAATGCATTGAAATGAATCTCTCTCTAAGCCCTGGGAAATGTGAGTTCTTGATAAATTAGGGGATTTTCCTAGGCCAGTCCATATCCAAGGAAGGGATACATGTAGACCCAAACAAAATTTCCATCATCAAAAGGGTCCCTATCCCTTAGAAGCAAAAAGATGTCAGGATCTTCTTGGGACTAGTTGGGTATTATAGGATATTCATTCAAGACTTTAGTAAAGTGGCTTCACCTTTGTTTGGTTTACTAACCAAAGATTCAGATTTTTGTTGGACCAACAGTTGTCAAGAGGCCCTTAAAGTCTTGAAAGAAAAGTTGACCACTGCACCCATCTGAAAGAGGTCCCAAATGGGCATTTCCTTTCTAATGCATCAGATAAAGTTGTGGGGGGAGCCTTGGGACAAGTAAAGGATAATTTGCCTTATGCTATTTACTTCATTAGTAAGAATTTGTATAAAGCTGGGATGAAATACATTATCACTAAAAAATAGCTCTTAGTTGTAGTACATTCTTTAAAGAAATTTAGGCACTATATCACTGGGAACCATACTTTTGTTCATACTAATCATGTAACCATTAAATATTAGATGAACAAGCCTTATGTTAATTCTAGGATAATTAGATGGTTGTTATTGTTACAACAATTTGATTTGAATAGTATTAACAAACTAGGGAAAGAAATTGTGGTTGCATATTTCTTTTCTAGGTTAACCTTACCTGCAGGTAATGAAGATATGGTGGATGATCAACTGCCATATGAGCACCTCTTTTCCATCTCAGTGCTTTGTCCTTGGTTTTCTGACATAGAAAACTACTTGGTTGCTAGGAGGTTCCCTTCTAATATATCATCCAAGGAGAAAATCAAGATTGTAACCAAAATCTCCCCTTTCACTTGGATTAGGGGAAATCTTTTTAGATTGGGACGAGATCAAATATTGAGTAGATGTGTAAGAGAAGAGGATGTCTTTGACATCCTCTTAGCATGTCATGATGGTCCTTTTGGAGGTTATTTGCTGCAAAAAGGACAACTTTTAAAGTTTTACAGGTTGGTTACTATTGGCCTACTTTACATAAAGATTCAAGGAGATATACCACTAGATGTGATCAATGCCAAAGGATGGGAAAACCCACACCTAGGGATAAAATGCCCCTATAACCTACAGTGGCCTTAGAGCCATTTGAAATGTGGGTCATAGATTTCATTGGGCCAATCGATCCACGGTTAGGACAGAAAAAAGTACATTATTGTGTGCACTGATTACTTGAAAAGGTGGGTTGAGACAAAGACAATCAAAGAAGAAACTAAGCAGAAAGTGGAATTTGTTTTAAGAGAAAACATCTTCTACAAGTTTGGGTATCCAAAGGAGGTAGTCACTGATCTAGGAGCACAATTCACATCCAATTTGATTGAAGATGTCATGAGGCAGCACCATACCAAGCATAAGACATCCATTTCCTATCATCCTCAAGCAAATGGGCAAGTAGAGGTCACAAACAAATCATTAGAGAGCATCCTCCCCAAGGTTGTTATAAGCAAGAGAAAAGATTGGGCAGAGAGACTGGCAGATGACACTTGGGTATAACTTGGAAAACCACCATTGGATTCACTCCATATGATTTGGTTTATGGGAAGAAATATCTAATTTCTATTGAGATTGAATATAACACTTTGAGAATGGAAAATCAATTGGACTTAGATGTCACCATAGCATAGTAAGAAATGTTGCTCCAACTGAATGACGTAGATGAGTTTTGAATGCAACCTCTCTTACACACTAAAGTCATACAATTGCAAAGGAAGTTCTGGCATGACAAGCATATCAAGGAAAATAATTTTCAAGAAGGGGATTGGGCCCTGTTATATGATTCTAGGTTCAAGTATTTTAAAAGGGAAGCCAATAACAAGATGGTTGGATCCATACCTAGTCGAAAAGCATCATGAAAATGGATCTGTCCACATCAGAATCATTGATGAGGAAGGAATTCCCTTTCTTATAAATCATTATAGGTAGAATTTATATAGAAAACCTATGTACAAGGAGGAATTTAACAATTCAATCAGCAAAGAATTGAATGTGATTGGGATTTTAATAGCTTCCAATCTACAACATTCATAGAAATTTAAAAAAAATAAAAAAATAAAAATAAAAGGCCTAGATGAAAACCTCTATGAGGCATATGAGGCCAACTCCTGGGTTGAAAACCTCTCTGAGGTGGCCCAGGAGAAAAAAGGGAAAAAGAAAAAAGAGAAAAGGGAAAGAGAATAAGGAAGAAGCTTATATCATATTTGCTAACCTTTCTTTTGTTTTGTAGAACTGTACACAGTGGAAGATTTCATGGCTACAGGAAAATACGTACAAGCTATCATCCATTCCTCCATCCATACACCTCATATCCATCCTCTTCATTCATATTATTACCTCTCTCCACCATCCCATCATCAATAAATCCAAATTTCACCTACTCTATGTGATGTTACAGGAAGGACCTGTATTGCTATAGGAAGGTCTTGTAATGCTACAGGAGGAGCATGTGGATCTACAATAGAGAGATACGAGGAGGAAAATAATCCAAAATATGATCCTAACTTTGATAAATGATAAATAAGGTCCTCCTATGGCCTTTTCATCATCCATCCATTTCCCATCCACTCATTTCACCACAAATTTGCTCAAATTCTCCCCTCTGTCCTACCTTAAGAAAAAACACAGAAGCTACTATTTTCTATCTCTATAGTGTCTACACTACTCCTCCATGACTATAAACCTATCCTCATAAATTATCATCATCTCCCTCATGTAAATTGAAGAATTCAAGGGGAGAGCAAAAGACTGCTACAGAAAGAAACTCCTCCTGTAGCAGCTTGTGCAATCACACAGTAATCACTGATATTATTTTTTTTCCACCACAAAATGTGATGATGAATATTTTTTGTAGCTGTGAAGAGACACCTCATTCTTAGGGAGGCTTTCCACCAACAATAGTAGCTTGAATATCAGAAGAGGCACCTACAAACACACAACAAAAGCAATAGTCAAGGTAGAATCAAGAATGCAGACATGCATATGAAATAAGCCAAAGAGGTCAACTCCCTTTATAAAAATTATATATGAGCCAACTCTAGCATGCAAACCTTTGTATCAGTTCAATCCATAGGTAGGTAGAGGTATGGAAACTCTAACCATCTCCCTTTGCATAAAAGGGACAAAAATGTGTTTTAAGTGAGAAAAGGTGTTTTAATAAGCTGGAGGTGGTCAGTGAACTTGGCCACCATCGAATAGTAAACTCAAGTTTGAGTTAAGTCACCCATGCAACATGGAAATGTCAACTCAAAACTAAGTGTTTCCCTCGAAGAGTGGGGTGATAATCACTAGGATGGAGAAATTATTACAATTAGTGGGGACAATGTTAGAAAAGAGGAAACTCCTGCCAATTCCAAGTCACTATAACACTCCACTATTTTAACCAAAATAAGATAATATGTGTTGGTTCAACTTCATTTGCACCATCACTCATTCTAAAAACAGGTATAAGAAGGATGAGCTAGTGCATCAAGCATCCTAGAGTGCCATCGAGGAGCTTCGAAACCTATCCACAAAGTTCTACATGAGAAATCTATAGGCATGCAGGAGTCACAATGGCTTGATACTATCTCAAAATTTTCATGCACACCCATAATTGCTCCAATAAGAAGTAAGTGATACCCTCCTTCTTTGTTTCTACACCCAATTTCATGAGTAGTTTGCTTAAAATTAATAGCTTATAATATTCAATTGATCAGTAAGGGGGCCTTTCAGAAGTTTGTTGTGGTTAAGAGAAAATAAAATAGTTTGGTTGATATTAATTCAAGCACCCTTCTTCCTCGCTATTACCAAGAATTGTGCCACCGTTTCACCACTTTTTTGCTTAGTGTGGACCATGGCCTCATCAAATTGATAGTGGTAGATGCTCTGAACCACTTGAGAATCCCTATCATATGGAACAAATTTGTGGACATGGATAAGAAGACATTCATATAAACACAAGCTCTCACACAAGGAGAGACTCCAGCCTCTAGTATTAGAGGAAGAGAAGGAAAAACAAAGGAAGAATAAGGAGCAAAGATAGAGGAGGGAGACACAAAAAGAACAAAAGAAGAAGAAATGAAAATAAAGGAAAACGAGGCAATAGAGAAAGAGGAAGGAGAAGAAAATATGAAAGGAGAAGATGAGGAGAAGAAAGGAGAAGAAAGAATAATCCCTAAGGAGACTTCTCCACTAGGCCAACAAGCATAAGACACTGAACAAGAAGTAGCTACAACGGGCACTCCTATCAAGCCCAAGAGGAAGAAATCAATACCAATTCAAATGTATTTTAAAACCAAGAAGAGAACTATAATTAGATAAGGGAAGCCACAAACTCCTACAAGGGTTCCTATAATTATTAATGACTCACCCAGAAAAAAGGAAGAAATAGGACCCAGTCAAGGAAAATTTGAGGAGGTCACTCCTCCTAAAACCAAACCAAGTCACTCATAGCACCTGTGCATAGGCCTACCACTAGGTTTGTCAACTTCAAGAAGCCAATAACACAATCTATCTTTGAGGAAGAGGAAAAAGAGAATCTACACGAGGATCAGGGTTTACTATAGGAGAGACATGACTTTCTACAAGAGGGACAGAGTCTGCTACAGGAAAGACAAGGAAAGCTCTAGGAGCATAAGAAAGATTCATAAGGGGAAGCCACCACCTCAAAGATTGTTGGAAAATACCTACAAGTGCTCCAATAACCTAGCCAACAACATAGATTAAGCTCCTACTACAAATGCATTGAAGGAGGAAGGGTTATCCTTGAAAAAATTTCAATCCCACTCCTTTATGAGTTAGAGATAGAGAGATGTATAACCCATAGGTGGATTCAAATTTCTAAATCTAAGAAGGCAAAGGATGTAGGTCTCATGGAATAAAAGGTCAATGAAATGGGAAAAGAGTTAAGTGATTTGAGAATGAGAGAGTCCATGATGAAGGCCTAACTACAGGAAAAAAACATGAGGTTGAGAGAGATGTGTTGGCATTATGTTTCTGGTATGGTTATATGCTACAAATGTTGTACTTGATGGCAAAACCCATGGCATGGCTCTCAATATGATGAGAATTAAGAAGTACGCAGGAGAAAAGTTCACGGAATTTTATGCAGAGAAAAGTTTATAAAAGTTTA
>APFE031527454.1:0-20818 GCA_000404065.3 Pinus taeda
GAAGTTTGCAAAGGCTACCCTCCTTGTCTCTTTTTGCCAACACTTGATTATAATCAAGGTTCAAATGTTTGATGATTACGTTTTGGTGGCTAAAACCAGAATATTACCTCTAAAAAGTTGATGACATCAATCATAGATATCTGAATGAACAGATATCTTTTGTATGGTGTTGTCTTAGTATCTCTACCTTCAAGGTTATACTGTATTGCATAGGATTTATCCATTATGGATTCACCTCCAATATATTATGTTACTTTTTATATTTTCTTTAAGTTTATTCTTGCGCTTCCATCATATTGGAGAAACAAGTAACAAACTGGGTTCTAAAGTATTTTAGATCATTGAGTGGTAAGACCTCTCTCCTCTTAGCCCCCTCCTGGAAGATTGAACAATATGTTTGAGATTGGATTGAAGGTGCAAGATCATACATCCTCATACTGACAAGGTTTAGCTCCAAATGGTTCCAAAGCAAGGTACCTGTTACCTGTTGGATTACCTCCCAACCCCAACAAAGTAGTAAAAGATCTAATTATAGTTTATTTCCTTTGACCTTAGATGGTAAGAGATCTAAGCTTCCTTACTCCTGCATCACCTGTAGAGTCATATAGATGAATTCCCTAATGGTACTCGAGGACTCCGACTATGAACCAGTGGAACTCCCATTGCCTTTGAGGTTATACTATATTGCATAGGGTTTATCCATGATGGACTCACCTCCACTTTATTATGATGTTACTTTTTATATTTACTTTAGGTTTATTCCTGCCCTTCCATCATATTGGAGCAACAAATGATAGACTGGGTTCTAAAGTACTTTATATTTTAGATTGTTGATACCTCTCTCCTCTTAGCCTACCCCTAGAAGATTGACCAGTATGTTTGAGATTGGATTAAAGGTGCATGATTGTATGTTTAGTCCCTTGACTTTTGTTGCATTAAAATATTCCCACGTTTTAGAAGTGTGGCCCTACCTTACTTCTCCAACAATCATTGCTATGCTAATTAGAGCATCACGTTCAAAACCACATGCTTCCTTTTCCCAAAGGTACTTATTAAGTTACTAGCCTCTTTGTATTTTGTTTCCCTGAAAAGATGCTAAACCAAGGCAGTGTAGCTTGAAACAATAGGAATTCAAACTAGTTCTTTCATGATATGCATTATATCAAATCCTCTCTTCAACTAGACTGTTTTCAAGTAATCATCGATAAGGATGCCATAAATATTTTCATCAGGCATGCAATTTTTCATTTTCATGACATTGACTACATAGCTTAATTCATTTTTCCATTTTTTGCACAATCTTTAACTAGCATATGGAAACTCTTGGGCTTAGGAAAAAGGCTTCTCTCCTTGATCTCATGGATCAAGTCAAGAGCTTCCTCAATCATTCTTGTTATATATTAACATTCCAAAAACAAGCATAAATTTCTTGCTCGAAAAGATGGGAAAACTTCAACATATCATCTCCAAGAGCTCTGAAAAGTTTTCCTTATTCAGACCAACATCTCATGATAACCCTATATGCAGGATAATTCACGATCATATTTTCTGAAAACATCATTGAAGATTTTGCGAGGCTAACTAATGGTTAGCAAAAAATTCACACCTTCTTGGCTCTGTTTTATTAACAAAAAATAGCAACGAGAGAACATGTTGCTTCAATCAAAATATATTTTGATTGTGCATTGCTGAGCCTTAGGACTAGTCCAATGTATTCAATTACAATATTGCTTTCAAGTAAATAATTCCTGCAGTTAAATAATGCAGCAAGAAATGAAGCAAATTTAGCTCAAGTATTTTCATTAGTAGAAAAAGGGATTTTAGTCATTGTTTCAATTCTATCATTTCCAGTACTATCTTCAATAGAGATCTTAAGGCCTCCAAAATATGAACTTTTGTTTTTGGTAAGTCACCAGTTAGAAAGGTAATGAGTTGGCTGATATTGCTACTATTTGATTTATGGGTTAAATGGTCTAGTGTCTTTTCAGTGATTTATTTCCTCTTGGACTACCACTTTTTCAACAACCCAATAAATGCGGGTACATCATCTGCACTTTAAAAACATGAATGTATATCTTCACTATGATTACGGAGGTTCACAATAGCATTTTTAGAGTGCTTTTCCACTTTTCAAGATCCAATCTCTAGAATCTGGACTAGAGGATGTATGCCACCTGCAGTAGTCATTTCCCATTTTGTTTTGTCATTTTCATTTGACAGCATACAAAGCAAGGCCACTGCACATTCCTGTTGCTATTTGAAGAAATGGCAAGAAACAAAATCAAGTGTTCTACTCCTTCCCTACCTTGAATGGCATGCCATATATTATTTTCACTTTTGTAGAGAATTTTAAGAGACCTTATGAGTTCCTCCTGAATATCATCTGCAGCCCTTATAAGTAAACCCACTAGAAAACACTTTTCTTCTGCATTTTGGAGCTTTCTACTTAAGTAGCTATTTCCATACAAGCTAGCAATGGCCTCTATTGTATGCTCTTGAACTAGAAAATGTGATCAAGCCTTGAATTTATTAATCAATACTTGTTCAATAAATACATTTTCTAGTGAATTATGCAAAATAAGTTGTGAATTTTTCCCAGAAGCATTTATTAGCATACCAAGTGTAGTTGAGAGAACATACTTTGGATAGTGGGATACAACCTTTAGTTTTGGCAAGAGTATACAAAATCACCCTTGGGCAATTAACTACTGGCATATTCACATCATTTTTTTGCTCACTGACTTCATCTTTGCTTTAAGGAAATTTTTCTTGTGGATATTTTGTGCAAATCCTTGCCTTAGGTTACAATTTATTCTATTAGAGAAAAACAAAAAAAATACACAAAATAACATTGAAATATGTTTGTAGTTTGCACTAACAACCTCCTAGATTTGTGAAAGTGTTTCTTTTAAACTCAAGAAACGTTAAAAATGGTCCAAAGAGAATGCTACAATTTAATTTTCCCAAAAAAAATCATTTCTACATTGCATGAAATGCAATTTCACAAGCTTGAGAAATTTAAACATTATATTAGCCTCTATGTAAACTTGAGCCACATTGATTTCTACATATGAAACTGATAAATGGAGGATGGGATATCTGGAACTAAAAGTACCTTTCTTTTTTAAACAATTTTAACTTTAAAACTAGTTGAAATTATCCTAAATCTTTGAGTTCCACCTCTGCAAGGGTGTTTTCTCCATGAAACTAGGCCCCAGAAATGGGGTGACCTAAGCACCCCATATCAAACATTGAGATGTGGATGGCATGGAATTATTCTGATATTCTTTGCAAGCCCAAGTTTATTTATCTCATTTTTGAACAAGCCTTTGAGTGCAACATTAATTATAGTTTTCTTCTGTAATCATTGAACCATTTAGTTTGTTTTTCAACAATATTAAATTAATTTATTTTTATGTTGGAAACACCATTCAATAAATTCTAGAGAGGCATCCCAAGCTATTGGAGCTCAAATATTTTACTCAAAGAGATCACAGAGTCTTAATGTTACAACTTACATATCAAAATAGCATACTGGAAATGGAAGTTTGTGCAATAGTTCTCACATTCTGATAAATGCATTTGAAAACCTAGCCTCTCTCTATCATCCCATTCCAGAAAACCTCAGGTTTTCCATCTCCAAATTGGATAAAAGAGACATTTTTCGACTCTGCTGCCACAAGTGTTTCTGAAGCCACAAGCCCAGTTGCAAGGACTATTCTCTTTGTTTCATTGTGATATCTTCGACAATCCTTATCGTATGCCTTCTAACCATGCTTTTTTCATACTCTTACATATCTAGTGCCTTAACGGAACTCATGTCCTTGATAGCCAGCTTTAGAAGTACACCTCACATTTTCAGTTACATCTATTGCATATTAGTAAACCACATTGGGGTCATAGTGAACATCATCAAAAAGTGCCCATAACACCCAATTCCCACTTAGCCCACAGTTTGCATCCAAACAGGTCAATATGGGTGTGAGTATCCAACTAATGAAACTCTAGCACTGGAACTAGGAGAAGTGAGCAAAATCATCATCTCCATGGTGCCATATTGTCTCATTTAGAAAGGGATAGCAAAATGTCCTATCAAACATGCACTTCTCATTACAGCTCTACATATAAGGAATATTGCACTTCAGCAGAAAATCTAGAGTGTTCTTGCAGTTAGACAACTGGAGAAAGTTGCTGACAAAAATTGTAAAATTCTTCATGCCTTTGACATTGAAACCCTTGAGGTTTTTAGGATAGGAAGATTAGAGAGCATTGATGATGATCCCATCTAATGAGAAACTTATAGCAAAGGTTGTTCACTTAAACCCTCACAGTATTGTTATAGGATTGCAATTTGAATCCATCCAGCTGACAATGCCTTGAATTGATATAGAAAGGATATGGAATTGAGGCATTCCCACAAATTTCACTATGTTTCCTTGTGCCCTGGGCTATGTTAGAAAACACTCTAATCGAGAAGACCTGAGGTAGCCATGAACCCAAAAAGGACAGAATAACAAGATAGGAAAGGATAATACTCATTTTTCTTGAAAGTTACCACATCATTTTAAGGCATGCTATGACAATATATACTTCCCAAAATAACAAAGCAAATACCCATGTATGTTTTGTATATCCACCTAGTTTTGAACCCTACTATGGGAAGATTTTTCACCTGATATGATGGTAGCGTTCATCCTATGCTCATTACCTACTCTAAACTTCCCATTTTAGCTTCACTACTTCATTTGATCGCAAAGTCTACAATGGTCCATTTCAAATCAACCCAAACGTAGGACAATCATGGCCCCGACAGCTACTATGTATACATCCTAGTCTACAATATACACATTGGGTATATCACCAAATCCTTGAAATGAAATATTTTTGCATATGGGCCAAGTGTCCTGCATTTCATTCAACCATTCACAATATAAAATATTAGGAAACCACTACTCCGATATGAGTGCCAGAATTCAAGTGCCACTCTGATAATATGTTTGTTTGCACCAGAACCAGGAAGTAGTTACACTGGGGCTATTGGAATTAAAATCCATATCTCTGCAATTAGTGCAATAAAGCCTTTATTTTGCACATATTTTTACCAATCTGCCAAATCTTGCAACGCTTTAACAATAGCCATGAACCATTCCAATAACAAAATACAATATGGACACGAGGAGGGGGTCTTCAAGTTTGTTGAAGTAGAAATATCACCAACTTGGTGAGAGTTTTCTTTGAAAAAACTGGAAGAGACTACAATGATTTTGGATCTTCATAAATATTCTTGGCGACTGTTATGTGCCAAATTGTAAATTGATAAGCTGTGACAATCGTATGACCTCTTAAGTGGATATTTAATAAGAACAAAGCTATGTTTGAGCTATGAGCAGTTTGAAATAATATTGAATGTCTGAATATAGAGGCATTTGGATCTACTTGTGTAGCTAATCCACCCTTTGTTAAACTTGGGGAGAAAAGTTTAGAAGGAGACCATTTGTACTGCCTCAATGCATATTCTTAGTGGAATTTTAGCAAACACTTCCCTTGCAAACTCTAATCTCTCACTAGGAATACCACTTATGTTGCAAACTCATATACGAGTGTTGTCATTGGTAGGTTGCAGGTTCAAACCCCACACTAGCTAGCTTTCGCCACATTGCATGGCCCACCAGTTCAATGTTCATGGTAGTCTTCAAGTCAGGTGGCTTCCCATTTTGACTTGAGTTCACTTTAGATAGTGTGTACATTGACTTGCCTGCCCTACTTCAAAGTTGCTAAATGGGCACATGAACTTAAGACACTAGCAGAGGTGACCAAGTCCGTCTTCATTCTTTTCAAAAACATTTCTCTAAAAATATGTAGGGCTTTCACACCATACCCAACCTAGGCATATGTTGCCATCATTGCATTCCAAGAAACTGCATTCTTTCTAGGCATTGTATCAAATAATTGGTGTGCTCTCTCTAAGGTGCTAAACTCATAATGATTGATGTCCATGAAATGACATCTCACATAACCGTTTTATCAAACAGAAGGTGTGCATCATCTATACTCCAACACATTTAGTATACATGTCCGCAAAGGAACTCTCGAAAAAGACATCCAATTCAAGTTCACTTATGATTATCAAGTCATGTAGATGTCTTCCTTGCTCAATGTAGTGTAAGGTAACAAGCATTGAGGGAACTATTGAAGGTAATATAATTCATCCTCATGCTAGACCTATGGATTTCACAAAATTGTTCAAGGGATTCCTCACTATACCCATGTTGGGTTTAGATCCTAATCAATGTACTCCAAGTGACCACATCCCTCTTAGGAATCATATTAAACAATTACCTTGCACGCTCTAACCTACCACATCAGGCATATTCGACAACCAAAGAATTCCATGTGAAAACATTGGCATGCAGATGTGATCAAACACTTGGATTGCATCCTCCATTCTGTCACACTTAACATACATTTCAATAAGAGGAAGCTCTGGAAAGGCATTTGATTCAAATCCCACATTGATTGCCTTAGCTTGAACTTGCGCACCACACTGCGGACACATGAAGTTGGCACATGGATTTAGACTACTTGTCAATATAAATTGGTTTAGCCTTAAACTTGCAAGCTTCATCTAAAAGTAAAGCTTCAGAGTCTCCTTATTGTGGCCTTGCTGGAAAAAAGCTGAATTGATTGCATTCCAAGGCACAAAATCCAAATCAAGCATTTTGTCGATGAGTTCAACTGCATCTTCAACATTTCCCCTTGATAGCCCAAGGTGGAGATCTTTCCTTGCATTCCTGATTGTTTTCATTCTTGAGCAACCTCCTTATGCCTTGGAATCTAGATCGAGTGTGATTGGGCAACAAGAAAGATCATAGTGTTGCCCAATCTATGGCTGGTTGGAGAAGCTTAGTGCCTAACTCAATTGCCCATTTTATCTGAGGTTAGTACCTCTTATGATTGAAATGCATTAAACTCTAGGTCGAATTCAAGGTATGAGGCATAATATTTTATAAGCCAATATGTCACTGATGATATTGCTTGATAGTTCATGAATTAATTTGATGGTTGTAAGAGTTCAATTACAAGCCTATGAGTTCAGTCTTGAAGCATACAACTTGTGAGTTAGATATGCACAGTTTCTTGTCACCTTACAACCATTATCACTACACGTTGATAATCATATCAACATTTTGATGCAATTAGTAATGACAACTTGTAATTTATCCTTGTTTATTTCTATCCTAACTGTGACATGCAAATAGTTGCAACTACCTTATATCCTGAGGTCTTTCAGAAAATGTAGATTTGGTAGCAAAATTTTGGGGGGCTGTCATCTTCTATTCCGTAGTTGGTATTTTTTATTTTTATTCTCTTTATCCAACATTGATTTTTGTTATCCAATGGTTTTACCTACGAGCCATTGACCACTGTAAGAATACATCTGACGTAAAGAGCATTGAAAGGCTTACATGCATCGTATAGGCTTAATTACACATACACACACACACACCCACATTTGTGTGTGTGTGTGTGCGTGTGTGTAGCACCAACAAACTTCATGATACCTAAAGGAATAAATACTCACATAGGTAACATCGATTTGTTTTGATGTGTGACTTGCAGTTTTACCCAGTGATTGAAATAAGGGAGCAAGATCTCCATCTACAGGAATTTTCACATAGTCTCTCTAACTATAAACCTTGACAGTTATTAAAGTTTCCCTAATTTTAGAGGGTGTTGATGACAAGAAAGTGAATTATCTAAGAAGCTAATGCACCAAAAGTGTGGTTAACGCTATGTCCAAATTCTATAATTCTGTGCTTTGGTTTCTAAACTATCCTACAAGGTAGATATCTCCTTTCATTCATTTCTATCTTCATTTTCATTTTTTGAATGTTGATGAAACTGGTTTATTGCTAATAAACTGACTCAGCTTGTAAAGCTCTATATACATCTAAAATATAATGTGCACGATCGAGATTATAATTTATTGGAATGCATTATCCCAATGATTCACAATTGTCACTGTTATGAATATTTGAAAGGTCTTGAAAGTGTTACAATTATTGGATTATTGAGCGCTTAATACCTTTTCTGGTTGGTGACATCTTAAGTTTAAATTTATATTTTATGACTCTTTAAATGGAACAAATGTCTTAAAAGTGAATTTGTAAGTTTTGCACCTTAAACAATTTTGAATGATTAATCATTCAGTTATGGACTTAAAGAAATAATGTTAACTGCTAATAGTCAAATTGTAGTATGTCACCTGTGAGATTGCCTCTTGAATTTTGTTTAGATTGAAAGTGCTTCATGCACCTTAATCTAAATGGAACATATGTTAGGTATAAGTGTACCTTCTTATTTGGTTGTCCACTGGGTCCCCTTGACCTGTAGTTGAATTTATCCTCCTTAAACTTCGCTACCACAAAGATATATATATATTTTTATTGATGTGTCCCAAATGATAGAGAATGCTCCTCTATATATAAAATTCAATGGAGTTGAGGCGGTGTGACTTTTGATCTTCTTAAGCTGACATATAGTTGAGGCCGACCTAAATAATTTACATGAGAGAAACATAAATTCAAAATTCCACTTCTACTTATCCAAATTTGATGATATTTAGATCAATTTTGGTCCTCTCAAAAAGAGGAATTCAATGCTACAATTATCTTCCCTAAAGGACCTATTCAAAGTGGAATTTGGCCCTAGTTTCCATTTTTAACAAAAATAACCATCAATTTTTTTTCTAGCATTTTGGGATGAATTCACAATAGTATGCTAAAAAGTGTCATTTCAATGTCTAAAAATTACGATATATAAATGTGAGATATATACTCTACATCTTTGGTTTATCTCCTTTTCAAATCTGGGCTTTTTTAGGCTACATGTTAATTGTTTGAACTTTGAACTTTGAATAAATTTCTGAATGGACTTCGTAAATACTCGAATGAATGGACTTCAAAAGGCTGTGGTACCATAAATTGTATTATTTCAAAGATTTGACTTCCATATTTTCACAAAATACAATGTCGTCAATAAATACTTATACATACTTATGTTTAGGATTTTATATGTGTTGGAGCGGTTCCTTCATGTTTTACTATAATCCTGATGTTGACAAGCTTTAGCTGACGTTTTTCATCAATTGCTCATAGAATATGCAAAAGGAAATGATTGTCAAAATGTGGCAAAAATTACATTTCCCCTAATTTATTTTTTTATTGTTCATGACAAGATAATCATGTTGCAGGAATGAGTTATCCTACAGCCTATTTCAATTTGTGGATTTTTTTTTCCTTCCATTTTTTTACAAGGATGTAGATTTGATTTTCATGTTGATGGTTTTTGCATGTATCGTATCTAGCCCCAAACACTGGTAATGGAGTGGACCTTGAGAAGTAGTCGTGGACACAGACTCTATCAGAGGTTAATGTTACAATACCACTTCCACATGGTATCAGAAAAATTTTAATGGTCTGTGACATAAAGAAGAGTTATTTAACCACTGGGTTGAAAGGGCAACCTCATGTCTTAGTTGTAAGTCATTTATTTGTGTTTCTTAGTTGTAAGTCATCTGTTTGATTTTGAGCTTTATCAGATCAATTATTTCACTAATCCAATATGCATGGCTTGTATTTCTCACCCAATGTTAGTTACTTGACATGGTTGATATAACATTCAATTCTAGGCCTCTTTTATTTTAAGTCAGAGATTTTATTGATTAAAGGGATGTTCATATTTTAATTGGTTTACTTGGAGTTTGATTTAAAAAAAATTTGTAAATTCCATGTGGACGTTATTTTTTCAGGGTGAGCTCTTTGCACTAGTAAGCTCAGATGAGTCCTAGAACATAGGTATAAAACAAGCGCATCTTTGGCCTTTGTTGTGTATCTGTTATTCTTTATATCATTGATGGATGGTTATTGATTGATGTAAAATAGAGGATGGGAAGGTCCTGCCAATTCTCTTGACAAAACAAAATCAAATGGAGTGGTAGAATTGTGTTTTAAAGGATGAGCCAAAAATCAGTACTTGAAAGGTAGAACTTGAGAATAGAAAGCTATTTGATCTAGATATAGAGACACAACAGACCTTGGAAAACAAATGATGGTATTGACGAGTCTTCCCTGCAAATAAGATCTAACTATTAGACCACTACCCAAATTTCAGTCATTTGCAATGGAAATAGTGACTCTAGCTTTATTTGTATGAATAGTGACTTTGGCCATTGTCCGATGAATGATTTTGATTTTCAAACTCCAATTACTTTGTTGTTAAACTAATTAAATCTTTGATGGAAAACATATAGTTTTCAGAGATCTTTTCTAAATATATTTTCTTGAGAAAATTTGTCCTTTTACTTTAGGTACTGTAGATTGCTACCATCTGACATATGCTATGATATAATTGCCTCGAGACAAAAGTGTTGTACAATGTAGTGTTTTTTAAATCTAAAGAAACATAATTTCCAAATACAAAGTTTATTAATTAAGAACATATTTTAGACTTCTAATGTAAGTTATGATTATATTTCAGTAGGGGATTTTTTGTACGCTGATATTGTGTTGTCTCATGATTATATTTTGGTAGGGGATTTTGTGTACGCTGATATTGTGTTGCCTCTTTTGTTTCTGTCAGGTAACAATGGTTAATAAGGAATGTGTTGTTGAGCAGGAGGCACACATATTATTCTACTATCGACATGGATATCCATGGTTTTCAAGCATGGAAACAAAAATGTAGTTGTCAGTGGGATCTCCAAAGTTCGTGTTGGATGAATTTAATGCTAGTGATGATTTTGATTCCTTGTCAAATAAAGAGCGTCACAAGTCAAATTCAAGTAAATAGAAGTAGCTCAAGAATGAAGGTGAAGCTATTGCTTTCTGTCCAAGTCAATTTTTTTTATTTGTTGGTTGTTGTTGTGTTTTGAGTTTGGACTTCTGAAATTCCAAATTGCATGTTGGTTTATGTGAATGGGGAATATATATTTATATATAATTTTATCCTTTTCCGTTCATGGTTTCTGGAGATCCATGTTACATTTGCATAGAATTTTAGATATCATTCAGATATCTCAACACCCAACAACAACAACATTGAGATTTTCTTTCACTCAACCTATAACATATTGCATCCATCTTCATAAATTCTCTTCTTCCATATGCTATCCACTTATGACATTCCTATGCAATATTTGGTGCATTTGCTAGTTATAGGTAATTTATAAGCTATAAATGTCTTCATAGTTTCACTTCTAATTGAGTACTAAACTTAACATATTGATTCTCTTATACGTAACTATTTTTCCCTCCCCCCACACTTCATAACTTCCATAACCATCAGGTAGGGACCTGCAGCTTTGATGCTTCTTTGTTGGCATATAAAATATTTCCAAGACTTTAATTTATTCAAAGTTGTAGAATTTACAATTTATAAAGTTTCAAGGTATAATTTTTAAAAGTCTAATTATTTAAAGGGTGCTAGCTCAATGGAAGAGAATCTTCTTCACAAGCAAGAGGTTAGTGGTTTGATTCCATCACGCCCTGATATCCATATGGAATGATGATGATCAGTTTTTGGTGATAGAGGCTCTTTTGCCCATCACCAATGACCTTATAGTGACATTTTTCAATCCTCACGAAAATATGAAATGGTGACGGTCAATGTCCGTCATTATATTCATTATTTGTGACGGACCTTGAATGTCACCACAACACCTACACTTTTGGTAATGTGGCTTTTGGTGACAGTCAACAAATGTCACCATATATATGCACCAATAGTGACGGACATGAAAGATCCATCACAATAAATCATTGTAGTGCATATGAAATGGTGACGGTCACTATCCGTCATTATAATCAATATTCGTGAGGGACCTTGAATGTCACCATAACAACTATACTTTTGGCGACACCACCTTTGGTGACTGAGGCTATGGTCCATCACCATTGCTCATATGAAATTGTGACGGTCGCTATCCATCATTATAAATCATTATTGGTGATGAATTTTTAATGTCACCACAACACCTATACTTTTGGCAATGCTACATTTGGTGACGTTCAGTTTTTGGTGACGAAGGCTCTTTTGACTGTCACCAATGAACTTATGGTGAAATTTTTTTCCCCTCACCAATGTCCCTTTTTCTTGTAGTGAATTTTAACATACTCTTCTTTATTATTGATTCAAATATCCAGTACAGACTTTGACTTCGTTGTGTACACAGCTACAGGGGTCTGCGAACTCAACTGTGGACTTCTACCCTAGGCCTCTGCACACTCAGCTACAGAGCCTCTTCCTATGCTAAGACTCTCCACTCTTAGCTCTCACAGACCATTTGAATTCATTAACATCAAGCATCAACTATGAAATATCTCCCCTAGACTCTTCTAAGACTCCCTTTTTATACATTCCCATGGTCTATGGACCACAGGTAGATCTCTAAAGCCAACATGATTTTACACAAAAGAAGGGCGAAAACCTTTATTGATTCTTGACATCTTCGTGCTCCACAACCATAAAATGTGGAGACTTTACAAAAAACTTGGGCTTTTAGCCCCAAAACTTGGGATTTTAACCGCAAAATTGACTCCAGGGAGCCCTTTCCCAACAGGCTCCCAACACAAATCTGGTGACTCACCCTCGAGTCACTCTACTGGCGTGGAGATCTTGTCATGAAAACCTCCTAGCTCCAGGTGTACCATTGCAACTTCGGCGGTGCACTTAGTTGTCGCCTGCTTCATCTATTCGACCAGTTGCTCCATCGTTGGCCCTGCACCATATGCCTGTATTTTCTACTGCGTTCGATGCATACTAGCCAATTTTCCTTCGATGATGGATGTGAGCGCATAGGCTTCATTTAGCCAAGGCCCTAGTCTTGCCTTGAGGATGCCCTCTTTGCGTTGCGCTGCATCCACCTGCTCCTTTAGCACCTTTGCCTCCTCCAGTTTTGCTAGCCTCTGCATTGCACGCCATCGCTTTGACTTCATCGTATCTCTACTATAGCTCCCGAGTCTTTGTTTCCAACCTTTGAAAGGTGGGATCCTCCTACAAATTGTTAACTACTTCGAGTGCCTGCTCAAAGAGCGTTGTGCACTCCTTCACTGCACTATCTACAGTGGCTACTGCCTCTATGACAACAGCCTCACGCTACTCCTTTACCTCTAGCGGAGTCAAGGGCTGGTCCCCAAATGCAAGTTTTGGGATCTTAAGGTTCAGGTCCAACTGAACCTTCACCAGCTCTGATCTCGCTTTGCACACTCTGACAGCGAGCTTCTGAATTCGTTCGTCCACGGGCGCATCCTCAAGAATATCTAGCTTGGGGATAGACCTGCATGCCTCAGCCACTACCTTGGTCATGCGCTCATTCTTCACCATGATAGCCTTAAAGAGCTCGATGGTATAATTCTTCTCGGCAAACATTTGGGCATTGTTCACCTTTTGCTCACTCATGACGTTCAATGCTCGCTGTTCCTGAGCCCGAAATTCTATGATCACACCATCATGCTGGGTGTGAAGAGCTACTCTTAGAAGTGCAGCCAAGTCTAGCCTGACCTTTTGGAGGGCACAGACAGTGGCCTAATCATCTTCTGCTTCTGCGGTCAGTGCTCCATCTGACAGCGCGATAAACCAGGGATCCAAGGGGTGAACCATTTCTGCTGCTTCAACTGTCCCAGGTGCCAAGCTAGTTCACGTTGCGCTACTTAGACCCACACTAGTCTACACTTATGATTCCTGGATTTGTAACTCACACAAACCCATCTGAATGGTGCCTAAGGCCTGCTTCTACTGCTGCTCGAAATGTTGTAGCAGTTTCGTGGTAGCATCCCTCACCGTATCACCAATGTCATTCAGATCGCCTTCTGTCAAGGTGATCGAGTCAAGGGAAGTATTGCTAGCCTTGGACCTCTTCCACGACACTAATTTATTTAGTTCCTCGTTGCGCTTAATCTGGAACAGATTAGTCTCTGGGTCCGCTCCTCCCTACCCTGTCCACTATTCCTCCTCCTCCTCTATTTCCAGGGAAGGAAACTTCTGACTCCTATCAAAGTCGTGCTCCTCTTCTTCCTCTGTCTTTTTTTTTGTAGCGTGCTCTGCCCTAGCTTTTTCCTTTGTCTCCTCCTTCTTCTTTTCTTCTAGTTGTTCCATCTTCCACTTGGCCTCTTCTTTCTTTCACTGTGCTGCAGACTTGCTAGACCCAACTATCAAGTCCGAAGCGTTGCACCAATCTGTTAGCCAATGTTCAAGGAGGGTTGTGATCACATTGTTTGTGGCCAAGTATGGAAGGTCATACCACATTTGTTTAAGATCCTTCTACGTGCGAATGGAGACCCAGTGGAAGTTCACCTTGAACTCCACATACTCTACCAGCTGATCATAAATGGTCGGTGACAACCATGGCTTGCGGTTGATGGCCATGTGGATATTCATCGCCATCAAGATCCAAAAGACCTTGTTGTCCTTCACCATTTGGGGGTCCTTCGTAGCCAAGAGTGAAGCGAACTTCATCACTTCTGTTAGGTCCTGCGCGACCAGAGGAAACTGACTATCCTCTGGTAACTCCCATGCAACCAACAGTATGGATAGCAACAACCATGCATAGTGAAATGTTTTGTTTTGATCCTACACCTCTCTACAGTTCGTGAGGAACTTGCTACAAAGGTAGCATGACCAGTTGAACTGTACGCTCTCTGCACACTAGGCCACTAATGACACTACTGGTGCCCACACTTCATCTGCACGACACTTCCTCATAATCTTTCCTGCCATGATCTGAGCAGCTACCTTGACCGCGGGGTTGGTTAAGCTAGTGATGGAGTAGTTGTGTGACTTCTTTGTGACATTAAATTTATCCTTCATTGCTTCGGCGAGGTCATGCTCACTTGCCTTTCCTCCAAATGCCATGGCTAGATTTTCTCTTGCGTGCGGCAACCAAATGATCCCATGGATCATCATATCAGTGAAAGATATTGGTTCCTCTAGCCATAGGCACCCATCATGCACCAAGCACAGTAGTTGCTTAATCACTATCACGGTTATGGGCATGCGGTTATAATCTGACACACACAACATGTTTAACAGACCAGCCTTATCCACCCCTTTTACCCACTTCATTGGCTCCAGCATGGTCACATTAGAGTCTTTGTAGAAGACACGGTGCATGAGTTGATCTGTGGCTAAGTGGGGAAAGTGATTCGTATCACCCAAATCCCAATCCTCCAATGTTAACAAGGGGATGCACCCCAGGCGCGGTCCTTCAAAGGCAATTTTTTCTGGCAACAAAGGTGTATGTAGTGCGACCTTATTTTCGTCAATGTCCTTTGGAACCTTTGTCTTGCCTTTGCGCATATGTATGTACTCGGGAAGCTTAGAGATAGGGTCAGACCCCTCAACGTCAACATCCTACGCCCCCATGTCAATGTCTTCCTCATCCATAGGGATCTCCTCAACATCCTCTTGAGGTTCAAGGTCAATTATCTTTCCCTTCTCCTACACTGTGCAATTTTCCTTCTGCGAGTGCCTTCTGGGTGATGCGCGCTGACTGTGGCGCTTTCTGCTTATCTTTATTTGATTTTGGACCCTCTTGGGTTGGTGTAGACCTTGGCTTGGGCGTCCTTGGTGATTTAGGCACTTATGCGGGTATTTCAATGATCTCAACTTTCGGGGAAGCTTCCTCAGCTGCCATTTATACTTCTGGGGTAGTTCCCTCAGATGTCATTACTTCACCCACACTCACAGTTTCTGCAGGTGCCAACATAATACTGGACAACAACTCCTGCATCTCTTTTGGAAAACTCTCAAAAACTAAACTCACTATCAAAGCTTCAAATTTATCATGATTCATGCGCACCTGAGAGCTCAAGACCTCAATTCTCAAAATGCCAAGTGTTTTTCGTTGGGTAGCCACTTGTAATTTATAGGCATTTTCGAATTAAAATCTAACCATTCCCACCAAAATTTGTTCATTAATTCTGGATTGGCGGCATATTTTCACAGATATTGACCTTACATTCTGACTTAAATGCAACCCCCTAGCTCCATTTAGTTGTTTTCCCACTATCAAGTCATGAACAGTGACCATCACGGTCACTTTCCAACTGCCCTGCGTGGTCCCCTCTTGGATAGCACAACTTCCCACACATTTCTGCTGACACTGTGGCATTCCTCCATTCCGCGTAGTTCCCCAATCGCATAGCTCCCTAACCTGGACAATGTAGTTTATAGTCCCACGCCTCCTTTCAGCTGTCTGGAGTGTTAAGACTATGCTTCCACCAAGTAGTCATCTAGTCGGATCGCTAGTGTATGGCTTCAATCAGCTGCCATTCACCCTCCCTTGGAATGGTTCCCCATTCCACTTTACCAACTAAACTCATCCACCATCGGCAATCTCCTTGATGACATAGGGCCCCAGCCAATGCATTCGAAATTTTCCTGGAAATTTATCAAAATTGTTGTCATATAACATAACTAAATCATTTACCTTGAAGGTGCCTAGTTTGATGTTCCGATCATGCCATGCCTTTTCGCACTCCTTTTGAACCTATTCATGGAATCTAGCTAGGAATCTATCTTCTTCAAGCTCTGTTAGCTACACGAGCCTCTCCTCAAGGGCTCTGTGATTCGTCATTCCTGTGAGTGTCACTATGCACAAACTAGGTACAATGTACTCCACTGGCATCACATCTTCCATACCATAAACCAGTCTAAACGATGTTTTTCTAGTCAAATTCTTGCAAGTCGTTCTATAAGCCCATAGCACCATGGGCACGCAAACATCCCTGTCATTTCTTTGAGCATTGAAAACCTTTGTGAACGCACTCTCCAATATTTTATTAAAGTCTTCCACCATCCTATTAGCTTGCGGATGATATGGCATGCTCTTCTAATGGTAGACCTGAAATTCCTTTGTCATCGCATTAATAGTCTCATTAAGAAAGTGTGTACCACGATCACTCAATAAAATTTGTGGGCAACTAAACCTTTTCAGTACATACTTAAAGATAAATTTTGTTGTTGTCGTACTTGTACAGTCCTTCGCAGGCTACACCTCTACCCATCTGGTTAAGTACTCAGTCGCGATGATGATGTACGCACCCGTCTTCTTCCCTAGAGGTTGAATTGGTCCTACGAAGTCAATCACCCACTTCTTGAAGGGCTATAGTGATATCTACAGATTTAGCAGCAGCTCATCCCTGTGCGAGGGTCTACCCATCCTTTGGCATGTGTCGCATGCCCTACAATATGATTTTGAATCCTTATGCAAGGTCGGCCACCATAACCCAGCACGTAGAATCTTCTACGTTGTTACTTTTCCTGCATAATGACCTCTTGTAGCTCCTTTGTGAGGCTGAGCAAAGACTTGTTTCATTCAAGCTCTGGCACATAACATCACAATATTTCATCTGATATCATTTTGTACAAGTGCCCTGCAATGACAGAAAACTCTTCCGCGTGCACCACCAGTTCCTTCTTTTGTTGGCTTGTATATCCTTTCGGATCTGTACCTATCGTCAAGAAGTGTATAATATCTTCAAAGTGGTTGTCGATGATGTGTACTACAAAGAGCTACGTTTCAGGTAGTCCTTCCTCCAAATTCGTAAGTTCCTCTCCCGTTTCAATGTGCGATAAATGATCCAGTCCATCATTCAAGCATCCTCGTTTCACAATAACTTCAAAATCATATTCCTAGAACATCAACAACCACCTGCATATCTTCCCCTTAAACACAGGCTTGTTGACCATATTTCAATGCAGAATGGTCTGTATACATCTTAAAATGTCCACCCAACAAATAATGCCTGAACTTATGGAACACGTACACCATAGCTAGTCCTTCATGCTCGGTCGTGGAATAATTTTTCTCAGCTTTGGATAAATTCCTACTTACGAATGCTATAGGGTGATCCATGTCCCCTTCACTAGACTATGTCATTACTACTCCCAGTGCAATACATGATGCGCGCACATGCACATCAAATTCCTTCTTCCTATCTGGGAAGACTAGGATCGGTGCGCTGACCATTTTCTCCTTTAGCACATCCAAGCTCTTCTGGCATTCTTCATTCCAATAGAACGGAACATCCTTTTTTAATAGTTTTTCCATCGGCATGGTGATCTGGGCATAGCTCTTGATGGATTTCCTATAGATCTCGTATGTCCCAACATTGCACGTGGCTGTTTCACACTCCTCGGCACCTCCAAATTGATTATGACCGCGATCTTCGTAGGGTATACCATCAAGCCTTGTCTGCATGCCACATGCCCAGTAAGATCCCAAAAGGGACACAAAACAAACATTTCTTCAGATTGAGGGTGATCTAGTACCTCTAGAAAGTATCTAGCATCAAGCGTAGACTTACCACATTGCGCTTCACTAGTTTAAACACTATCTAGTCATCAAAGTATACTTCTAGAAATTTATGAATGAAATCCTTGAACGTCGCAATGACTATGCGTGAAAAGATTGTCGGCACATTCTTCAACCCAAAAGGCATCACTGTATACTAGAAGCATCCCCATTTATCCATGAAGGATGTCTTACTTCTATCCTCTGGCACGATCTTGATCTGATGGTGCCCAAAGAACCCATCAGTGAAGGAATATGCTTCCTGGCTGCCAACATTATCCAGAACCTCATCGGTGAATGGAGTTGGGAAGGGATCATGCACGCAGGCATCATTCAACTTCCTGAGATCTACACATATCCTTATTTCTTCCTTCTACTTCTTTTCCTGAACCATTATTGGGCTTACCCAATCAGATTCTTCCACTGGTTCAATAATACCTGCCACAATCATCTTGTCTAACTCTAAGTAAACCCTTTCTTTGTACCCCGAATTGAGGCAGTAAGGCATTTGCTTAATAGGTTTTGTGTTCGGTTTGAGGGTGATCTTCATGACACCCAGGTCCCCTACTATCCCTTTTAGATCTGAAAACTTTGCGGGAAACAGATCCTAATATTCGTGGAGTAGTTCAGCGACCTTATCTACTATCGCGTCGTCCTTGTAGTCACCAATCTTTGCAAACTTCAGCTCTGCCTCCGTGCCAATTTTCACCTGCTTCATTTTGAGCGGGTTAGTTATGTCTAGTTTCTCTAGTTGTGGTCCTTCAACTTCGCAGTGTCCTTCAGTCTTTAGAATATTAATCTTCCTCAGGCCTTCGTCTTCTTCTTCCGCTGTGACATTGTAGCACTCCAGCGTGTGGCTTAGCTGGGTGGTCCAATCATGTTGAATCAAATCTAGACGATCTTGAGGTATCCTGAAGATTTCCATATTAACCTCCTATACTGCTTCGTTGATAGATTCAAATCCATCCTCAAAACTGAATGTCATCGAAAATCCCTGGCACAAAATATCCCATTCTTCAGTGCCATGGAGGAGTTTTGTCTGCAAGTACCAATTCATTAGTATAATATCCAAGGTATAACAAAATAGATGGACCTATTCCGATTGAGGCTTCACTCCATACACTTCAATCCATTTGGCCAAATGGTCGCGCAGATCATTTATCCCTTTATATTTTTTTGTTAATCACACCTTCAGGTGAAGCATACCCTCATCATCCTCCTATATTCGTGCCAATGATCAAAACTATCTTTGTGTGTACCGCATGATCTTGTGGGCGTAGCGCATGACACCCAATCTAATGCCTAGAAGCAATGCTTCTCTGGTACTTCCCTTTCAAATGCATCCAGAAATTGATCAACATCAGTTAACCCATCATAGTAAGGAATATTTTGTACCTCTGATGATACACAACGCAACGAATTGATCATCATATTACAATGCAGTGTAGATACTTCATGCAGTTGATTCTGCTAGTGCTCTAGTTCTTCATCTGAATCTAATGTGCAGGAGCTCTCGTGGTCCCATTCAATATAGCTGTCTACTGTCAGATTCAACCAATCCTAATCTTGCACAGTTATCTTGTAAATCTGTTCTAAATCATCATCACTTTTATAATCGTGGACCGGTTCAGTATAGCGTAGTCCTTCTGCAAGATCTAGTGGCACCACTATGTAGAGTGATTTTTTCTGAAATATCATCTTTTGATTTTTCAGGTTGATTACCCCATTCATGTCAATGGCCCAGTCTATCCCAAGGATCAGGGTAGGGATTGTTGTCATCCATAATCTCTATCACTTCAAAATCTTCTAGTGTGTTCGCGCCTTCGATATCAACTGTTACCCCTTGCAACCTCCCCATTGGGATGATTTTTTGTTGATTCATCATCCTTAATTGAGTTGGAGACTACTATAGTGTAGGTCTCCCCATTCTTTCCCATGTCTATTTTAGAAAAACACTCACATCAGACCCTAGTTCTAAGATAACCGAGTCCATTTCATATTCTCCTATCTATGCGATGAGTCTCATCTCATGTCCAGTCCTTGCCTTATGCTTACCAAGCTTTCTAGCTATGCGCAGTTCATCAGTAATGTTTTCCTTACTAGCGCACCTATTGATCAGTTCCCGCATTCCCTTCAAAGCCTTACTATCATGGAGTAGTTTCATGGAGGTCTCCCAAGAACGTGGTAATCAGGGATGGGTCCATTTCTTCGGTCAGCTTCTCTTTACTTTCTGAGGTAGAGGCCTCAATGAAACTTTTATTCACTACCATGAATGTTTCTTTTAAGCATTCTAGATCAAACTTAGTCTCCTATTATGGCACTTTGTGGAGCCACTCACTTTCTTCAGGTTGCTTCCCCTTATGCTCACCAGTCATCACTCCACTCCGCAACATAATATTTACCTTGGGGTCTTCCTCACAAGGCTCAACCCTCATCATCTACAAGTTCTGAGTCAGTTGTTGAGGC
>APFE031527469.1:0-20547 GCA_000404065.3 Pinus taeda
CACCACTTCCACTGAGGCCATATTTTGACACTAAAACAACTGTAGTATCCACCTTGACCTCCAATTTCTCCACCTAGTAATAAATATTTTATATCTTAGATATGATTAGCCCCACTGCCGCTTCCATAATTTCAACATATTTATTTAAAACTTCCAATTGACCTATTACAAGGGTGAAATGAGATCTAGCCTAAAAAATTATTCAGACACATATCCTGGATATCATTACCTTGATTTCCTACTTTAATGCATGATCAATCTAATTTGGGGAGCCCCCTACTCGATTTCATGATTAGGAGGCCATCTCTTTGGCTCTGAAAGAATGTATGGAGAGCCACTATGCGAGAATTTTGCACAACCATACTCTTATAGCCAAACTTAACTCGAAAAGGATGATGGAGGGAGTCTGTTAGAGTTTAATGCTATTATCATTCATTTCATACCCAAAAAAAAATTTGTGGATCCATTTCTTCTTGGTCTGGACCATAAAAACATGTTCTTCGATAGCGAGAGAAATATCAAATCCTTTGCTGCTAACCTACCCTAGTTCTTTTCCAACAAAATCTAACATGTCGACATGATTATCATTAATCCTCTTGTTTAACCATTTGTTGGATGAATGACCCGTCATTTTGGTAGACAAATCACCATCAAGCTTGTGTACTATGAAATGACTACCAAATTTATGCAACCTGTCAATCAGAATATCCTCCTTAATTACCATTAAGGATCTAAGGATCTTCAGGTTATGAGAAATAATGGTATGTGAAATATAGATTTTTTTCCTCCCTCCTTCATCAACTCACCTTGAACCAAATTGAACAATTTATTGGCATGATCATCCATCGAAGTGTTGTTGTCTCTCTTGATATGATAGAACTCCGAAATTTCAAATTTATCCATGATCAATCAAATTCTTTGTAGAGTTGGTATTGTCTTTTGGTATTTTCAATGATTCAATGTGATAGTTGTTTGGATTGTAATGAGAGAGTTTCCAACGACACTTAATTTCAGGATTCCTCAACATGCTGCCAGCATGAGGCCTTGCCATAACCCTAATTTCTCCACCTCATTGTTTGAAGTGAATTCTAGATTTCTCACCAAAAAAATTTCAACTTTTGCATCGAGGGAAAATATAACCCGTCCCGCTCCTACTCTCCCCCATAGATCATTTTGACATGTTATTGATCTACTAGTATATGTGCATTTCACATATTTTAGTTATACATGATTATGATATTGTAAGTATTGGGTCGCCAATTTTTATATGTTGAAAATGGTTGATGATTTGGATGCATATTTATTATGTATGATGGTTTTGATTTACTACTCATAATAGATGTGGTCAAACTCACTTAAATTATAGATATTTCACTTGTTTTAATTATAGATGGTGATAATGCTACAATAATTATCTTGTTATTTTATATATACTGGATGTTATAGATTCTATTTTGATGTAGACGTAATAAGTATAATGATGTTAATAATTTGTATTGATGTTTGTTTGCCTAAAAATTATTTATAATTGCTATCCTATAAAATATTTCATATGCATTCATATGATGTATAATCATCTAACTTATTTAATAGGTGTGATACATTTAACTAATTAAATTGAAATAAAATATATTAATCTAATTGTACGCAAAATGATAATGACTTTTTGGAAGCAAAGAAAGAACCAAAAAAGGTAGCCAAATTGGAGGAAAAATTGGAAGCCACACTAGAAGAGAAAATGGAGGCAAAATTGGAAGCCACTTTAGAATAAAAATTGAAAGAAACACTAGAAGCCATAATAGAAGCAAAATTAGTCGCAAAATTGGAAGTCACACTAGAAGAAAACTAGAAACAAAATTGGAAACTGCACTAGAAGAAAAATTGTAAGAAAATTTGAAAGCCCCGGTAGAAGAAAAACTAGAAGTAAAATTTGTATCCATACTAGAAGAAAATTTGGAATCCACACTAGAAGAGAATCTAGAAGAAAAATTGGATGCAACACTAGAAGAAAAACTGGAAGCAAAATTAGAAGCCACACTAGAAGTAAAACTCAAAGAAAAATTGGAAGCCACATTAGAAGCAAAATTGGAAGAAAAATGAGAACCAAAACTGGAAATTAATCTGGAAGAAAAAACTAGAGCCAAATTGAAAGAAAATATTGAAATTATTTGTAGCTATAAATGGTGTTATTCCTTGATTTATACCTAATTCTCTTTACGTTACTATTCTAGGTACTATTTACGACATTTTTTCTCGTACTACTTACAACGTTATTTTCACTATAACTCTAGGCAAGATTTTGGGCGCTATTTACGGTGTTATTTATGGTACTATTTATGGAACTATTTTTCCAAAGTTATTGCAGGTTATAGTTACAATGTTATTTCTAGAGAAATTTATGATGTAAAATATGGTGCTATGATAAGCATACCTCGTCAAACACATTTTTCATTGATAATGTTGTATAATTCAGGAACTATAAAACAATAATTTCTGACACTATTATAGGCATTATTGGCATGTTTTGTTGTAGCTTTTGTTAAGATTTGTAGATGATTATAGAAGGAAGGAATGGGTTTACTTCTTAAGGTGGAAAATTGAAGTGTTTGAGCACTTTCTTCAATATAAATCACTTGTTGATAACCAAAGTGAACACTACATAAACTGTTTGACGACTAAATGAGGTAGAAAATTCATTTCAAATGACTTCCTATGGTTCTTTAGGAACCATGGTATTAAAAAAGAATTTAAAAAATGGTATACACCTCAGAAAAATGTTGTTGCAGAAATGAAAAACGTAGCCAATATTGAAATGGAAAAAAACGGATTTAAGGAAAATAATTTGCCAAATGATTATTGAGATGAAGTTGTCACTTCTACAACATACATTATAAATAGGTATCCAACAAAAAGCGTCAATAATATGATTCCTTAAAAATCATGGAGTGGAAGAAAGCATAATCTCACTCACTTGAGAGTGTTTGGATGTGTGGCATATGCATGTGTGTTGGATGTGTTAAGGAATAATATGGAAAACAAGGGGAAGAAATGAATATTTGTTGGATACCCTGATGAATCCAAAGCATACAAGCTCTAAAATCCATTAATCAAGAAGGTCATAATCGACATAGATGTGTAGTTCGTAGAAGAGGAATCATGGGATGGAAGTTTGGAGAATACAATCAATGTACCAACAAGCATACTACAAGAAGAAAAAGACGATTTAAAAACAACAAGTAATTCCTCATTGGTGACTCCTCCTACACTAATTTAAGCACAAAAAATAAGCCATTATGTGGAATCACCAACAAGAAATAGGATAGTGTCACACAGTCAAACAAATACTACTCCAAGTGCACCAAAAATATAGGAAACATCATCTTCTCCAAGCACAACACCAAATGACATGCCAAATCACATCTTTTGCAATAATTAGAAGACCAAAATTCAGAATTTTAAGAGAAATTTATGAGAAAAACAAAGATGAAAATACTGAAGGTCTAAATTATTTATATGCAGTATTTTTTCATCTAGATGATCCAATTCATTTTAAAATGTTGTTATAGATGAAAATTGGGTGGGAGCAATGAATAAAGAAATGGAAGCAATAGAAAGGAATGAGGCAATGGAGTTAGTAGATTTTTTGAAATGGAAAGAAGTCATAGGTGTCAAGTGTGCCTGTAAGAACAAAAATATTTTTTAAGGAAATATAAAAAGGCATAAAGCAAGGCTAATTGTCAAAGGGGACAAGAAACAACAAAGAAGGTTTTATGCAAAAACATTTGCGCCAATCACAAGAATGGAGACAATGTTGACAATGCTATTAATAGATACACAACATAGATATAAGGTGTATGAAATGGATTTGAAGTGAACGTTCATGAACAGAGTACTGAAAGATGAAGTATGTGTGGAGCATGCACCTGGTTATGAAATTACAAGTCAAGAAGACAAAATGTAAAGGTTGAAGAAAGATCTTTATGGGTTGAAGAAACCAGTACACACATTATACATCAGGATAGAGGAATACTTGTTGGATAATGGCTATGATAAATGTGATGGTCAGCCTACTCTCTACATCAAAGAGAGCGGTGGTAATATTCTTATTTTTTATATATGTAGATGATTTGATTTTTAGTGGCAATGATGACCTCCTCATTGTTGATTTCAATGCAGTCATCAAACATGAGTTCAAAATGATAGATTTGGGGCTGTTAAGATAATTTTTGGGCATAGAAGTGAAACAAACAGAAAATGGGATCTCTATTTCTCAATAAAAGTATCCTTTAGGAATTTCGAAGAGGTTTAAGATGTAGGACAGTAAGCTTGCGCCAAGTCAAACTGTCATGGGGTTGAAATTAAGCAAAGTAGACACTAACAAAAAGGGAGACTGTAACAAGAGTATCAATCCAATATTGTACAAAAGTATTATTGGAAGCTTGATGAATTTAACAACAGCTAGGCCTAATATAATGTATGAAGTGAGCTTGGTGTCAAGAATCATGGACAAATCAAAGGAGACACATTAGAAAGAAGCCAAAATAATACTAAGGTATGTAAAAAGGATACAAAAATATGGTATTTTGTACACTATAGCAAGTGATTTCAAGTTCATTAGCTATAGAAATAGTGACTGGGAAAGAAGTGTTGATGATAGAAAGCGAATGTCAAAATATGTACTATACATTGTTTTAGGAGCCATTTTATGGCTTCCAAGGAGTATCCAATAATGTCACTATCGACAACTGAAAATGAATATGTTGTTGCAATGGTATCAACATATCAACCAGTTTGGATGAGAATGATGTTGGTAGATTTGTGGCAGGAACAAGAAGAGACAACAACAATTTTTTTTAACAACAATTATACAATTGCCTTGTCCAAGAGTTGTTTTTTTCACAAAAGGAGAAAACACATTGACATTAAGTATCATTTTATTATATATTTGATTAACAATGGAGATATTGTTTTAAATAGTGCAAGTCATAAGAGTAGTTGGCAAACATCTTCACAAAGCCATTGGAAATAGATAATCATGTAAAACACAATACATATGATTCATTTAAAAACATGGATAAATAAAATTTAATTAATAAATAAGATAGAATATAATAAACATAATATTAAGAATTATAAAGGATGGAATACGCTCGCAAAATAAAATCCATAATTCACACTAATTACAATTAGGTTTCAATTTAAACTAACAATAAACTAATATCACAAGACATATGAATCCTTTAACATAGATTAATATAATTTAATTAGAATAAAAATGATTGAGTATTGATCAATAACATAAACATAACATATTATTGAGCATAAAATAGATGGAACTTACTTACAACATAAAAACTAGACTTCACATTAATTACAATTAAGATTCAATTTACTCTAACAATAAAGTAATAACATAAGACATAAAAAACACATTAAACTTCTCTCCTACAAATTGGACTATTGAAAATAAAATAAAATAAAATATACAATAAAAATTTGAATGAATTTATCATAATAATTTAAGAAAAAAACCTAAAATTACATGGTAAATTTAATGAAAACATAGAAACTAGAAAATCACATAAACTTGAATTAAGCAACATTCAAAATAGAAAAGAAATAATCTACTAAACACCTCTCCTTTAAACTTACGCAAATAAAAATTTAATTAGAATAATAAAGAATTAAAAATTAATAGACAATTTATTAAAGTAACAAAACTTATTACATTAGATAAATAACTAACTAATGACATAAACTTATATAAATCAATAACTAAATATTAGATGAAGCAATTTAAACATAAATAAGTGCATTTAATTAGAATAAATTTAAAATAAAAAAGATTACAAGAAATCTAGAGTGAAGACAGTGTAGAGGAGATGATAGAGTAATGAATGATAGATAGTGAGTATGGATATATATATATATATATATAAATATAATATATATTACTTAAAAGTAAAGTATTTATATATACTGGTAATTTACTAGCAATAACATAATAAAAAAAATTTTAAAAAAATTAAAAGATTAATAAAAATCATCAACTAGTTGGTTCCGCATCGACAACCTCACCTAATAACCTAATCATATTTATTGCCCCATCTCTTCTTCTTTGTAAATCAGATAAGTCTTGGTCTAGACTCGAAACATTGACAAATTAAAAATGAAAACTGTGGAATATCCAAATTCAATGTCTCAAAAACCACACCCCAGAAATCTGCAAACGAAAATCATGTCCATCTCAAAAATTAAGCAAGTCATATCCAGCTCAGAAATTAAGCAAGTAGGTTAAAAAAGTAGTCTTTTGCAGCAGGGATCATATTTTGTTTTTCTATGGAAAGAATGTCAAGTTAATGTTTTACAGTCCCAAAGACATAGATTTGGTCACTATTAAGCGAAGATATTACTATGTGGTAAATGAAATTATAGAGAGAAAAAGACTATGAACATGTGTCCCACGGAAAAGTTAAGTTGACCGCAAAAGTCATATGAAGTTTCTTGATTTTTTGAATAATGTAAGAACATGAGACTTTTGATTTCATAGTGGTTCTTGACTTTGAGAGGGGTCTAGGTCGAGGTCTATAGAAAAATATATAAAACTACATAATAGTTTTGGCTGCCTGATATAGTGTGTTACAACAGAGTAATTACAATAGAAAAATTTTATTGGCTGTTACAGTCTGTTACAACACATAAATGAAGATCAGTTATAGTGTGTAAAATTTATGTTTTTGATGGCTGTGAATGAGATGAAATATCAGTTTTATCTTTGTAATTGCTTTTTCCTCATATATATCTTAACATATAGTATTTTGGCTGCAACGTCAATCAGAGAATTATATTTCAAGTTTTACTATGCATCCCATGTGTTTACTCTATTTTACAACATGATGTTACTATGTTTTACTATGTTGTTATTGTGTGTGCCATTATTTTGTCTGGTTATTTTACATAATTTTATGGGTTTCTATTTTATGATTCAAAAACAAATAATAAGCTCCGATAACATCGGATTCAACTATTCATGACGTTTGTTTTTGTTGTTTCAGTTTGTGGTGGAGTTAGGGGAAGGTTGCTCACATTCATGAAATATGTAATGAAATTAGGCTAAATCGCATTATGTGATCATTAATAGTCATAATGGATTACTCTCGAACTGTCTGACTTCTGTAAGTCTATTTCCAATGTTCAATTGAATTATATTTGATCTCTAACAGTTGAAAATTTGAGTATGGGGAGTTATAACTTACAGGACTATAGTATAATTTGAGTATAAGTATGTGATTATGAAAGAAGATGATGACCCACCAATAAATTGATGCTTGTGTAAATTGCACAATTTTACCTTCTTACAAATCAATTTCTCTAATTCAACCATGTACGATAGGAAAATTATATTCAATGCATCTTCAATTTAATGGTGTAGAATAATTTCATTACCAATATCAGTTTTGCATGTTATTAATAAATCATGGAAAATGCTAATTTCTTAAAATGAGGGTCAGAATCTAGCATTCATAGAATTTATTGTGAATTCATAGTTGTTTACACTCTCCTCAGGCTGGGGTGTTCATTATACATGTGTTTGTTGCATGAGTCCAATATCTTGCTTGCATGGGATTGTTTCCAAGAGATTCAATTGGGGACCACGGAAAGTTTTAAGCACCCCCTAAATTTATATGTATAGTAAATGGGCGAATCTCCATGGTATATAGGAAAAATGGAAGGTGATTTTATCAATGATATAATATGTCTAGTAATTTTTGGTGAATATTTCACCAAGCGCATGGCGATATTTTACTCAATTATAAAATATTGTAAGTCTTGGCGAGTCTTTCACTAAATAAATAAAACTTGTTAAAGTCCTAGCTGAATCTTAGCTGTGAACTCTTAGAGAATTTTTTGAAAAAGTATAAAACCATATATGACAAGAGCCACATGGTGGCAATATCACTATTTTTTTTTACATTTCTACGACCTGGAACTTGTTTACAAAATTTTTAAAAAGCCAACCAAGTCCCTTATAATATGTACGTAAGCTTATAACATAGTCTGATACCTCTACTATGCTTGTCTTCATTCAAGTGGTTGCTATACTTAACACTGTGAATCACAACTCTCTCAAAACTCGACTCTATAGTGTAATTAAAACCTTTGGAAATTGAAGCTAACAATTCTATAAAAAGGATTAGTGAAATAGAAGCTTTTGTCAATGAGCCCACTAACTATCACTGCTAAACAATCAATCTAGACAATGAAGTCTTCCATGTTGATCACAATCGTGCTCACGATCGAGGGAGTATGACAATCTGGCCTGACATAATGGCCATCATAGCTTCCAATAATCAACAACCACCTTGCAAGGACATCCTAGCTCATTTTTCATGAATTTTATTCATCAATCTTCACTGATATAAATCTTATAAAGATAATATTAGAATCCTCTCCAGATTCACTGTTAATACAAAGGTAAAGGAAATTTTCTAGCTCAAGGCACTATCCAATACCAACTTTGGTATTTGTGACCCCTTTGTGGGGATGCACCTACCCTGCCCCGTTGCGTTTCTGCCTTGTAACATAGTTCAAGGATTAGAAGACTTTCCAATCTTCCTACTCCATTAGACGCACTTTATATGCTATACATAGTGAATGGGAAAGAAGCATTATAGAACACACAATTTCACAGAAGGAAGAAAAATCTTAGCCAGTTCAATATCAAAATCTTAACCATTGATTAATAAAGAATAACAGGTAGTGTAATGAATTGTTCTGAGTTATTTATTTACAAGTTGTAAAGAATGTAGTGGAATGGAAAATATTACTTAGGCAACCCTTCAATATTTTCTACTAATACTTATGTGCATGTACATATGAAATTAAAAGCATTGTTGAATACAAATTTTCCTTTTCTCTTGCTTCCATTTTGACAAATCAGTGTGAAATCAGTGTCACTTTGAATCTCCTTTCCCTTGTAGATGTTTTGACAAATCAATGTGAAATCAAAGTCACTTAGAATTTCCTTTCCTACGAGGGATCACATCCACAATTGATTAGTAAAATATAATCTATTATATATTATATTCAAAAAATTAACTGCAATCTACACTGGAAACGAGACCTCAATTCTTATTCTAAATTTCAATATCTCAGAACAACATAAGAGATAAAAATGCTTATGGCCTTAGTAGCTAGAAAACAATCACTCCATTATTACAAGACCACCTAGATTTCAGCACTTAATTTAAATAATGGCACTAGTTGTAGTGCTTATTTGCATTAACACCATGGAAAGGAAACAACAATGTTTCAAAGCACACTTACTGGAAAAGTTGTAACATTCTGAGAATATTTAATGATAGCATCTGAACCTAGTAGCTATGGTGGGGAATCTAGGGAACCTAAATCTTGGAAGATATCTCATACCAAATCTGAGGAAAAAAAGAAAAACAGAAAAAATTAAAATCTATAAATCAACCAAGGAATTGTTTACAAATCAAATACAATTCCTTTAACCAATAGTTAAATTGTGGTGATATATTTAAATATTTCGTAAGAGGGGAACTTCAAACCATGGAATATTACCTTTGTCATTATTGTCATCTCTCAGTGACTGAGATTACAAATCAATACTTATGGAAAGATTGTAAGAAATTATGTGAAATAGTAAAGCATAACCTCTATTTTCAAGCAACAAAATCAAGACATTATTACATCAAAAGCCATAATTGATACACAATCAATGGATCAAGTCCTTGTATGGCACATGCTTGTTTCACAACCTCTATTTTCTCAATAACAAAATCAAGAAATTGTATGTGGTTATTGCCAAAAGGAAACTACGTTCTAATTTCGAAGAGGATCTTATCAAAAAGACATGGATTTATTCAAAGCTACAAAGCCTAATGAGTTACTAAAAAATAAGTTGGAATATGGGATCATGATACTGAAATTGAAAAAATATGTTTTCCTTTTAGAAACATTACAGTTATGCAATGCTTTTTGAAAGCATTAGAACTTGAAATTTTGCCCTTCTATGAAGACAAATTTTCATTAACAGAATGTATTTTCCTACCTGAAACATTGTATATATCCAAGAAAAACTTGAAAAGCATAAGAGATCTTAGTATAATGCACTTTATTTCCTTCCTTAACATTCTTAAAGAGTTGAGGTTCCCCAAGTCATCAGGTAACTTTCGAAGGAAATGAGAGTTAGTAATAGTCCAATTCACAACAGAAGATGTGTCACAAATATGAGGGGGCATCTCGTCCAAATCACAAAAGTGCTTCAAGTTAAATTATAGCATTATTGGAAGCTTAATGCTCGACCGGGTGTTATTGAACCCAAACATTTTTCCAATCTTCACTAAAAGCTTAAAGATAGCTTCTCTAAGTACCACATGACTTTACTATGCTCTTGAAGTGGGGGCACATGCAACCTCTCTAAGTGAATAGTCTTAAACTAAGTGAAGATAAGGCCGATATATCATTCAATGGGGATCTCTTTAACCCATAATTGAATACTATGTCTCTCTTGAACCCATAATTGAATACTATTAGGACTTTCAAAACTTTCAGGGAGCTCAAAAATGTTGGAAGAAAGTATTTTCTTCCAGAAAAGAGTAAAACTAAAGCCTCTGCTTGAGGACAATTGATGTCACACCACTAATACTTCTCTGTGGAATCTATATAGGTAAACCACAAATGCATAATTCCATTAGAATATTGTTTTTATTGAATACACAAATGAAATTATTGCATTTCTTTAAAATATCTTTTGAAATCAAAATTACCGAAATTACATATCGATAACCTATTCAGTGTATGATAAAATTCACCCGTGTCATTCACATAAAGCATGAGAAAAAACCTAATACTATATATAAAACCAAGAAAAATTCAAATTCATCACTTCTAGACCTCCGTAACACCCTTCCAAACACAAGTATGTTCTATTTGTGTTAAAATACCCAAATCTCAATTTGTTTACTCCAGCCTATGTTGGAAAGTTTAAAAGCATGATAGTCAACAATTCATTCCTTTTAGCCCGGATTGTTTTTAGTTTAAACAAAAGATCAATATATTTCCAATGTCTATGTTAACCATCACCTTAAGATGCTTTACAATATAATTTCCTAAGTCTATTTAATATCTTCATTATCACAAAAACCAACCTATATCCATCTTAGCTCCAAATCTACCACTCTTAGGGGGATGAAATCTATTTATCCCTCTAAGCACTTGGTAGACCCAGAATTAAGATGGATCTAAGATGATAAAATTTCCCCTTGAAAAAGTCTATGCTCACATGAATACCATGGTATTACCTTAGTTCAACACCATGCGTTATCATAAACTTGGACCTTAGAAATTACTATTAGTAATTTATAAAAAATAATAAATTTAATGGGTGATTTTTATTTTATTTTTTATTTTAACCAAGCTAAAATGTTTAACATACATTAAATTACAACATCCATTTTTACTCTTGATCCACCAAAACCCAAAAGGGATCAATTTTTTTTTCACTCTATGCTAGTTTGCATATCACGTTGTTCGACACCTCTCGGGAGTTATTAGATCCAAAGTAAAGATGGATCTATGTTGGTTTAATTCCCTCATTTAAATAGGCTACATTCTAGGTGAATACCATGGGTCAATACCATGTGCCATTTTGGTGAATACCATTGATCCATTCCATGTGCCATTTTTATTTTTATTAATACTAATATTAGGGTTAATGATGTTCCTTTCATGGTATTAATAATAATCTAGCCCATGGCATTTGTCCCATGGTATTTTTCCCGTAGGTTTCACCTAAATATAATGCATTTTTTGTGTGTTCGTAAATATAAGGTGACTTATGGAGTAAATATACAAAAATATTTTATTTGTTTCCCATACCTCTATTTTATTAATTTACCATACCTATTTTACAAATATGGTATTTGGCCCATAGGATTCTATGAAATAAAACCTCTTTTTTAAGCCTTCATAAATAGAACGAGGGTTATGGACTAAATATAAAAAGAGGTTTTATTTATTTACCATACGTCTAGTTTATTTATATTTTTATTTATTTACCATACCTTTTAATTAAGTATAAAAATATGTTTTATTTATTTACCATACCTCCACTTTACTTATATTTTTATTTGTTTACACCCTTGCATGTATATAAGGTGACTTACGGAGTAAATATAAGAAATGTTTTATTTATTTACTGTACCTATCATTTATTTATATTTTTATTAATTTACCATACCTATTTTATAAATATGGTATTTGGCCCATAGGATTCACTTAAATAAAACCTATTCTTGAAAATTACCATGAATGGAAGGTTGTAAGTCCTAATTTAAAGGGCTAACTTTACCTTTTTTACCCTCTCCCTTAAAATAAGGTAGGCTATTTGAGGTGATTTGTAAAAATGTACTATGATACAAAAAATTTGCCCAGAAAAAATTTAAAACCCCTTAATTTCCCCAAAGGGCGAACATTCACCCCTAAAATTTTCCATGCTGGGGACATTACAATTCCAATGTATTTTAAATGATGCTCCTATTTTGGCATTTATAAAAATTATATCCAACAATAGTTGTTCACATTGTCCTCAAATGTTGTTGCTATATTTACATGGAATGGTTGCGTGAGTCTAATATGTCAGTCTAATATCTGAGTTACGCAATGTTGTCACCCAAGGATTGTGTTGGAAATATTCAGAAAAGAGAAATTTCAAGATCACTATATCAATCCATGATTGTTTACACCATCCTCAATCTTCTTTATTCTTTCTACATGCAACGGTTGCATGAATCCAATATGTCATTTGCAAGAGGTTGTTGCCCGAGGATTCTCTTGGAGGTAAGGGAAATGGGAATATGAAGATTCAATGAATCATACACAATGATACAAGAATTAGTATATCGTTTAAATTTAATATAGTTAAAGTCATTTTAATATTATTTAAGAATTTTAATTTAATCATCAATAATTAATAATTATTAGGTAAGAGGTACGCAATTAACTTCAATTAATATTTATTAACATTTCTTGTTATACCTTCACATGGTATTACACATTCTATTTTTTAATTGATCATGTATTACTTTGGTTTTGACTAAATAAAACTGTAGTTTATCCATAATTCAACATTATGGGTTAAATTTTGTTACTTCTTATTAATATTTAAAATTATTTATCCTAATGTCTTATTTTATAATTATTTTTATTTTAGAATTTTCACAATATAATGTCATGTGGATAACTGCCTTAATTTTTTTTCCATAATTTTTTGATGTAGCTGCAATATTTATTGTATGATTTGTAGATACATTCATACATTTTATTGTTGAACTTCATACAAAGCCACCAAAAATTAAAATCCTTTAAAATAGATAATACTCACATAAATACAATCAATTACTATCCATCATAATTTAACCAATTATTTTCATAAAAGATGAATAGGAACAAGATGTAAATAAATGCACTTACCAAGAGTTTTTACTACACACCATGATTTATGTTTTCACTTTAATAAGTAGGAATAAAAATGTAATTGTGTCAATTTTTCAGTGGATACTACTCATCAAAATTTATCCAACTCTTTGCCTCTTAGGAGGCAATATAATTTTCAGTTAAATGTAAGTGTGCCGACTATTTAGTCGTTACTACCAACCGAAATTTATGCAAGTCTTTTCCACTTAGGAGACAATTAATTTTTCTATTTTATATATCAATTTTCAATTTTTTTGAAATGTTATTAACCATTAATTAATTAAAATGTAACTTAATTATTTTATAATTTTTAAATTACTTTTATAATAAATATTATTAACTAACTAGCCTAGATCAATCTTAACTCCAGATCTATCAAGCATTGAGAAGGATGAAATCTCTTGTGGTGGAAACCTCTTATCTAAGTGAAAAATGTGAGGAAATGTTTGCATCTCGAAAGATTTTATCCCTTTCAACGCTTAGTAGATTCAAATGTAAGATAGATATAGGCTAGTTTGATATATATATAAGCTTAGTAGTTAAGACATCTACTCAAAGATCTATTGTTAAACTATAAAATCTAATATGCTTCTCTGTTATATTGTAAAACCCAATCATAATATATAACTCTATCTTTGGAGGAGTCGACGATATTAATTATCCTTGTTTTAATAATATTTTTAATGTTATCATTCAATATCCTAAATAAAACTCAATAATAATTGTATCTAAACTAAGTTGTTATGAACATTTGAGACACATATTCAAGTGATTTTTCATGCATAGGTTAAAACCAATCATTGACATAGTCAAAACTAACCAACTTTAAAAAAATTTAATGCAGGGAAAAATATGTAAACAAAATGTAGGAATACATGCACCATATTTTATTTTTCTAGTGCTCATGTTTCTCTTCACACTCAAGTGTCAAATTCCAAAAATTAATTTATGTTAAATGAACAACATACAAAACAACCTAAAATTTAAAAGACATCGACATATTTAACTGCTACACATCTAACATCTAACATCTAATGTCTACACATCTACCCCATTTTGGGTTGTACAGCTGCTCTTTATGCAACAAGTTAAAAATCAATAAATATTTATAGCTAAGGTTTAAATTTTTATTGATTAAACTAAACAATTTTATTCATAAACAAATATTGTCGGATAAACTCATTAATAAGTAAGGGAAAATTGATTGAAATAATATATTATTATTTAGTATATATTAAAAATAGTTAGACTTTTTAAAATATATCTATCTATACATGACATAGAAACATAAAACATTCTAGACAACCTTCTCAACAAGAACTTATCATTAAAATCGGATATTACTATTGTCGTTGGATGCGATTGGATTCTCTACCTCCAAAATGCAAAATTACGATTAAAAAAATACCTCAATTTACCAATAAAAAAAAAAGTTAAATTCATTGGATTCTAAACATTAACACTAACTTTAATACAATATTTTAATTTTAATTTTAGTTACTTTCAAACTATGTGGTAGGTACTAGATAATAAGTAACACTTGTTCATATTTATAAAACAAATATTGAAAATTATTTTGAAAGTGATGTAGCTAATTAAAAGGATGCCATATAACCAACCTTCATATGGAACAAATTATCATATTTTTAGCATGTGGTATTTATAATCCATTGCATAACAAACCCTCTTTATAGGGTAATAATCCAACGATGAAGTGGTGGATATTTAACTCATATATGATTTCTTTTTATATTTTACAATAATAGTAACAATTTTAATTTAAAATCAAATTATAATTTATTTATTTTTTACTATTTTTAAAATTTGAACAATCAAGATGTCTCATGAAGTAAGCTTTAGATCGTTATCATTGATTGATCTCTATTTTCTTTTTACCATCCATTTAGTTTATATTGATACAATATTTTTATTATAATTTAATTTTCATTTTAAATAGAATTTTGATTTTAATAATAATTTCATGTCTAATTTTATTAATTAAAATATGTTAAATTTGTAATTTCAAATTAAATTAAATGAAAAATATACCATATTTAAAGATAAGTATTGAATTTTTTCCACAGGGTTCAACTCAATTGATTATCATCATGATATGAGGTATTGTGTAAATGAAGAGATCTAAATATTCAAATCCTCCATAGTAACATAACATATTGAGAGGAGAAAAAGTCGTATGTCCTAGAGGTATAGTGGTAGTGAAGAATTGTTACTTTCTCTAGTTACCAAAAAAAGGAAAAAAATATAAATGTCCAATTTTAAACATTTCATAGAGTACAAATATTTATAATAATAAAAAAAAATAAGATTAGCTTGCATATAGTTCTAATAATCCTCTTTAATAATAAATTTTAATAATACTCTTTAATAATAAAACTTATTTTATAACATTATTTTGTATGATTGACATATGTGAGGCTATATCATGGTCATGTACAAGAATAACACCTGAATAGGGCGTGAATTTGAACTCGTGACTTAACATCGAGGAGTGTCTTAACAGTGCACAAAATCACCATCTCTCGAAGACCCTGTGGACTTATAATTTAAATATATAAGATAGAAATTATTAACAATTGTATAAGTTAACAATTATCATCAATATTTAATACACATATTATTATAAGTTATCTTTCCCCACGCAGAAATAAATCATAATTTTATTCATTGAAAATGCTAAAATTTCATTATGTAGACACACTAAGTGTGCATGCATATAAAATAAAAGTATATTTATAAATCATGAAGCCATATATGGATTTGTAGTTATGAAAATATAATATATATATATATATATATATATATATATATATATATATATATATATATATATATATATATATATATATATATAAAGTGAATTTTACATAGATATGTCAGAGTTACTTGTGATAAAAATCACTAAGGTTCTATTATTTTCCTTTCTTCTTCTGGACTTCTTTCCAACCTACGAAGTTGGTATAAAAAAAAGTGGGTTTTAACCCTGTACATAAATTACCTGCGTACGAATTTTAAAACAAAGGAAATAAATAGTGCAAGAGCATAACACATATGCACAAAGATTTTCCCCTGGATCCCAAAACCAGGATTACCATCTTGATTTTTCATTATTTTCCTTTCAATGTTACAATACATATTTATACATGCCGAAGCATCCAATACCATGGATCGAGAAACATCGCGTCCAAAACCATGGACCGAACACCATAGGTTGGTTCGCTGAACCTATTAGTAGTGGAAAGAATATAACACAACTGAAAAATCTTCCACTTGTTGTTTTCTTTCCACAGGGGGCCACAGGAGAGCTTAGTCATTTTTCCAGCCTTGAAATGCCCATTGTTTCTCTACACCAAGAGAACTTCTCAGAGCTCATAGATTTTGTCAATGCATCTACAGTATTCTTTAAAGTGTCCACCTTTATTAGCAACAACTTTTTGTCTTCTATCATATCCCTCACAAAGTAATACTGAACATCAATGTGCTTTGTCCTTGAATGATAAGTAGGGTTGTTTGCCAAGAAAATTTCACTTTGGCTATCAAAATCTATCCTTATAGCTCCCTGTACTAACCCCATACTTGAACACAATCTCTGCAACCAAACTGCTTCCTTGCTTGCATGAGTGGCTGCCATGCGTTCTACCTCTTTAGTTGATAGTGCCACTACAGATTGTTTCTTACTCATCCAACTGATTGCACCTCCAAATAGGTTAAACACATACCCACTTGTAGATCTTCTATGATCTAGATATCCAGCTCAGTCTACATCAATAAAGCCACATATATCCAACACTCTATGTAGTCCTAGTCTTCCTTGGTAGCACAAACCATAATCACTATTGCCACGCAAATACCTGAAAACCCACTTCAGTACTGTCCAATGCTCCTTCCCTGGTTATGACATAAACCTGCTCAATACTCCCACTGCATGTGCAATGTCTGGTCTAATACAGAACATTGCATACATCAAGCTACCGACTGCACTTGCATATGGAACACGGGACATGTCCTCTTCCTCTTCTTGTGTCTTGGGACATTGTGTCTTCACTGGTTTACTATCTTGCATATTAAACCTTTTCAATATTGTCTCGACATACTTCCTCTGGTTTAACCAAAGCTTCCTCGTTGCCCCATCTCTTTTAATCTCCATGCCCAAAATATAGTTTGCGACACGAAGATATTTCATGTCGAATTTGGAGGACAATTGGGTCTTCAAATCCTGGATAATTTCTTTGTCATTTCCAACCAGTAACATATCATCCACATACAATACCAGATAAATAACACAGTCACCAATAAATTTAAAATACACACAATGATCTGCTTTGCTTCTGGTGAAGCCAAGTCCCCGTATAAATGTATCAAATTTCTGATACCACATCCCTGGTGACAATTTTAACCCACAGAGACATCTTTAACTTGCATACCAGTTCTTTCTTACCCTTCACCACAAAGCCTTCAGGTTGCTTCATGTAGATTTCCTCTTCCAAATTCTCGTGAAGAAATGTTGTCTTCACATCCATCTGTTCTACCTCAAAATCAAAAGCAGCAGTAACAGATAAAAGTAATCTAATAGAAGTTACCTTGGCAACAGGAGAAAAAATATCACCAAATTCAATTCCCAACACCTGGGAATAACCATTTGCTAGCAACCGAGATTTTTATTTCTCCACCTTCCCTTCTGGATTTTTATTCTTCTTGAACACCCATTTGCTACCAGTGGGTTTCCTTCTAGCCAGCAACTCCACCAGATCCCAAGCCTCATTTTTGTGCAAAGATGCCATTTCATCAACCATGGCCTCTTTCCAGAGTTTTCCATCCTCTGAATCCATTGCTTCCTTCACAGTTATGGGATCATCATCGGTAACAGACAAAGAAAACTTTGAATAGAAAGCAGATGGACTATACCTTTTCGGCTGCCTTCTTTCTCGAACTGATCTTATCATAGTAGGAGTTTGTGGCTCTTCATCTTTTGATTCCTCCTCTGCTACAGAGTATGATTCTTCCTCCTTTAGTTCAAACTCTATCTTCATAGGTTCCTTTAGTTGGACTTCATGTTTAATAACATCTTTCACCTCTCTGAACACCACATCTCGACTGCACACAACCTTAGAACCCTTTAAACCATCCTTATACCCAATAAAGATGCACTTTTAAGATTTACTATCCAACTTGGTTCGTTTCTCCTTTGGAACATGTACATATGCATCACATCCAAATACCCTCAGATGTGAAGAGAGGGTTTCTTACCAGTCCATACTTCTTGTGGAGTCTTATCCTCCAACATTGATGAAGGTGACCTGTTGACCAAGTAACATGCAGTATCCACCGCCTCTGTCCAGAATTCCTGTCCTAACCCGACACCACTGAGCATGCTTCTTGCCCTTTCCATCAACGTCTTGTTCATTCTTTCTACGACTCCATTTTGCTGAGGTGTATATGGAGTAGTCTTCTGTCGTGCTATACCACACTTCTTACAGAATTCTTCAAATTCCTTGCTGCATAATTCTCCACTATTATCTATTCTCAGCACCTTTATCTTCTTCTTTGTCTAGTTTTCCACTAGAGCCTTAAATTCTTTAAACCTCTCAAAGACTTTAGGTTTCTTCTTAAGGAAATATATCCATGTATTCCTTGAGAAGTCATCTATAAATGATACATAGTACACAGACTTACCCAGTGATGGAACTTTCACAGGTCCAAACACATCGCTGTGCACAAGCTCTAATATTTGTTTCGTCCTCTTACCACCAGAGGGGAAACTCACCCGATTCTGCTTCCCATATACACAATTTTCACAGAAATCAAAATCCAGAGAGCTATTACTCATACCTTCTACCATACCTTTACCATGAAGTATTCAAAGGCCCTTCTCTCCAATATGTCCAAGCCTTTGATGCCACAACATGGTCTTCTCTCCAGAGACCACTAGATTTTCTACTCCATTTTCATGAACCATAGAACTATTTCACTTGTCAACAACAGTGCTACCTTGCAGCTTGTATAGAGTTCCAATCTAATCTCCCCGCAGCAATACCAGTGCTCCTCGAACCATCTTGCAGGTATCCTTCTCGAACACTATCTTTACACCTGCATCATCCAACTTGCTTACAGAAATCAGATTTTTTGCCAATGCAGGAATATGCAGAACACCCGGAAGGGTTCTAACCCTTCCACCTTGCAACTTCAACTTTACTTTTCCGCGACCAATGATTCTAGCCTTCCTATCATCTCCTAAGAAGACATCACAACCATCGTATTTCTCATACTTGCAGAACCACTCTCTATGGGGAGTGAAGTGAAAGGATGCACCTGAGTCAATCAACCATGCCTCATGATCTACATGTGTACTTGAAGAAGCCAAGTACACATCCCCACCTTCATCTGAGGTGGTTTTCGCCTCTGCAGAAGGAGCATCATCAGATCCCTTTCCTTTATCAGGAGCTTTAGATTTACACTCCCTTCTGAAGTGCCTTCCTTTCCGCATTTGCAGCACACCACCTTTGTAGGTTTTCCTGGAGATTTAGATCTCCCTCTAGATTTAGATCTCCCACTCGATGACTTATTTTTGTTTCTGTTCTGGGACCGTCCTCGTACAGACAAGGCATCACCATTCTGGTTGTCCATATTTTTCCGTCTCATCTCCTCCGTCAGCAAGGCTGAGACTATTTCATCAAACTGCAAAGTGGTTGCATTGCTACCTATTGCAATAACCAGACTATCCCACAAATCTAGTAGAGAATACAACAAACTGATGCACTTATCTTCATCTGAAAAATTTTAATAGCAACAGATAATAACTGACTTACCACAGTATTAAATGCATTCAGATGCTCTGTCACCGAGTCTCCATCTTTCATCCTCAGGTTATACAGCTTTTTCCGCAGGAACAATTTATTCACCAGAGACTTAGATTGGTACAAAGTCCCTAACTTGTCCCAAAAAGCCTTCGCCGTAGCTTCCCCTGATACATTCAACAATACTGAATCTGAGACACACAATCATATTGTGCTTTTTGCCTTCCGATCC
>APFE031527469.1:20557-46216 GCA_000404065.3 Pinus taeda
CACCAACAGATCCTCCATCTTGAGTTTCCACAACTCAAAACTCTAACCATTGAACTTCTCAATCTCTATCCTTCCGCTTCTCACCGTCTTCTTTCACCACTAGAATCGATCTCGTAGATCTCCCACTGAACAGGGTCTTCCACAGGTCCGAGCAAAACCCCTCAGCAACAAAGGTGTCCCCTTGAAGCAAAAAATATTTAATACCAAATGTAGGTTTTAACCTTGTACAGAAATTACCTGCATACGAATTCTAAAACAAAGAAAATAAATAGTGTGAGAGCATATCACATAAAACACATATGCACAGAGATTTTACCCTGGATCCCAAAACCAGGACTACCAGCTTGATTTTTCATTATTTTCCTTTCAATGTTACAATGCATATTTATACATGCCGAAGCATCCAATACCATGGACCGAAAAACATCGCATCCAAAAACCATGGACACAAAAACCATAGGTAGGTTCACCCAACCTAATATAGTGTCCAAAAAAAAATTTCCTGGGGCACTGCCCTGGACCCCGTATAGGGGGGCTACCCGCCCCCTCAAACCCCCCGGACATGGGGGGCTACCACCCCCGTGTGACCCCCCGCTGCGCAATCGGCACAACGAAGGGGGGGCTCTGCCCCACTCTAACCCCCCAGTTCACTATGTAGGTTAGTCATGGAAAGAATATAACACAACCCAACAAAAAATAACATTTCCATTTCATTACACTATACTGAAGTGGTACTTGTTTATTAGAACCTGAGCTCTCTGAAGCATGAGTTCTCTTCATATCGCCTGAACCCTATGTGTTGTGACTTTCATTTTTCAGCTATTTTGGTATTTGAACCATTTAGTATAGTTCCTTTCTCCAAAGGATTTTTAGGTCTATGTAAATCCTCGACCCTTGTCTCCCCTTGATTACTTTGTTTATTTTGTACATCCATGTTTGTAGGGTCCTCCGTCATTTCTTATTCTTCTTCATCGTTTGAAAGATGCGGATCTAACACCTATGATGCCTTTGGATTTGAGGATATCCATTTTTCCTTCTTGGGGCATGTCTTGTCTTAGTACATGTGTTATGTATATGTTTGGTTTGAAAACATATTTGACACCTGCATGTCGTCTTTTCATAATCTAGTATTTGAGTCTACTAAAATTTTCTATCAAATAGGGGAATGTGTTTAGGTTAACTTCTCTTAAGTCCTATCTCTATGAAAATGCAAGAAAAAATAAAATTCCTTTTTCTTTTCATTCTAAATCTATCTTTTTAAACTTTCCAAGTTTATTTGAAATGCCCTCTAACACATAATGATTCTATAAAGGAAGAGGGATATTATGTAGTCTCACTCTGACCATTATTATTGAAATTGTCATATTGTTAGTGTCAAACATTGGGAAAGATGGAGTTATGAAGAGTCCTACTTGGCCCCAAGATCATGCAACCTCATTTAAGGAAAATTTTAGATCTTTCTATGTATAAAATTGTACAACAAAGAAACCTTTGGAACATCGGTGGATATCACAATTGGCCGTTAATGAAGTGAAATCCCATTGATGCAGTTCCTCCACTATAAGATAGAAACCATTTAATTTGCATAGAAAAACCTTATATTGTATAATATTAAAAATATCATTTACCTCTAGAAAATTAACTACGATAGCTGGAGCTTGTTTCATCTACTATACTATGTAAGTACATGGGTTATTTTTTATTAGATGAGATGGATTGTGTGTACCTACCTTCAATTTCAATGCTGATCTAGACTTGTGCAGTAATGAAACATATTATACATATAAACATAAACACATAGATGCAACACAAATAAATATTCATTTCACCAATATTAAAGAACTGAAATATGATACAAAATGGAAATAAACTAGCCTCGGTAGTGGTAGCTTCTCTCTAAGAGGAGATGTGGTAGACACATGGATCTGAACTATGTTACAATGAGGCTCAAGGGCCTTTTATTATTTTAAAATAAAGGTAAACTATAAACAACCAAAACTATAACCCTAGGAGGTGGAACACTAAGAGTTTCTTGTCCTCGTTGGGCTTAGTTAGGTAGCCAACTTCCTGGGTTCGTAACTTGGTCATATAATCTTTGTTTGGCACATACAATACCTCGTTGGAAAATTATCTCCTCGTACTACTAGAATTATAGTAGGCCCTTCCCCATATATATGGGCCTATTGTGGAGCTCAATAAAATTCCATCTAGGGGGTCAAAACAACTCTGGATATTCAAGACCCAAAAAACTACTAAAAATAGTAAATTGTGCTATAATTAAGGAAACTGATGAAAATGAGCGGAGGCCTATGTGGAATAGGTATGTTTTTGCCAATGGCCACCCTAAAATATCCTCCTTGATTGGGAATCATTGGTGCCCATTGCATGCAAAGCCTACATGAGGTGAGGAAGTTTATGTTGAATTTAGTCCCTTGTGAACCACTTGCCCTAGTGAAGGAGTTAGCTTACTTTGACAAATTTTTATAGCCGGATCATCTTTTGACGGGTGTTCTTGATGTATGTGTCCATTAACCTATTAGTTGTGCCCTATTTGATACATCTTGGGTCAATCTTTGTTGGTGTTAATTCAATATCAACATTCGATGTGTCCAACAATGGGGCAAAGTATGGTTGCAACTAGTCTAAACTAAATACTAGGTTTAGGCCAATGAATGGTAGAACACTAAGCTCGATATAATTGTACCCTATAGCCTTATTGATGGTATAAGTCCCATAAAAGAATAGGTGAATCTTGTGGTGGGCCCCAATGAGGCACTCCTTGTGCAAATGTAACCAAACTTTATCACCCTCTTGGAAATTGTGGAACACGATTATAATCATGATGTTGTTTGTACTTAGCATTTTATCTATCCAATATGTCATGGACCTACTAGTGGATGTATTGAATGTGCTCAATGAATTTGTTAGCTTTGTCAGCTTCAGACTAGAGATGAGATGAATCTACCTTACTAGCCGCAAGTGGTATGTAAATATCAATGGGAGATAATGGATGGAATCCCAATCCCACCTAAAAATGGAGAGCTCTATTGTAGTTGTGTTATACATAGGGGAGGCCTTCATCCCATGTGCATGGACTTGTCGAGTTGTACATACAAAGCATGTGCACAATAATCCTATTGACGACTTCTGTCTCATTTTCGGGTGGAAGGCCATGGACATAGTGAGCGTGGTATCCAACAATGACAGGAGGCTTGAACATAATGTAATTAGGAACATTTTGTGCCAATTTGGGATAATGGACTATGGGATCCCAAAGTGTACCCATAATTGTTCAAAGAAGAGCTTGGTAGTGTCTTTTGTTTTTATGTTCTTCTTGCCCACCACTAGAATAGCCATGTTAGAGAACTCGTCAATGATAATGAAAAAAATATCATTTCAATTCTTTGTTTAAGGAAGGCCCAACACATACTTCATGGAGATGGATTCCTAGGGCCAAATAGGAGTAGGTACAGTAGCATACATGCCTTGGTTCTTGATTGTAGGTTTTGAAATATTCTAGGTAGTGTAGGATATGATGTACTTCCCAACATATTATTGAATGTTAGACCAATAAAAATACTTCTACAGTATTGTCATTGTGTTTTATACCCAAAAATGTCCAACAACCTACCTCTAGTGTGCCTCCAAAATCATCTTGCAATTCTCCCTTAGAGGAACATAAAGGTGTCCCACGCGACATATCCGTGCATCCTAGAGGTGAAAGTGTGGAACTTTCTTTCCTCCTAGGAGCATCTAGTATGCACTATCTTATTTTGGATCACTCTTCTAAAGATGTGGTCATCCTAAAGTCCTAGTTCCACAAGAGTCGAGAACAGTGGCCAACAACATAATCGACAGTCGGCTAAGGCATTCTACAACATTATTGGTGACTACAAGGTCAATTGATATGAGAAAATCCCAACACAAACCTGAGATAGAAATTCATAAGAACCAGAAAGTTGCGGAGGTCCGCTAGAGTGGTTGCAATGGCCAATCTCAAATAACTTGTATCATGGTCTAGTCCACATGCACACCTCTATCATTAATGACATACCCTAGATATTGAACCTAGGTCATGCCAAAAGTGAATTTCTCCAAATTGGCAGACAATTTGTGTTGTTGTAGGGTTTGGAGTACCTATCAAATATGGTGTATGTTCTCTTCTCAACTATGTCTAAGGATTGGTATATTTTCCAAATATACTACCATGAATGAGTTGTTAAAAGCTCGCAGAATGTCATCCATCAACAACATGAAGGTTGCAGGGGAATTTGTTAACCTAAAAGGAATTACTATCCATTTAGAAAGGCCCTCCTTGGATTTGTAGGTATTCTTCCACACATCAAAGGGTGTGATTGGTATATGTTGATAATCGCACTTCAAGTATATCTTACTAAAATAATTGGCCCCCTTAAGCTAGTCCAAAAGGTCATCAATTCATGTGATTGGGTACTTAGTCTAAACAATGATCTTATTCAGCGCTTGATAGTGAATACGAAGCCTTAAGTGTTTTTCCTTATTTTGTACCAAAATTATTGGGCTCCCATAGGATGATGAACTTGTCCTCATGTTCCCTTTCCAAAATAACTTTGAATATGCTTCTTGATTTCATCATTCTAGTGTCAGTATATTTTTCTATTCAGAAGTATCATGTCTGGGGTCAAATTCATGGAGTTCTTGACCTGACAGTGTAGGGGTAACCCTTTGGGTTATGTGAGGATGTATCTATATTCCTCCACAACCTTGTCCAACAAGTACTATCATGGGGAGCAGTGCTATTTGGAGGATATGGATGTGGCCAAAATCTTCCTCTTTCTCTAAGACTGAATCATAAGGAGGACAAATTTCCCAGTCCAGGAAATGATCTTACTACATTTTTTAGAAGAGATCAAAGAAAAGGAAGTAGGCGATTCTACCTCTGGTATCCTATAGAATTTCTGACACATACTAATATTAATAGAACAAGTTCTAGATTCATATATGACATGATGCTTACATAGCTATGGTTGACCTAATCAAACACCCTAGAATTCCGTATGAGAAATATTTCACAATACCTCATCTGCAAAGGTCTTGATGCTATAAGGTAGGTGACAATGCTATATGACATTGAGATCTCACCCTTGTTGGAGCCACTTTATGGTGTATCACTGTGGGTGTGGTATTGTTGGATAGTTCATTTTATTAAGGACCATGAATGGGATTGGGTTCCTTTGGCTCCCATTGTTAATGATGAACTACACCATTGAACCATTTACCATGTCTGTGAGTAAAAGAGGTGCCCCCCTTTCCTTTGGATCCTCAGGTTTCACCTTTCACATATTGGTAGTGACTACCATCACAGTGGGTTTAGCGTTAATGATCTTCATTACCTTGTTGGTTCCCTTTTCAGGTTCCATCTAAAACTCAAAGCATGCATCCATCTCTCTGTCCTTTAGCTTGGCCACTAATAGTTGCTTCATGCAACATTCATTCTTGTTGTGAGTGGGAGTATTAGAGAACTCACACCACTTGTTGGTGTTCTTCTTCCCCTTCCCATTATTCTTGGCTTTCGGTTTCGAGTACTTCTCCTCGGGGGTCATGGCCTAAGTCTACCCTTTTCTCTGTGGCTTGGGGGCACCTTTTCTTTGCTTTGTGTTCATAGATACAAAGTCTCGCTGCCTCTGCTTGAATTTCTACTCAATGTTCGCAGCATATTGGTATGTTGCAAGAAGCGAGGAAATGTTTCTCAGAATCTTTGATACCCAACTTTGTGCACAGTGTATGGAAAAGATTCATGAACTCATGCACATATTTATCCCTTTACTTCCATAGTGTAGTCCATTTTATGTACTTTTCCTTGGGTAATATTGTTCCTTGATGGTGTCTTGGGGATAATTCCAGGTGGGTGTGACTAAAAAGAGTGAGGGTTCTTTCTTGTAGATAATTCCAAGTGGGTGTGACTAAAAATAGGAGATACATGCTTGTGGACTATGTTACAATGACAGTTAAGGTAATTTTTATTATTCAACAATAAATGGAAACCCTAAAAAGCTAAAACCCTAACTCTATGAGATGGAACTCCAAGAGTTTGTTTGCTCTGTTAGGGTTAGGTGGGTAGCTAACTTCCCAAGTTTGTAACTTGGTCATATGATATTTATCTGGCACATACGATACCTATTGAGAAAGGTCTCCCCCAGTAATACAATACTTTTGGTAGGCACGAGCATACTATGGACCTTAAAAAACTCTGTTTAGGGGGTCAAAAAACCTGAGGAAGTTCAAGACATGAAAAACTACTAAAAATAATAAATTGTGCTATAATAAAGGAAACTAATGAAACTGACTAGTTGTCCAGGTAGAATTGGTGGGTTTCGATCAATATCAACCTAAGTCAAATACATCTTTGAATGATGGTAGTCATTTGGGGATGTTTTAAGCTAGAAATCCTCCCCTTAGGCTCAGATTTAATACAATGGATGAGTTCCTTTGTATCCCATAATTTGATAATTGTGAGGTATCTTGCAGTAGTTTCCCCTCAGAAGTAAAACCTTTTAAATGCATTGGTATAACAAGCTTATTCCAAACAATTGCTCCATATATTTTACCAGATCAAAACCCCAAACCCCTACGAGGACCAATGTCCAATTAAAGGTTTTAAAAAAATATTGGAAGAGCTCCTTCGAAGAAAATTTTTCCTTTTGTGGTTTTTTTATTTAGGTAGGATTTAGTGGACATGGAGATTTAGATGATCATCTAAAAACATCAATTGCAAGATTTGAGCCAAAAACCCTAGCTTTTGATCGACTTTTGATAAGAGAAGTGAGCTATATCTCTTTGAAAATGTATATCTTCCTTAAGTACCAACCATAAAACCTCCATAATTATTAATCCTAGTAAAGAGAAGAATGAATGGATTGTTATATTTACTCGAATTAGGAGTTTTTATGGCCTCCAAAGACTATGTGACCATGACATATTCTCTATGATGACCTAGACCACAAATATATTGTTGTTCATGTATATCACCACATGCACAGTCAAAAAAACCATGCTCAATTGATCTAGCCAAAACCAGTGAGTGCCATCATTTTTAAATATTAACCACAACCATACTACAAAACCTTGGATCATAGATCCACAATAATTCGAATAGATCACCACATGCAAAGTGGAAAAGCTTCATCTTAATCCCTCCAACCCACACGAAAGCTCACCATCATTGTCAAAGGTTAGTATGAACTCAACATCAGAACCTGAAAAGGCTCCACAGATACAAGAAAACATAATTATCTTCAAAATCACCGCCATACACTCCTTCCTAAATCTCTTTTGCCACTCACATAAATTTTTGTAAGTTATTAAGTTATAAAAGTTAATAATCAACACTAAATACATAACAGATACATTGTTATAGGATTAATAAGTAAATAATTTTTTATTGTAATAGAGATTGTAATGGATATGGATTAATAATGTTCAAATTCATAATAATTGATTTGAATTTTTTTTATAGCATTTAAATTATTGTTAAGTTCAACTTCAAAAAAAAAGTTTGCTTACTTCTTTGTGAGATAAAAGAACTTTAGATCCACTTATGTTGTCCAAACACTAGGAAAGTATCAAATATAATGAACCAATTATTAGTCCCTGCCTGGGACTATTAGCGATCCATCGATCGCTGACCAAGTATTAGTTCATAGTTTGACCATTTTATTTTTAGTGTTTTGGCATTTTAACCTAACTTTGATGCTCTGAATTTTGATTCAACAAACTTTTAACCAAATTTTTGGTTCAGAAAATAACTGGGGTCTTATTGCAGCCTTCACGTTGTTCTATGCATATACCAACATTTTAAACACAATTTATTTTGTCCTAAGTTTTTGGTACTGTTCTCCCTATCCTACATGCAAGACAGATGTTTGCATATGGTTGAAGTGTGCCACATATTTGGATATCGGGCACGGTGGATGCAGCCTTCTGCAGAGCTAAACCCTGGTGGGGTGGAGAAACTTGTCCTTTGTTGCGTTTGTCATTTGCTGGCTTGTCCTCTGGTAATTGGTATGGCTCTTCCTCCTTTAGGCGAGTCTAAGGTTAACTGTTATTTTTCGGTAGTGTATAATACCTACCTCACAGTCCTGTCATGGTAACCGAGGGTTTTCTGTTCGTTTTCTCAGGTCTAGGGTTATGTTTTCCCCTACTTGTGCTCGCTTTTCGGAGGGTTTCACTATCGAACCTAGTAAATGTTTCCCTTTTGCATGGTCTTTGAACATTGATGCTATCTTTCATATTCCAATTTTCTTTGTTTTGCGATTTAAAGGTTTGTTGGTGCCTTACAGAGTCAATGAGCTCGAAAGGTGGAGGGTTGCTTAGCTCAGTTCTTTCTGCCAGAAGTTCAAACACTAACGCCCTTATTGTCCAGGTATGCACAGGAGATCTAAGTTAATTTCGAAAGGTTTAATGTCCTCTATGAGAAACATTTTGAACGCTGGCTATATTAAATCTTGTTTGAATTCTAATATGTATTCTATGGGGAACTTTCCGGCTATGAGGCGTGGATTTTATCCACTATATATATATATATATATATATATTTAATGGAAGTCATTCTGGCTAAGAGCCATGGATATTTTTTTAATGGAAGTCATTCTCGCTAAGAGCCGTGGATTTTATCATCTGTATGATCTAGACCTGTTTTTTGCTTCTTGGAAGAGACTATTGTAATATTGAGTCTATTTCGCTGCTTAAGGGGAACTTGGAACCTTTGAAAAATGTAATCGTTTGCATGAAATATAGTAGTGTATTTTATGAGACTATTCTAATTCTCCTTTGTTGGTTGATGAATACGAGCCCTGTAAATGGAAATTTTCCTGAAGTTGTTTCAATGGTTCCAACCAATGTATATTATTTATGTCGGGCTAGTATATTTCTTTTATTGAAATTGCATTAAACCAGTTTATTACTGGGTATTGATTCTATAATCCAGGTCGTGTAGAATTGACTCGATCACCCCTTATCTAGCAATTTACTATTATTTTTTTTTTTACTCCGTTCTTGTTCATTTCATGATGAATTTATAGTTTCTCAGCCTGGTTCCCTAATCAGTAATGTCGAAAGGGTTCAGTTCGTTTTCTTTTTAATTTAGTAGTTTATCCTGTTTTCTGGAAACTGTAATAAAAATTTACGTTTTTTCATAACTATTTCTTTAGAATCTAGCTACATAGTTTATCTAGCTACATCTTGATGCTGGAAATACCACTGTAACTAACTATTTCTTCACAGTCTAGCTACATAGTTTATCTAGCTACATCTTAATGATAGAAATAGCACTGTAATTATTTTCGACAGAATTCTATGTTTGTTGCTTATAATACTTTTATCTGGCATAAAATCACATACAAAAAACTGCACTGGCTTTCCTGTGTTGATTCTTCTCATCGCATATGTCTCTTACTTTATACATTGATCTGAGTTTTGATGCAGGCATAGATCCTTCTATTACACTATTGAACTGGGACTTACCACAAGCTCTGGAGAATGAGTAAGGAGGATTCACTGTCTAATTTTTCTTCACTGCCTGGGATTATTAGCGATGGATTGATGGCTGACCGAGCATTAGTTCATAGTTTGACTGTTTTATTTTCAGTGTTTTGGCATTTTAACCTAACTTTAATGCTCCGAATTTTGATTCAACAAACTTTTAATCAAAGTTTTGGTTTGGAAAATAATTATGGTCTTATTGCAGCCTTCAAGTTGTTCTATGCAAAGTACTGTTGATATGCAAACATTTTAAACACAACTTAGTTTGTCCCAAATTTTTGGTACTGTTCTGCGTGTCCTGCATGCAATGCAGATGTTTGCATATGGTTGAAGTGTGCCAGATATTTGGATGTCGGGATGGTGGATGCGGCCTTCTGCAGAGCTAAGCCCTGGTGGGGTGGAGAAACTCGTCCTTTGTTGCGTTTGTCGTTTACTGACTTGTCCTCTGCTAATTGGTATGGCTCTTCCTCCTTTAGGCGAGTCTAAGGTTAACTGTTATTGTTCGGTAGTGTATAATACCTACTTCACAGTCCTGTCATGGTAACCGAGGGTTTTCTGTTCATTTTCTCAGGTCTGGGGTTATGTTTTCCCCTACTTCTGGTCGCTGTTCGGAGGGTTTCACTGTCGAACCTGGTAAATGTTTCCCTTTTGCATTGTCTTTGAACATTGATGCTATCTTTCTTATTCCAATTTTCTTTGTTTTGCGATTTAAAGGTTTGTTGGTGCCGTACATAGTCAATGAGCTCGAAAGGTGGAGGGTTACTTAGCTCAATTCTTTCTGCCATAAATTCAAACAGTAACGCCCTTATTGTCCAGGTATGCACAGGAGATCTAAGTTAATTTCGAAAGGTTTAATGTCCTCTATGAGAAACATTTTGAACGATGGCTATATTAAATCTTGTTTGAATTCTAATATGTATTCTATGGGGAACTTTTCGGCTACGAGGCGTGGATTTTATCCACTATATATATATATATTTCTAATGGAAGTCATTCTGGCTAAGAGCCATGGATATTTTTTTAATGGAAGTCATTTTCGCTAAGAGCCGTGGATTTTATCATTTGTATGATCTAGACCTGTTTTTTGCTTTTGGGAAGATACTATTGTAATATTGAGTCTATTTCGCTGCTTAAGGGGAACTTGGAACCTTTGAAAAATGTAATCGTTTGCATGAAATATAGTAGTGTATTTTCTGAGACTATTCTAATTCTCCTTTGTTGGTTGATGAATACGAGCTCTGTAAATGGAAATTTTCCTAAAGTTGTTTTAATGGTTCCAACCACTGTATATTATTTCTGTCGGGCTAGTATATTTCTTTTATTGAAACTGCATTAAATCAGTTTATTACTGGGTATTGATTCTATAATCCAGGTCATATAGAATTGACTCTATCACCCCTTATCTAGCAATTTCCTATTGTTTATCTTGTTACTCCGTTCTTGTTCATTTCATGATGAATTTATAGTTTCTCAGCCTGGTTCCCTAATCAGTAATGCCGAAAGGGTTCAATTCTTTTTTCTTTTTAATTTAGTTTTGAAATTGACAACTCATGTAAATGCCATGAGGTGGTAAGGAATCCAACCATGTGTCAAGACCATCCATAGTAAATATTTTACTTGTTGGAATACAATTTTTAGGTTTTTCGTGGTTTACATTCTTTTAGTTTATTTCCAGCAAATTAATGAATTTGAACTAAATTGCAGATTAATGAAACTTAACTACATTGTAAAAGCAAAGCAATGCCCCGACTGAGTGTCATGCAGCTTTCCCTTCAAAGCAATTGCACAAAATTATTTTTTTGATAAAAGCTAAAACGATTATTAATGCAAACAAATATATATTCAAGAAATCTATTTGGGCTGTGTCTTGCATTCGTATTTTAATTAGCCAAGTTTTTTTACAAAGAGCTTTTATTAAAATTAGTTTAGTTGACTTGAAACTGGAAAAAAAAATTAAACTTAACAGTACTGGAATGTAAAAAAAAAAATTAAACTTAACAGGACTAGAATGTATGAATCTATTGAACAAAGATTAAAGGTAATAAACACTGTTAAATGAACACACATAATCCAGAATTTGCAGTATAACAACAAGAAGATCCATAAACAAGAAGATGCCATACAGAGTGAAAAGTGGATGATACACAAGGCAGATATGAAATAAGAATTCATCAACCATTATTCGCATGAAGAGTAGCCTCCCCTTGTGTGTTATCAGATGTCAATCCTGTGCATCAAAAGGTAACTTGAGTAAATCTAAAGTACCCTATTCATAGTTCCCTAAGGAAATTTTGAAGCCCTAACCTGAATTTTTGTAACAAATTACACATTGAATTTGGCATGTTGCAAGAGCATTTGTATTGTTGTTGTGGCAGACCCCTGAATTTTTGTAACAAATTACACATTGAATTTGACATGTTGCAGAGAGCGTTTGTATTGTTGTCCCGCAGACCCCGGCAGGGACTGCCGCCACGAGAGTGGCTCTCTTGTTTATATAGACATCGAAATAGTTTATTTATGGTTGACATTGAGAGTGAAATATTTTTACCACATCTTCAATAGAAACAATGAATTGAACACACACTTTTTAAAATTGATATAAAATCATGTCATTTATATAGAAATAGAAATAGTTTATTTATGGTTGAGATTTTTAAAATTGATATAAAATCATGTCATTTATATAGAAATAGAAATAGTTTATTTATGGTTGAGATTAAGAGTGAAATATTTTTACCACATCTTCAATAGTAACAATGAATTCAACACACTAAAAGTGAGATTCTTTTTGTTTTATAATGGTGTAATTAAAAATAACTAAATATATATTCATTTTTATTTTAGTAGATATTGTCTTTTATTGAAACAATGTTCATTTTTTATTTAACGAAGAGCATATGTCTATTCAAGCACCGAAGGAATGATGCATCTCCTTCATACCAATCTACAAATTGCACCTCTAAGTGCAACAAGTTTATTTAGAGTACAGTAGAAAATAAATTTATATTAATAGTGTTTAATAATTACCAATATACACTACTACTCTAATTAACCAATAAACAATATAAAAAAAATTCATTAAAAAATTATACATCTCTCTTCCACCAACTATATATAAACATTTCTATTTCAGTAATTAACTATCAAATAATTAATTTATTAAATTGTAAAATTTTTAAATAACCATAATTATTAAATATATTCTCACCATAGCATATTTTATTTAAAATCTACATTTATCGTAATTGCAAATTTAAAACATCCAATATCTAAAGTAAAATCAACTGTTAACCTTGCTCGATACTCCTGCGACCAATAAGAACGCCCAAATAAAAAACTGTATGAAATAAAAAAAAGTCTCATAAAACAATTTTGAGTAACTACACAGGTTCTGCCATTAAACAAAATCAAAGTTATAAAATGATAAATTTGATAGATCAAAAGATCGAAATTCCAATGCAATCAATGATACTCACTCTCTGCTGGTTAAATAAACACGCTCTAAAAATATTTTTAGAGGAGAATGTCTTCCATGACCATCAACAATGTCAACAACTTTTTCCTTGTCAATCCGCTCCTGTGCGGAATAAGCATGTGTCCAACTAGGGAAGGCGAGAGCAAGATCCAATATTCGCTCCAAAAGATTTGCGGCGGTGGGCAAAGGTAGCTCGCCTGTCACTCTCGGTTTAAAAATAAGGATAACCTTTAGACAAAAGAATGGCCATTTTAATATCTAGTCGTCGGTAGGTGATATCACATTCCATGGGAAAGTACGCTATCTCCCGGTTTCCACGTCTCCCTATTTACTTCATCCTCCAATCTCATATTATAATCACCATTGAAGTTTATTTCCACTATTGGATCTGAAGGCGCCTACAAATTTATAATGTCAGAAGTAATTAATTATAAGCCTCGCCTGACCAGATCTTCTCTCGTCATTTAGTTCATTGCATATTCAAAGTATTGGCATCTCATAAATCTATATTTTATGCACGTGAAAGAGGGAAATCTGAGAGCAAAAGTGGGGACCCCTTGTGCGGCTCGCAGGACGCTGCGAAGGCGATGTGGACACAAATGTGTGTTGGCCCGTTACCTCCCACCAAATGATACTGAAAAGATTGCAAGTGTGCACAAAATATTCGGAGCCAGCAACATGATCAGGATTCTTCAGGTTTTATGATTTCAAGCAACCTTCATGATCATAATGATCTTCATCTTGAGCCCGTAACTTAATTTTATTATTTTTTGGAGAATTTTTATTACAAGAATAGATATTCAGGATTACTACTGTGTAATCCATCTAAAAAGTGTTAGAATCATATTTTTGAGCGTTGATAGGAGAACAAAAACATATTTTTGAGTGTTGATAGGAGAACAAAAATATATAAAGGTTGTTTTAGTTTGTTACATACCATTACTTTAAAATGTCTCAATTATTTTAAAAAGCCATATTATAAAGTTTCTGGTGTTTATTTGAGTGTTGATAAGAGAACAAAAACATATAAAGATTGTTATAATTTGTTATATATAGTTATTTTAAAAATCCATATCATAAAGTCTTAAACATCTAGTGATATTAGATTTTTGTATAATCTATCTGCAATGAGATGGGAGTATCTCATTTTTTTGAGAATAGAAACCTTTTGGATCAAATGCCCAAACTAATTCATCTTCTTCCTCAATTAGACTAATGTGAACTACCATTAAAGCCTCTATATAACCATTCCGTGGGAACTGTACATCCTAACGAAGACCCATTTGTTTACCGGATAACCATCCTTGAGCCCATATATTATTTTCAACTAGATTTTCTACCTAATTCAATGTGATCAACCTTTTTCTTGTGGATAAGTTGTGAATCCCAAGGCCAGTATGTGACCATTATTGACTCCTAACTATGGGTCTATACATATTCTTAAGTGGGATTCATTTCCAATTTTCTACACCACACCAAATTCTATCAATGGAAAGGAAGAAATGATAACATTCCGCATGATTGAAACTTTGTGACTCTGCCTATTTGGGCTCCAAATCCATTCCTCTATAGATAGTGCATGAATGTATTTGATGTATACTAGCTTTGTTCATAAACATTTAGTAGTGATTAATCTCCAACCAACTTTTGCATCTAGAGATCTTGAGAGTATGGCGATTTTTTTAGCCCCATCCTTCCTAGGCCTTGAGAAGAGAAATATGGTCCCATTTCACCCAATGAAGAATAAGATGATCATACAAACCTGACCATAGAAAATTGAGATAGTTTCCTTATCTTTTTCATAATGCCTTTTGGAATCCAATAAAACAACATCAAGTATATTGGAATGGCTCCGAGAACAAACCTAATTAAAACTCATATCCCTACTCTAAACTTAATTAAAACTTATCTTCCTACTCCAAACAATCATTTTAGTTTCCATACTTTTAACCTTCTTTCTATTTTGGAAATTATCAAGTTCCTTTTTCTTATAGGAATTAGGCTTTAAAGGAAGTACATGTATTTTAAAACTTTTCTCACGGTGGGCAAAGTAAGTGAGAAATACTCTTGCCAACTAAAGAGCTTGGCATTGTTAAGACGAAATACTATGAAATTGACTTATTGTAATTTATGATCATATTTATGGTTGTTCCAAAATAGAGGAGAGCCTCCTTTATTAACATTGCATCTCACCTTAACCAATGACAGAAAATAATAATGTCATCAACTAAAAAACCGTGATATCTAATTCAGTTCCTCTCTATGCTTGGCCTCTTCCAACATCATGCAAGAAGACAGGGGAGATAATAAGCATACTTGATAAAGTCCTCTTTGTGCACGAAGAAAAAGATAAGGCTATTTATGAGAACAACAAATGAGACAGTACATATGCAACTCATGGTCCAAATTACAAAAAATTACAAAAACCTAAGTGAGGAGAAGTAATATGAAAAGTTATCTAACTCGATTGTAGGCTTTGGATAGGTAGTGTTATGAATTTGTCTCCCTTCCAGAAATACAACCTTTTATTTTAGATTGTTTTAGAAGTAATATGAAAAGTTATCTAACTCGATTGTAGGATTGGGATAGGTAGTGTTATGAATCTGTCTCCCTTCCAGAGATACAACCTTTTATTTTGGATTGTTTTAGATAAGATTGGCTTTAAAGAACTAGCAATTACTTTAATAATAATCTTGTAAATACAATTAATAATAACAACCTTATAAATACAATTCATAGGAATTGTTTTAGTTAATAATGAAGATTTTTTTCTTTTGGAATATTGTTTGGGATAAGATTGGCTTTAAACAACTAACAATTATCTTACTAATAACCTTGTAAATACAGTTAATAATAGGAAATTGTTTTAGATAATAATGAAGATTTTGCATTCATTGATACCAATCTTATTTATATTATTAAGAAATTAATTAAGTTATTTTTATTTATATTGATTTATATGTCATTGATAAGAAATTAATTATTTTTGTTAATTTTGTGAGTTTTATATATATAGATATGGTTCCTCATATTGCCAATACTACCATCACTAGTTTTATTTCAAGATGTTGTTGTGCAGGCGCAATTTAACAGTTGCAGCATTGTGTGCGATTTGCAAGTTCAGCTGGCAACTGCTCAGTCGCATATCCTCAATTTGCGTTGCCAGCAGGCAAATCTCCTTGCGGTTCTCATAGTCAATCATTCCAGTTTTGGTAAAGGAGGAGAACTAGTAGATTATAATTATGATTGCGATGAGTTTTTCACTATTACAGTAAGGGTATTTTTAAGATATTTTTTAAAGCAAAATAATTTTTTTGTCTTAAAAATTGAGTTTTTTTTTTTTTCACATTAAAATCTAATATCAATTGTCATTGAATATAAAATTATAAACAAAAAGGATGAGGCAAAAAATATCTTTAAGACCAAAATTTTATAATTAAAACAACAGAATATATTGGACGCAAAAATATTTTTAACACAACCAAAAATATATATTTAAGGTACAAAATTATATTTAAAAAACAAACAAAAAATAATTTTAAGAACAAAATTTATATTTAAGATAAAAGCAGTTTAAAGGCAAAATATTTTAACGATAAAACTTTATATTTAAGACCTAAAATACTTGAGAAAAAAATGAGAAAAAAAATTATTTTAAGAACAAAACTTATATTGAAGACAATTGGCAATTAGTTAAAACAAATTAAGATAAAACCATTATTCAATTTAAGACAATGATTATAACTAAACACGTGCAAAATGACTCTCACAGTGTTGCCCTAAGTTGCCTAGCTTGCAGTGTACTATTGCTTCAAGCCTATACCAAGCATGCTATTTCACTTACCATTGGCGTTATCTTATATAAAGACAATTATTTGTCCCGCTCTTCATTTTGTGGGAATATGTGATCGTTTCTCCTAGCAATATTTCTGGAATATCAATTCCTCTTCTATCCCTTTGATCTCTACTATAGGATTAGAGACAACTTGTCCGTCACTGCATTTGGAAATTTTGCACAAAGATTCCATGAGTAGATAGGGGATAATTATAATTTTTATTTTGAAAATAGATATTGAACCCCACATGAAATATATTATATCATTTCTTTCTTTTTATACTTATTTTCCTTCCATTAATCATTTCTAATTAAAAATAAAATTAAATAGTCAAAATATTTTTAACTAATTTATAAGTTATTTTAATTTTTTAAAGTTATATTTTATTTTGAAACATATTAAAATTTTACATAAAATTAATAAAATTAAAAGATAATTTCATTTCAAAAATAAATACAAATATTAATACCATATTTAAAAAATATATTAAAGAAAATAGATAAAAGTTATTATTTTTTTAGTTTGGATCTAACTCACAGGGATTTGAACTTTTGAATCACATACTTTTACATAATAGTTCATAACAAGGTGATTGCCAATTGAGTTACACTCCACAAGCTATTTGTTGTTTGAAATGAGAAAAATTTAAAGTTATGTCACCTAAAACTTTAATACAAATTTGCAAAAAATTATCTATGAACAATTATAAAAAAAAAAGATCTCAACTGTTATATATATATATATATATAGAGAGAGAGAGAGAGAGAGAGAGAGAGAGAGAGAGAGATTAATTTCAAAACTATACATAAATAAATCCAAAAAAAATCACAAATTATTCAATATATGCATTTTAAACCTTCATTTTTTCTTTCTAAATGAAAAGTGGGAACTTTGATTCTTCCATATGTATTATACTCACATCTCAATTTTCTTTTCACTATTAAACAAATACATCAAAGAGTAAATAAACAATTAATTTGAATTTATTCTTAGTGAAATATTAGTATTTAATTTTTTTCTTATTGTTAAAAAATTTCTAAAATATATATATATTATATATATATATATATTATATATATATATATATATATATAATATTAGCAGTGGTGTGTTCTAGTATTTTTTTAATTAATTTATTGTTAGGTATTGAGTTTCGGTTACATCTTTTCATCTGTTAATTAGGAAAAAACCATCAATTGAATTATTAAGAAACCAAGTAGTTAATATTAGTAATTGATATCATTTAAAGTTAGGAAATAGTGACTATTGTGATTTTATCTTCCTCATCGTAATAAAGATATATATATAAATAAATTATGAAGGAGGTTATAAGTGTACCTATAGAATAAACTTTAATCTAAACTAAAAATCCATTGCCATGACCCTATCATCACCCACATCTGAGGCTCACTTACTGCACCGAGTTGGCTAATCACTATAGGTTTGTAGTGCATCATGACTCATTTCATCTCATCAATTTTCTCCATACGAAACTACGTGATTCCATACACCTCACTTTTTATATTTCATGAATATTAAAATTCATAAGTTTAACACTTACTAAAGTATGTAGATAATAATTCCATACAATTATGCCTTAACATAACCAATATGCAAATGATATGAATGAAAAAATTCTTATAGAATCAACAAATACTTGTCAAATATTCAAATGTGCTACGACCGAGTGAACTCTAGTGTCCTATAGAAATTTAAAAATGATAAGAGCACATAGTTCATACAAAGCTGTCCCCAAATTTTCTATTTGATTTACTTCCATCAATCACAACTTTGTTATAGATAAAGTATTTTTCACTTGGTAGAAATAGTAAGTACTCTCATATGCATGCAATGTATGAAGAGTTAAGTTAAATGAAGGAAAGCAAGTTAAGTCTAATATTAGAAGTCAAGTGAGTGAGGGTTAAAACGTTTATGCCTTGTCAAGAAAAGATAAGTTAAGGAAAAGAAATATGTTGATTTATGTTGAAGTGAAGTTAGAAAAATTTAGTTAAAATTTCAAGTCATAGTTTGCATGAGGAAAAGAAAGCTAGAGTTTGCATGATTCCATATTTAGAAAGTTTAGTGCTTATATAATCATGGTTGGGTCATTGTAATGTGAAATAAGAAGAGATAATAGTAGTAACTCATTCGATGTATATGAGAGAATAATTAATGAATAGAACTTCTTTATTCAAGTAGAAGCTTGTTTATTTACTTGTATTGTGTTTGAATGCTTATCTCTACCTCTAAATAACAAGCGGTATCAAATCAAGGTTTAGCAAGGTTTTAAATAACCAAAGGAGTTAAGAATTTCATGAGCTACTTCCACCAAGAGACTTGGCTATCGTGAGTAACCCTCAATTCAATGTTTGCATCCATTTTTCCATAAGTAGAAACTCAAGCTCTTTGAGAGTTTGTAAACCCAACTACTAAAATATTGGGGTGAGTACCCTACAAAGCCATCACCATATCGATAGGGAAGAGACACTACCACTGACCAAACAAGGAGTCTCAACTCTAAGCTTTAGACATGAGCCTCCATAAGAATATGTGTAGAAGAGATTACCACAATTGCTAGTAGTTGTTGGGAGCCACCATTAAAGTGAAGGTTAAAATGTTTAGTTTTAAATATAATCAATTGTACATGGACTCAATTTCTATAACACTAACACAATAAGGAAAGAAGGTAGAAGACAAAAGAAATACAATAGTCATGGATCACAAAGCAAGACTAAAGCAAAGCGAAAAATGAAATCGAAAGGAAGAGCCAAAGTATTTCGAAGATCTCATAGAGGTTCTCGCCAGAGTCGGGGCATATAAAAGACAAGTAGATGAAGTAGGAAAATTCGAGGATGAATGGATCAAGATATATCTTGTAACACTTCCAAAATTTACTGGTAAAACTTTTAGTTTTTTGGAACTGTCAAAATGAAATTTTTTTCTTCGATGTAAAAAGTTCATTGAGTATTAGTATAATAACCCATACGATGAAGTATGTGATGTCCTAGTATTGGATCTTATGAAACATGCATTGGATGACAATTCCTCATGCAACATAGCAAAAGCTAAATCTTCCTAGGAAGGATTGAAGACGCTGGAAGTAGAATTTAGTATAAAGGAAAGTGACATAAAGCAACGAATTCTGTTATTGTCTATTAAAGAAACAATAAAAAGCCAATTTTGAGTCTCGTAGTAAATGAGCAAGAGTCTAGGAAGGAAACAAATCTTGGACAATCCCACTCAAATGTGGATGATGGTCATAAAGACTATAAAATTGAAACCCATCATGCATACATGCATATGGATGAAGGCAGCATTGAAAATATCGTAAAGTGAGAAGTTGAAGCCTTTATGTGTGAAGTAGAAAAAGGTCATATCAATGCTCAAGAACCCCATTGTAACATGGATGATGAAGATGCTGGTGAATCCCATTATGAAGAGACACATGTGGATGGTGACTACAAAGTGAGTTGTGAATTGGTGAATCCAACAATAGATGTTGTTGATGATGGTGAAGCTTCCAATAAAGAAGTGAATAACATGTGTGATCTAGTTGGTATGATTGTAGTTGATGACGAACTCTTCGCATCATAGTTTGAGGAATTTAAGTTTGAGAATAACAAAGATAATTTTTCATATGAAATAATTGTTTGTAGAGTTGAAAGTGCATCTCTCATTAATCCAACAACAAATGATGAGTTTGGTGAAGTTGAAATTGTTAATGAGCACATGCATGCTCAAATATCCCACCACGGAGAGGACGAAAATTATCTTGATGAAATTTGTGGTCTCTTTTTTGAAACAAGGACTGATTTTGGAGATATGGTAAGTGCCATGTTTGATGAAGAATTGAAGGTTGAAGTTATCACTATAGAAACAAGTTAAGAAGCAATAGTTAGAATTTCTCATGAAGCAGTGTGCGATCTGGTAGAAATTGATGATTAAGAAGAGGATAAAGTGATTCATGAGTTTTTGATGAGAATATCCACTAACAACATAATAGTGGAAGATAACCTCAATGTAGTTGAAGAGGTGGAGAAGAAAGAAGAAGTAGATAAATATCTCACTACATCTCATAATGAATATGTTTTTAACATTGATTTTGCATGTGCAAGTAGATGTGGGGACAATCCAGTTACAATTATAGCTAAAAGAAAAGATGAAGAAAAATATGTAGGAAAGGGAATGGAACTTTCTCAAGATGAAGAAGAAAGCACTGAAACAACCTTTTAACAATAAAGTCAAGAAGAGATCAGATTCTACTATCAAGAAATATGGCAGAAAGAAGATCTGGAATAAGAAGTGGAAGAAGCATGGAAATGTTCATAGTTTGAAGATGAAGAGTTGTGGTAGTAATTTGTGAGTGAAAATATAGCTCAAGAGGAAGTTATAGAGGATAGGATCTGAAAGCCTAATTTATTTTTTAGACAAATATAAAAGAATTCAAACAAAAATTGTAATATCAAAAAGTGAATAAATATGGAGCTTACATCAAGAAAGCGTAGCAGAAAGTGAAGTGATTTCAAGGGTATAAAATATGGAAGAAATGAACCTAGAGAGGATTCAAACAATAAATGAAATGTTTCGTTTTGTAGTAGTAAGGTATTTGAGACTTCCTACGAGATATCTATACTTTGTTGCATCCTCAAATTTGTTTCCTTCAATCGATGTGAGCTTTAAATTATGTTCCATCGGTGTAGTTAAAGGATTAAAATCAACCATGCCAAACGTGTTCAACATATCCTCAATGTACTTCTTTTGAGAGAGGAATATAAACTTCTGATGTTGGGTTACTTCAATACTAAGATAGTAGTGAACATAGCCCAAATTTGTCATTTCAAAACCTTTCCTTAGATTTTCTTTATGGATGCAATGTAGTTCTCATTATTCCCTCTCATCAAAAGATCATCAACATACACCACAAGATACAAAACTTTTTTTCCAAATTTATTGATAAATAAAGTTATATCATCAAGATCATAATGTTTGAAATTCAATTTCGGAAGATGTTGAGTCAACTTCTCGTACCAGGCTCACGGTGTTGGATTGAGGCTATACAAGGATTTTACAATATTCCATACTCTGTGTTCCTGACCCTTCAAATCCTTGTACTTGGGATATAAAAAAATTCTCTTTCAAATCTCCATTTAAGAAAGCAGTTTTTACTTCCATTTGATGGACTTTCCAACCATTCTGAGCAGCCAAAGAAAAGAGTGTCTCAATGGTAGCCCATTTTGTTGTTGGGGAAAAAGTCTCCTCATAATCAAGCCCTTTTTTCTGTGCAAGCGCTTTTTCCACAAGCCTGGATTTATGCTTATCAAGTGAGCCGTCTGCTTTAAACATGTTGTTGAAGACCCACTTGCACCCTATTGGTTTGGTTCCTAATAGAGGATCAACTAGCATCCAGGTGCCATTCTTTATCAAAGTATCATATTATTTTTGCATCACTTCTTTCCATTGATCATGAGAAGTGATTTCTTCGAAGGAAGTTTGTTCAAAATCTGTAGACAACTTTAGTTCACAATCATAAGAAACATCCATATCAGCAAGTGAATCATGATAGTCTACATCACCTCCATTATGTATGGTGGAGCTTCTTGTTCTTGTGTTTCCATCCTCATTGGGATGAACCCTTTCAAGTGTCCTTGTCATCCATTTTGGGGGACCTTTCTCAGATGGCCCAGGTTGCTTAGTCGATTGAGGTGGGGTTGAATCAAGATTTAGCCTCCCAATTCTATCAATCACATCACTCGAAGTGTCATCTTAGTTAGTGGCTAGAGCTTCATGTGGGGGGGAGAGTGATTCAAAAGGAGATGCCATAGATTGATCCAATATATGGATCCCCCCTTCATGATGTGGAATCTCATTAATCGTCATATTTTTTATGAAATTAAAGGAAATTAGGAGAAATGGGAGGTGAAAGGTCACATGTTGCATGTGAGGAGGAAAATGAAGGAAAATAAGAGAAAAATGAAGCAATTAGATGCATAAGGAATAAAAGACTTCAGAGCATTAATTGGTATCCTTTTGTTAGTTCAATTTTGGAGTTAGTCTCATACAAGAGAAGAACACTAAGAGGAGAAGAAAAAATGAGAAAGCAAAGGAAGGACAATAAACATAGAGGAAGGAAAAGGAATCCAAAGGAAGAAAGGATAAAGCAATGAAAGGTTGGATCAAGTAGCTTTGGTGTGAATACATGTAGGTAACAGATTACATGTATGATTTCCTAGTTGGTTTCAGCATGCATGGCATATGCATGTGTGTAATTTGGTTTCTTTGTTGTCGGTGGCATGGATTTTGTTGGATTTTGATAGTGGTTTTAGCCTTTCCTTGACATTTCTCAATAGTCATGGTGTGATGGGATTCTTTCTTGGTTGAGTTGTGGATTAATGAGAGGCTTTGGATCCAAGTGGGGTGGTGTCATAAAAATGCCAAGGGTTAGGGGTGGAGATGGTTTTCTCTAGGAATCCCTCAATAGATGAGTGGAGACAAGAAAATTCCTCAAGGGATGGTGAAGGAAGTCTAAGGCATCCAAGATCATTTTGGTTTTGTGGTCTCGGAACCGCTTTATGTGAGATGATGGTATGGTGAGGGTGTAGGTGGTTTAACCTTCAGATTCCCTTGGTTTTTTATGGATTGATTTATCCCATGAGATTCCACATTCATGCTTGGAATATGGCACAGGGGTGATCGGTTGAAAAAAATATTTTGTTCAGCCCAATCTATGGTCAGGTGGTACGTGGAAGTCCCTAACTTGTATTGATTTTTCATATGGTTAATAAGAGCTAAGTTCCTCTTTCTTTTGATGAGTATATGTACTTGTGATTATGTGGATTTAATCATTGTTCTACCATTGTTACTTATCTAGTCCTACGCTAGTTATAAGGATGGTTAATTGACATATCTAAGTACGGATGAGAAGGCTAAGATCCAGAGATACATTAATGGGTTGCTAATAGCATACTGAGATCAAATTGAGTTTGATGAGGCTAGATCATTGGATGAAGCCACCAAGAAGCTTAAGCATTCTTATTAGTAGTCAAAGTGAAAAGCTAATACTAAGCATGACTTGAAAGGAAATGAAAAAATTAAATGGAACTGGCCACCGAAGTGGGGAAGACCTTAGGATGCAGGTGAGAAAGAAAATGTGGTTCCTTACAAGAGGTTCAATGCAGTTGAGAAGGGAAATGGGTTGCATGTTGGAGATAAGTAGAATAAATGTGATGGTAGGGGATCATTGTAGTGTTGGATACGTGAAAAATGTCATCACAAGAAGGATTTTCTATTATACCAGGGTGGTAGGCCTTAGATCTATAGTGCTCAGGAGACACAAACAATTGGATATGTTGGTCATTGCATTCCTCGGATTTATGCAAATCTGGAAAATAAGAAGGTAGATCACCAGGAATCCATTATTGAGATGGAAGGTAAGCTATGTGGTTGAGTAAGTTCTATCCTATTGATATTACCAATAATAGCATAGTCAAAAGCCTTTGAGGACTCTATCATTATCCATGGCCTCTTTTAATTTCATACTCAAGAGTCTATTCTACGAAAACCATATCATAAGCTTTGCAAAAAACTCAAAAAGTCTTTTATATTATCAAAGTAATTTAACTAACCTGAAGAGATTTGAAGAAAAACAACTACCATAAAAACTTGTCAGTCATAATAAAGGTCCTTCTTATCTTCTTTCTTTGCCTTATTTTTAGCTCCTTCACCTTCAAAAACATTAGCTTCATGTCTCCCCTTTATTTTTGTTTTCATTCTTGTTTCTCATATTTTTGGGACAGTTCTTATAGTGACCAAACTTGTTAGAACTATAACATTAATTTTTTTGGCATTTCACAATCCCCATTTGATTGATTATTGCAATGATTGTTGAACTTTCAATGAGATTCAAGCTTTCCAAATTTTCGAGAGTTTCTTTTGAACTTTTTTACAAAGGCTTGGGATTCTTTAGATTGAGGTTCTATCTCATCTTTTTCCATTAGTCTTAATTCTTCCATAGTGCATTGTGCCCACAAGTCTTCAAGTGTAGTAGTTTCCTTTGTTGCATAGATGCTTCTTACAAAGCTATTTCAATCTAGAGGGAGAGCATTGAGTGCCCATGTAACCAATTCTCCATCAACTACTACTTCTCCAAGTTCTTGTAATTGATTTCGTATCTTGGAGATCTTAATGAAGTAGGAGGATACCTCTTCTTCCGTTCCAATTCTCACCTTGAAGAATTTATTCCTTATAGTTATTCTTTGACCAGTAGTGGAGGTAGAGTATATATTTACCAACTTATCATAAATCTCCTTTGTTGTGTTTAATCTTGAAACATATAATAAGTTCATGCTTGATGAATTCAAGGAGGATCCTCTGAGCTTCTCCCCTATTATAGTTAGCAACATCTTGATCCTTATCTTGATGAGGTTGGGGAACCTTTCCTAATACATAATTCAAGGCTTCATTTTCTTAGTATTAGTTATGTCTTCTTCTTCCAAGCTTTGTAGTTGGATGATCCAACTAGCTTATTTCTTTCCTTGCATACGAAACCCATAGAACTAGATTGAGACATAAAGAATATTAGAGTATTTGTCAAGATAGAGATCCCTTAGAAGATCTTCCAACAATTTCTTTAAAAATGACTACACCATCCAATGTTGGCACAATGACTAGAGAAATATCCAGCAGGAACATTTTTTATTACATTGGGTGGAAAAGGGTAAGTGGTTTTCAGGATCTCATGGTGATAGTATATGTGAACTATTAAAAAATTTATGATTATTGTACAAATGATGACAAATGATATCATATAATTGATTTCATTGTTTTCATTTT